>JAUMJM010000016.1:28037500-28042500 GCA_033558235.1 Neomorphus geoffroyi
GACTTCACATGTAAAAACTAAACCAGAGGCCTTGGAAGCAGTTTTCTCTCTTGCATGCCTCTACGACCTTTTAATTCACTTAGAATTTTTATTTACGTCAACTCGATGTTTCTCACGAAGCATGGCTGAGTGTATACACTTTTATTACTGTATACATTTAAGTATCTTCTGGCATATCGGGGCTATTCATACAGCACAGTAACTCACTTATTAAAGAACAAACCCACCATAAATTGCAGCGCAGTCAGTAAAAAGATGCCACAGAAAAAGTGTCCCTGGGAAATTAGATTGACCCAAAGAAAAGCAAATAAAAGAAAGGAAAAGACCCATATTTTCTTTGCGGTGTTGCTGAAAAGGATGGGAGTATCATTTTCATAGTGGAATAATGTTTTCTGGGAAAACACAAAAGCAGATGTTCCTCATTAGGAACACCCATTGTCTACATATCACAACTATGAACAGATAAATCTCTCCTATTTCACCCATACATTCCAAGGGCTGTAAATGATTACAGGATGCCGCTGTAACTGCTAAACCAAAACCACACTCCGTGCTAAAATAATGCCTCGGTGCCACCATCACATATTTCTTTAGAAGGTATGGAAATGCCTGCAAAGACCTAGCCTCTCGACCTTTCCCTTCCTTGTTGGGCTCAAATGCACCCAGAGGCTGGGTGTCCAACTGTTGAGAACTGCAAGGAGCGATGGCGGGGCAGCCGGGGCGGCAGGATTACATCCCTATCAAAACACGGAGTGGCAGCTAGCTCGTGGAGCAGTGGCAGGTCTGGATGTGCTCACAGTGCATCACCGATCGCGTGCTCTGCAGCGGGTTTCCAGATGGTACCATCACAGTCCTACTGCTAGTTGGCATCTCCGTGGGTAGTAAATACCCCCCTCCCCAATAAATCTGGCATTATTCTATAGAGTTTGGGAGACTTATCATTCCAAGTGTGTCCTACTTTCCTGTATGGAAGCCAGACATCTGTTTATCCCATTTCTTTCATACGGAGTTTGGAATCGCTTTAGTTTGGGGGAATAAAAAGTTTTGTCATATTTAACAGCTGTTACAAAATTTCAATCCCGTAGGCTCTTAAAATACTTTTCGACTGACCTCAGATTTTGTAAATAATTGACATTGCTGGTAGCCACCCCCCTTAACCTTTGCCTGGCTGTAGTTTCAGATTATTTACCCTAAACGAGTTGACTGTTCACTCTGGGGTTTTAGGTTGTTTTGTGTAGGTTTTTTTTTTTTAAGCCGGCTTGCTGGTGCCGAGCTTTAATTCCTTCCTACTCCAAGTTTCCACCTTCGGTGGGGTTGTGGCGCGGCGGCTGGAGGGCGATGGGGGTTTTTTTCGTCAGCAGCGTTTCCTTTCACTTCCCGTCACAAAGGTGAGAGCCGCTGACCTTTGCTGGCAGTCCCGGCCGCTGAATTATTCATGTGATTGACTTTTTGTCAGTGCACACAGTTGTGCTCTGGGACATTTTATTCATTTACCTCATTTAAAGCGCCTTTCTGCACCTGTTCAAGTATTAATATCATGTAATTTGGGCCTAATGCCGATTTTGCTGAACACTCATTATATTTTTTATTAGCTATATTTCCAAACGATTATGTATGATTATTACCAAGCCTTACAAACAGCAATGGGTTATTCCCTAGACCTTTACATCTTCTTGTCAGGTTGTTTTCAGAAGCAAGGAGGATAAACATTTGACCAGTCCCAATGTTTTTATTCCTACTCCATATCCAACCAGAGAACTTAAAGCTTTTTCCCTTATGGCTTTGCGAAAGCATGATTAAATCCAACTCTGCAGAAGCTGTACAAATGCCAGCATTTATAAGGTCAACGCTTTTGTTAAAAATGCTATGTAAATGAGGATCTGCAAAAAGGGACATTAAATAAAATTAAATTCATTGTCTTCTTTAATGTCATTTACATTTTGGCTAAGCCCTGGCCTGTCAAGGAGGATTTTTAAAATAATTTTAATTACACATCATTTAGAAATCCAAGGTTTTCTATTCAGTAGCATTTGGATAACCTGCAAAATGGTGACTGTTTATTAACTTCTTAAATGACAACTTGTCATTTCATCTGCATAATGTAATGAAAACAGACCAGTTTGGTGTCATTTTTTAAAGTTCTTATTTTTCTTTAAGATGTGCATCCAACTACTGGAAGAATAGACCTTAAAATAGCTCAGCTACTCTTTTGCTTTCATTGTCCTATTGGTGCTACGAAGTTCAGAGTATATTAAAAATTATGACTTTCCTGGGTAACCAGTTATTTAAAAAATTTCTGTCAGAAACCCAATATTAATTTTTTTTTTTTCCTTGAGAATGTTTTGTGTGGTGGGTTACTGGGTATAGCTGCATGGGATACATTTGCAGATGGGGTAGTCAGAGCAGTGTTTGGAGTGCACAGGTGTGAGCACCTCTCTCTTATTAAAAAGCAAACTGCCAGCGCAGGGGAAGGAGAGGACACAGTGCTGAGTGCACATTGGTTTTTCAAACCTACGTATGCACAGAAAAGAAAATGGCAAATCAAAGTAATCCATGTAATTCAGCAACACTGAGATCACTGACATCCCAGAAACAGGACCTTGTACGTGCTTCCTTCTCTCTTTTTCTTTCTTTTCGTTGGGTCATCTAAGTCATAACGTTTACATCGTTCCCTCTTAATCCCTACTCTTAATCAGTGCACAACCGGCAGCTAATGAAATAGTGGCAATACCTGCATTGCTAGCGGAGGAATGCGCTCACGTACGGCTTCAAGACCATTGTTCTCAAGTAAATCCCAAATGTGCTAGACGAGACTCCTGCACCACTTTCCCCTCTGTATAATACTTGATTATTTGTCTGAAGCCCAAAGCCTTGCGTGGCTATGGTAGGAGGGAATAATAAAATTGTGTGCTTTTGTGAGAAAGGAAAAGAGGGGGAAGGGATTTAAGCAAAGCTGTCAAAAACTATACTACAGGAGGTACCCTGATACAAACCATCCCGGGCTTCTGTTGCAGCCTTATCAGGTGAAAAGCAAAGATACTGCCAGAGCCTGTAATTTTGTTAGGATGCCTTTGATGAATTGGATTAGGTTATGGAAAAATCTTTCAAACTCAGAGTTCTGGTACGCAAGCTTCCAGGAAGTAAATAATTACTGTCAGACAGCAGATAATTTAAAAAAACCCGACCTGTGAAACAAAGCGGTAGAAATGGGCTTAATAAGGCTCCCTTTCTAAGGTATGGATATTTGGGGGGCCGGGGAAGGAGCAGCCCTGGCACAGCAGTGTTTGGTTACTCGTAGGGCCAGGGGACTGCTTTGCTGGGCTGGAGGAGGTGGAAATTCCAGGCTGGGAGGATGGAAATTGTCACCGGGGATGCCAGGGGGTGATTGACACACAAGGCAAGGGGAAGGGGATGCAGGAGCTCAACCTGTGCTTGGCAGCCCCGCTGCAGCTCGCACTCCAGGAAAATGAAACCCATTCACTCGGGTCAAGCTGCCAGCGGACAAGCTCCTCTTGTTTGTTTATCTTAACAGCAGATCTCGCAAAAATGTTTGTGGTAAAAACTGTATATAATACGACATTATACTGGCATTATTAATACCCTATTAAAATAAAGATGTAACTGCTCTTTTGGAAAAAAATCTGAAGCTGGGGAATTTTACAGGCTGAGGGGTACTCTGGATTTTACGAGATTCAGAGATTTGGCTTCTCTGTTAACTGTTTTGCTTCATTAACATTTTAAGCTGAAGAAAACTCACTACTTCCTTGGTGTATCAGCTCAGTTGATACAGAATAGGGCTGGCTCAGTTGTAGGTTTTATTTTGTTGTTGAAAAAACTCTCCTTATTTCTCAAAGATGGAAAAAATCCAGAGTGTAGATAGCATTTGTTAGGTACAAAGGGAAGGTATTTATTCCACAGGCCTTGGAGATTCTGGTATGTCAAGGCTGGAGGCAAATTACAACAACAACAAAATCTGTGATACTTTCAGCAAAAGTTTCACAGCCAGAAAATTATACAGAACCCATCATCGCATGGCGGCGGTGCCAGGAGTGCAGAGAGTAAACTGCAGCATCTGAACGCAGCGGTAAGGATAGTGTTGTGTTTTCCCAATAATTCACTAGGAAATGAGTTTAACATGTGTGGAAAGGAAGGGGCTTACATTTGTGTTGTTGTAAGACATGTAGCATAGGCCCAGCTAGCGGAAGGAGTCGGCTCCAGCTTGTCTCTTGTGAAAGACGAAACACGGTTACACATCTGGTGAGAAAGAGCAGTTCATTTGCCCAGACAGCTCGCTCCACGCTGCCGCTGAAAGGAGCTATTTTGACAGAAACAAAGCCATGGGGGCTGGGGCAAGCGATTAGTGGGATTCTGCTCACTAAAAACTCCTTGGCCTTAATGATAAAGAAATAGTAGGAAAGGAAATAAAGAAACCTGGCCTAATCCTCCAGCAGTGTTTAAGGAGGCTTTTAGAAAGTAGCAATACAAACAAGGACTTCCATGTAAAACTCCCACTGCACTTTGTAAAAAGTTTCTAAAAAAATAATTTTTGTTCCAGTATTCTTTAATTAACTGAAAAGCTGAAGGAGTTACTAAAAAGCAGAAGTCCAGTTTCGCTTTTTGGATAAATTCATTTTATCGTGATATGTACACTGGAAGAAGTTGATTTGACAGAATGTAAGAATACGAGGCTCTCATTTAAAACGTGAATTCACTACTGAAAATCTTAAACAAGCACTTGGTTTGCTTCCTGGGGCTGTGGCAGTGCAGAACACTCAGTTTAGTTACAAAGCAAACAACAAGAGCTACCAAAAACCCCAATCAAAAAAAAAATCACAATCCCCTAGTTTGAGTGAGGTTATTAATACACAAAGGATAGATGTGAGTGCCCTTTCTTTTGAATAACAACCAATAAAATTGAATTGGTCTTGGTATTGTGTGGATTGTCAGGAATGCTCTTTACCAATCCAAATTTGATTAGGATTTCCTCTTTATGTTTGTGC
>JAUMJM010000016.1:28047500-28050000 GCA_033558235.1 Neomorphus geoffroyi
TGGCCATAATGAAGAGCAGTCTGGCAACATTCAGTTCCTCTGACTGGGCTTGTTTGTGTTGAAGAAATAGTTTGCTTTTTTAGCAGCAAGCTGAGTCTACCAAATCACTGCTCATGATTCAGGCGGCACAATTTAAGGCAAGGATGTAGAAACTTGTCTTATTTACCTAGGGTATGTTTCATTATACAGGCAGAAAATGCAATAAATAACTATTAATTAAATATGACTTTGAATAAGGTAGAATTGAACTTACTTTGAAAGCCCAGAGACTATTCCAATGTGGGAAGTAAGCTTTAGAAAATTTCATAAGCAAACACTGAGAAAGCCCTGCAACTGCTATGGTAAGAGGAATGCAATCTTCATCGAAAATGGAACAGCTCGCCCAACCAGCTCCCTGAACTGAGGCAAAACTTTCAAATCAGCTGAAAAATACAATAAGAACACTCTACAGGATAGATATGCAGACTTTAATGTGTTTGAGCATGTTGTTAAGGTTTCTGAAGTGAAACTGCAGTTGCTGCAGTAACTACAATAGAAGCAGCGGATCTCCGTGGAGATTTCAGTTCACTGTGCTTTGGCTGCTTGGGTGTGAACACGTCTTGGAGCAGCAGCTCCAAGGTGGTTTATGTGACAGTAAGTGACAATCTGAAATGCACGTGATGTCATTCTTTATGCATAAGAGTCATATTTACTTATGGAAATCCAATTTAGAAGACCATATTTCTTCGACAGACAGAAAAATAAATGCAACTATGAAGACAGTAGCCTTTCTACCTTTCTTATTAATTTTTTAAAGCCAAGGATGCAGAAACATGGCCATGGGAAAAAATGTACTTGACCAGACCCAAGAAGGAGTTTAGGTATCAGAAATGCCACACGTTTAATCATCCTTCTGTCTCATTACCTGCTATTTTGCTTTTGTGTATGCAAGTTTTCTGCTGTCAAGGAAGTGATTTAAGCATGACTTCCACCGTTCTTGCCTGTGGAGGTCTATAGGATGATTCAGACAGCTACGCTCATGTGGGTTTCCCTGCTGTCCTTCCTATGCAGATCAACCTAACTTGACTGGAAAGTAAAATTAATTACCCTGGGTACCATGTTTGAGCCCTTAGAGAGCTTCTTGCAGCTTTTCAACCACAATGCCTTGTGTGATCTGGTGACAGCCCACTGCTCCTGTGTTACTGCAAAATTTCATGTTCTTCTACTTCACCTTAAATATTCATTATAAAATCATAGAGTGGTTTGGGTTGGAAGGGACATTTAAAGCTCATCCAGTCCAACTCCCTGCAATAAGCAGGGACGTCTTCCACTAGATCAGGTTGCTCAAAGCCCCATCCAAACTGACCTTGAGTGTTTCCAGGGATGGAGTACCTACCATCTCCCTGGGCAACCCATGCTAGTGTTTCACCACCCTCATGATAAAAAATTTCTTCCTTATATCAAGTCTGGATCTCCCCTCCTTTAGTTTAAAGCTATTACCCCTTCTTCTATTGCTCCAAGCTCTACTAAAAAGTTTGTTCCCAATTTCATTGGGCTGAAGTTTCCAGGACTGGTTTTCTTGGAGAGGTAGAGAGGGTTTTGGTCACTGTAGCGACCTGCTCAACTTTCCTGTATCACGTAACAAGATCATCAGATGTGGCTAAGGGTATAGGGAGGTCTTCAGCCTGGTGGAATGTAAAACATTTCCTGGGAGAAGGGAGCTGTGCCCATGCCCTGGGCATGGCAGGAACCCCCAAGGCGGGCACAGTGCTGGGGGTATCTCTGAGCAGGGTGGCAGGCAGTGGTGGAGTTGTCTGTCCTTGCAAGCTGGCCAACAGATGAGGAAGAGGAGCTTGTGAACACTCATGGTTTGGGCTCCTATGCATGCATATGTATCATCAGTCCTGCATCTGGTTATCACATGCACTTTTACAAACAAACCACTATCTGAGCAATAATGCAATTTTATTTTACATTAATGTAAACCTTGGAAGAGTTGCTTGGTGTATCCTCTGGTGGTGGTTGCTGAATATAGCCAGTCACCCAGCTTGGGAAATGGCCAGATGTCTGCTCTGAGAGGTGCTGTGCGTGAAGGAAGGCATGGGGAAGCCACCAGCAGACTCCAAGAGACCTGTGTGTCCCACCAGACCTCCCCTTGCCCTGCTGTGCTGCCGAGCTGCTGGTCACCTACTGACCTCCTGGGAGATGCATGTCCTGGTGGTGAACATTGGAATTCCTCCTTGCCAAACAGGCCACATAACCCCAAAATGCTTTGCAAAGGCTCTGATGAAGGAGTGTGAGTCTAGTGTTGCTGTGGCTCTCTGTACTGGATTAGGCCCAAAGTCAGTAAAACTAAAATTACAAACATAAAATAACTACTTACTGGCACAGCATGCATGTTTTCACACATTCCCTCCTTTTCCGTGAGCTTTTCTAAGACAGTAATGTAACAGAATATGCTTGAACATATGGTAGAATTAACAATTGATCTGGCTTCTGAAGGCAATATAAAATTTTATTT
>JAUMJM010000016.1:28055000-28065000 GCA_033558235.1 Neomorphus geoffroyi
TACCATAGCTGGTCTGTGTCATTTCTGTCACAGTGATGGAGCTGTCTTTGAATACATCACTTTCAAGACACAGACAAATTCTTCTCCCATAATACCACCTTTATTTTTTTTTTCTTTCATTAAAGGAAAGAATTCTTATCCTCAGACTCAGGCTTTTAGCAATCTCCCTTCTTTATCCTTGTCACCATTTTTCTTTCCTGCCTCAAAAGGCAGTGGGAACCGAATCACAGAATCAAAGAATGCCAGGTTGGAAGGGACCTCAGAAACCTTCACTCCTCTCTTGTTCTTACCGTAGGAGCCATTACAGGCTCTGCCCTTACCCTTTGTGTTAAATACAAATGGTGTGCCTTACATTCATGGCCTTTGCAATTTACTCATCATATTTATCCTTCCTGTTTGCCTTACCTTTTCCTTTGGCATGTCTGCCACACCAGTGACGCCAGTGGTCATTATCAGCTAGCGTACTCTTTAAGGGCAGACTTTTGCATTCTTCCCCATGGACAAGATACAAAAATCCCTTTGCCGGGATGCAAACTCTAAAAACATTAATTTGTTCTCTTCCAGTTGCCTGTCCTTATTCATGTCACTATGTTTATAGCAAGATGCAGATCAATGCTAAAAGGAGAATGAGTCAAGAAAGAGTACAAGCTTCTTCATTATTCCTGTGGTGTGCAAAAGAATAATTCGATGTGGGAGCAGTGGTTGTGGATACATATTCTAGAGTATGTTTTTATTTCAAGCATCAGAGAAACAGAAAATGGGAGGAGTATTGCTACATGGACCTCACAGGAAGGGGCAGTCTTGCAGAGCTGCTTCTCAGAGGGATGCTTTCTGCTCGCTCTCTTCTGTCTGTGGTGCTCCTTCTGCTCTTCCACCCTCGTGAAGTGTTTGTGCTCATTGACTCTCCATCTTGGTTATGTGTTTGGACATTTTATCACAGGTCTGTCTTCATTGGGAGACTTTTTTAGAACCCAGACCATGAAACTCTTATCCACATCGAGTCTTCTGGTTTTACCATAAATACATCACCATTTACAAACAAAGGTGTCATCCCATAGTCCTGCAAATGGATCCCAACCTCTGTATTGACCTCAAACATTTTTCATCTTCTTCTGTTACCTCTGTCACCCCTGGTAGGCACAGTCCGCTGCCCTCACTCAGCCTCACGCCCATGGTCTGGTGGCTGGAAGCAGCGTGGAAATGTGGTTTTGTGCTGAAAAGGGAGATGGAAGAGCTGGCAGCTGCTCCAGTGAGAGCAGACAAGCGCTGGCACCCAGCAGCCTTGCCGCGGGGTCCCTTATGAGCAGCTCTTGCTTGCACATTTTTCTGGGGTTTTGTGCAGTCCAATTTTAGGTGTCTTAAGCAGCGCATCTCCCTTCGGCGACTGCTTCACAACCCAGACAGCTCACTGTCAAAGGATTTTCCTGCATCTTTCTCTACTTTTTTTCCTTTCTTCTTTTATCCTTTTGCCCTTCTGATGTAACAGCTACTTAACCTCACCATGTAGCCACAGCTTCTCCATTTTCTTTTAGATACTTATTACAAGCACTTTCTCTTTTGTCACTGAGCCAAGTAAACACCTGTTTAGCTGTTTTAATCCTTCATCAAGGATCAGCTTCTTCACCTTGTGCTAATTTTCCTACCATCACCACACTTCTTCGTAACTTCCAAAATAGCTGCTGGCTGCATATTACGTTTATTAAATAATGCATATGACATGCATATCCATACTAGCCACTCTGTATACATTACCTTTTAAAAGCTGCTTATACATACATTTTTTACTATCTGTACAATTTTTCTCCTCATTTTAAAGAATGCATTTTACTTTCTCAGTGAGAATGTCAGGCATTAAGGAGCACTGATACAGCCTACCTCCCACTCAAAATACAAGTTTTGGCAGACAAAACATAAATTAAAAATTTAATTGTTTGGTGCACCACAGAGCAAAGTTGCAGAAGAGTTTCTTATGTGCTTTATGGACTTATGGTAGTATGCTGTTGACTGCCTACTGAAGGCTCTAACTGGGCAGATCCCCAGTATAAAACCAGTTCTAGTTAATTCTGAATTGTCATTAATCACATTCTTTTCCTCATTTACTAATGGCCCTAGTATCTCTTTTGTCTTTTTCTTTTTCTCATATAAGCAATTAAATTAGAAGAACATTGTTAAGGTTGCAATAGGAAGCATTCAAAATTCAAAAAACAACCAAACAAAATTACTATAATAAAAGTTGCCCCTTCAAGCTTTCATTGGAGTCCCCGTGCATGCGCACGGGCATATTGAGTTGAGTTCCATAATCAGAAACATAGTTTTCATCCCTACATGATCCCTACCTCATTGAATATTATTCATTACTTTTTCCCCATCATTGTTTTGTGTGTGGTCCTCTTATGCCTTAATTTTTGAATACTATTCAAGTCTTGCCTCAAAAATAAACAACCCAAATTTCTCCCTGAGCCACCTTTCAGAGCTTGTCACTGTTGTGTAGGACTGCAACAGAAATTTACTCCTACAATATCCTTGTCACATGAAATGTCCCTGCTTTAGAAGTGGGAACTGAAGTACAGAGAAATGAATAATGAAGTAGCTAAGTAAGTGTTGCACTGGAGATGCCCAGGATCTGATTTTTTGTAGCCTGCGTAGCATGTGTGTACATTTATGTATGTATGTACATGCATTCTGTACAATGTACATACATTGTGCACATCTATGTATATACATAAATGTGCATTTTGTATGTCCAAACCCCAGCTATCATTGACTTCAGTTGTAGCAATATGCACAGATTGCAGTCTGGAGTTGCAAGTCAGGCATTAAAAAATGAGTCATGCAGAATTAATCATCACATATAGAAATTTTGGTGTAAGTAGGCCTGGTTAGAATTGTCAGCAGAGGGAGGGTTAAAGTGTCATACAGAGGGTAGCTAATTACCATAGCCATCTTTCATGCTCCTGACTTATTCTTTTCCTGAGGTTTAACATTATCAGTAAGGTATGAGGGAGTGGTAATTAAAAAAATTATATTTAATTAATAATTCATTTCAATTATATGAAGAATGGTCTTGTAAATAAAGTTCTTTTAGTTACATAATACACAATATCTAACAGTAGATGGTTAAGAGTGTAAAGTGAGGGCTTTCATGCAACTTTCTACATTTTAAAGAAAGACAGGTATGATTTTCCTACATCATTGGGACATCTACGGCTTTTAAACATTTAAATCCACTGTAGAGACCTTATCTAACTTAGCTGTGGACTGCTACTACAGAAAATAATCCCTAAAATGTATCAGGTATTTATTTGTTGACAGTAGACAAGTGATAGGGCTGGGGAATGCTACATCCTATCTAAAATGCAGAGTGGGACAGCCTAGTGGAAACACTTTCCTCTGCCCTTACTCCCAGAGAAAATTAGCTAATTAATTAGCTTCTCCCTAGTTGAGTGCCTGTTGAAGAAAAACTGCTCTGACACCTTGTTGTTTAGTTGACTGCTCAGGAAGAGCAAGAAGAACTCACAAAAGGTAGACACCCTTTAAGGAAGGATCAACATTTGAAAATAAGTGTTTTCACAGATTTGGAAAGGAAGATGGAGAGATCTTGAACCTGGGCTGAGACTAATGGACAAAAAACAGCAGAAGGAAGGGAGCTGAGAGGGAGCAAAGGGGAAAGGCAACAAAGTTATATCAAGTGAGAGGACCAAAAACTGCACACAGATACAAACAGATGGGAAATAAGATGTGATGAGTAGGAGTGGTTCCCATCAAAAAGGTCCTGGGCTATCTGCTCTCCCATTCTACTAAGTACCCTATTCCAGATAGAAGGTGACACCAAGGTCACATATTGCCAGCAGATAGATAGGAAAATCAAGAAATAGCTACAGAGGCTCTCAGATACTAGGAGGCATCCAGGAAACCATGAATACTAAAAAAAAAAAAAAGAGAAACAATAAATGCAAGGAAGTTACTGAAGTTATTAAAAGATAAGATTTATAGGCAAGTTCATTTCAGTTGCTTGGCTATCCAATCAACTACTGCTGCTAATTGGATTAGTTGCCAAAATAACCTAAGAATAGAACCTTCCTTTTTCTTATTGTTAATGCTTTCCAGGGAAAAAGTCCTTGCGGACAAAAATTAAATCTTTATTTCTAGCAACATAAAATTATCCTCCATAAAGATGAAGAACCTTAACACTTAGTTGTACTTCTTCTTCTGCAAATTTTATGGTGGTTAAAAGACTTTTGCAATTACAGTGTGCTGTAAGATGGAACATTCTTGTTCTTCTCCAAATCAAGCGGTTTGTGGCAGATGCCTACTATTGTTTCTCTTTATTTTGTCATTCTTTCTTGTACTTTCTCGAAGAATTTCATTGCTACATTTTCCATAGTTGACTTACAGCTTTCTGGCAATATAAATACTTCTGACATAATGGAACAATGCTAGAGAAAGCCTTAGGTAATTTTAGAGTGCCTGTTAATATGGAGAACCCTGAGCATCCTCCTATCAAGTTTTTTTCCTAAAGCCAGCATAACTGCTTCCAAAACAGCTTGCTGAGAGGGAAATCAGTGCTTCTTTCATTGCTGTATAAAAGGGCATCTAAGTAATAACCTGTAAATAATTTAAGTGTATAATACAGGTTCTGTGTTGTGTTCTTCTACCCTATAGAAAGAGCAAATCCATTGAAATGATCAATATAATGATTTCTGTTATTCACTTCATAGTATTGTTTTATTCTTTGTATTAATACACCATCTGAAGCCATAATAAGTATATAGCCTACTCTTTCTTGTAGCTCGTGTGATATAAACTTTTATACAACATACCCAATGCAGCCTTCAATTTCCAAGTTAAGTAAACAGTTTGTTTCTTGATAAACAATAAGCTGTTCTTCAGCTATTATTAACTCGCGTATCTAAAGGCATGATGAATTAATCTAGGCTCTATCTTTAGGTTTTAGCTTTAGATTTTTATTTCAATAAAGAAAACCCCCTGTATCTTAGCAGTGGAGATGTTCTGAAGTGGTTTATAAAACCTCACCCCAGGTGAAGGACAGAGGATTAGACTAAAACATTTGATGAAGTTGTACGTGTTTCTCCCGAAAGGACAGGAAGCATTGCCTTTGGGTAATCCTATTGAGAAAGAATACACAGAGTGACACAGGGATGACTTTGGAGAGGGAAATCTTGTACTGGCTTGGGTGCCTGGCTGCTCACACCCAACTGCCAAATGGCCGAGTTCACTGCAAACGTGGTCTGACCTGCCTTTTGCGTGCTGCACAACAGGACGCCCAGCACAGGTGCTGTGCTCAAGAGCCATCATCCCTGCTCCTTGCAGCGGTGGTCGTGTTCACCACTTTACTGCAGGTTGAATTAAAAAAATCTTTCAGCAAATTATTTCAAACGGTCTGAAGTCATCTATCTTTTTTTCTCTCCATACATTAATAAAGCTCTCTGGATAGGCTCTTACTCATGAAAGTGAGACACACACTGGAGTATCTCACAGAACAACTGCCTGTTACAATCTGTGGAGACGGTGAATTGAAAACTGTGATAGTTTATAGACACGTGTAATATACTCACCTCACAGTCTTGCATAAAGGATTAAATTAGCCTGTTTGTTTTGTCCACTGTGGTATAAACCCCTCTTCCATTAGCAATGATTTCTGCTTTCATTAGTGAATAGTGGTAGTGCTGAGCTCTATGCAAAAAAAGCACCCCAAACCAACCAACCATACATTTCATACATTTTCCATCTGTTTATGTCGAAAGAAACCACATTTTTCTGGTGGGGTGCTTACTTCAAAGGCTAAACAACTTAGAACAAAACACCTTTCCAATGAAACCTCCATTAAAATTGTGCCAAGGCTTAATTCTAATTAATAAAGAAATCAGATCTGAAAGATTAGTTTGGACCTCTTTTTAAGTCTGGTGTGAAAACCACATCAAAATGCCATCTATGAAGAAAGTATTGTAGCAATGCCTGCCTGAGTGTGCAGCCATCCTGATTCAGTTGAGAAGCAGCAATTATCCTATTCATCTCAATGGAGAGAGAGCTTTAAAGAACTGAAGTTGCAAATTACATCTCATGTTTGTCATCAAACCATTACCAGCTTCTTCACTTCTGAGTCAGATATCGAGAGATATTTATCTGTCCCAGGAATCCTACTTCAGATTAGGTGCCAACATCTCCACCTGTTACTTACTTATCTGTTGAATTTACTCATCTGTTAAGAAGAATCTTATGAACGTATTTGAGTATTTTTAATTTGAAATTCTCATCATTGCAGAATGAGAACATTTATGGACAATGTAAAATTCCATATCAAACTAATCAAGAGGGAAATCTATCTATTTATTTTTATTCATTTGCATAAAAATATTTAAATGCCTTTAACATGCTTGAAGTTGTCCCAGAATCTCAGAGGCATCACTGTTATCCTCGAGAGGGCAGAGACTGAGAGACTTGCCTCTACCTAACAGACAAAGATTGCTTTTCAGGCCCAACCCAAAACATCAATTTTGCTGTTTGCAGGTGCTGACTGAAAGAACAAGTCCTTTATTAGTTACCCAACATGGATCTCATCAGATAAAATATCCAGATAGCCATTTGATGTACGTCTAGATATTAAACAATTGCCTAGTGTGTGGGGGCAACAATCAAATATTCATCTGGTTTTATCTACCATTGGGCCAGGATGTGTGGGTACTTGCTGGTGGTTTTTGATAAAGGAGAACACTCTGCTAATGCACATAGATGACCCAAAAGACTACAAGACCCAGCTGAGACACATTTGCAGCTAAATATGATCCAGCTGTGTGGAACAGTGCTTATTATCAGAAAAGTTTGGGGAGATACCCAGAATGTCATGCAGTTCTACTAATATTAGCTTTAGCAACTCACAATTATAATGACTAATTGGAGCCATCACTCATTGCTATTGAGTTCCCAGGTGAAAACTATGGACCAGAACCTCCATTAGCATAAATTAGCATTGGAAAGTCAATTAAGTTACACTGATTTTACACTAGTTTTACTGTCTTTCATAAGGCTGAGAGAAAAAAGACCCATTTCTGACTTCAGTTATCCGTATTTTTTTTCCCCACCAAAGCAAATTTTCGTTAATTTCTTAGCAGGTCTCCAGAAACCTACACATCTTCCACTAGACTATAACACTGAAGTTGTTTTGCTAAGCAGAGCACGCTTGTTTATCTATTTTCTTTAACACCAACTTGTGCCTTCCAAGGTGATTGTGGTGAGATGGATTGTTTCTGCTCTCCTCAGAGTGGATAAAAGAGCATTTTCTATGAAACGTCTCTTCTAGGGAACTTGATCCCTTTCCCATCAAATGAGTGGAGAAAGGCTTTTTGTTAGTGTGTATATGCAAGGGGGAGGAAAGGGGAAATATGAAAGAAAAGGGTAAAAATATACAACATGAATACTTATACCAGGGTTATCAAACTCACGGCCCACGGGCCCAAGCTGGCCCTCCACCTTGTTTTAGCCGATCTAGCACGCGGTCGCAGTGCCAAGCTCCTTGCCCCTACGCTCCTGCCAACACACTGATCACATGTGCAGTGCGTGTGACGTGTGTTATGCTGCAGGAGCAGGAGAATCATGGGAGCCGTGAGTTTGATATCCCTGACTTACGCTCATTTAAGGAAAAAGGAACATGATAATTTACATTAAATTTATAAATTCTTGCATGAGTCTATAAAAGCATAGTTTGAAAGCAATGATATTTTTCAGCAAAATAAATCTTAATGTAAATCTAGCAGGATGGTACAGAAAGAAACCCTGCAGGTTGATAGAGAGTATAAACGTCAAGCAGATGATTCTAAATGTTTTACCCTAACTTGAAGTTATTAGAGACATTCAAGAGAGTGTTCCTGAAAAGAAGAACAGCATGTGCAAAACACCAGTAGTTTATCAGCCCTCTCATTCAACAGAACTATATAACTGAATAAAATCGGATGAACTGTATGGCAGTGAAAATAAAAATTAATGGCAACTTAACAAATCCAACAGCTTAAAAAATGTTTGAACCATTCAGTGCACAGGTAGTGGTTTATTTTCTTCTAAAAACTACACCACCACCACCCCCAACCTCAGTTGTAAAGTACTTAGAGTTTGGGCTTCTTTAAAAAAGATTACGTTACAACTGCAGAGGTAGATCAGTGTCAAGCTATCACGGTGCCACTTTAGGGACTGAACAAGAGAAGAAGCCCCAGGTCTGCTAAACAGAGTGCAAGTGTATCTGACGTAATGAGAAATTCCCCATAGCGTCATTTTTCATTTACAGTGGCACCAGCGTATCTGCTCTGGGCTACCATGAAAGGCTTATGCCAATTTTCAGGCAGAAGACACGAGCTGGTATCTTTTTTTCACGTTTGAAACATGTTTTTATAATTCTGGTATTCCCATGACTATTTCAGTTGCATGGTGAAGTTTCAGATGAGAAGGTGACAGGTTTTCATTGCACTGGGACCAGAGCTGCCTTTTGGTCGCACACTTTATTCTTTGTGGTGTTCCTGCAGGAGGTCCTGCCCTGGGAGCCCACCTGCAGTGATGTCCGGACAAATCCTCCTGCGTGGCCCTGGGTAGCTGCTCTGGGCATGAGATGCTTGCTCAGAATCAAATTCCTCTCCTGTATCTCCACCTATACCTTCAAGTTTTTCTATCTGCCAATGGTGCCTGCACCCATAGCATCTGCCCAGACCTGAATCTTTCTTGCCCAGGCACATCTTCTGCATCCCAGCAGCTTGCCTGACACAAGTGGTCCTTGCTGGTCCTGGAATCACCTCTCCCTTCACACCGCACTCTTTCCAAGTCAGATATTACTGTCCCTGTCCCTCGGATTACAGAAATCCAGAAGAAAAAACAAACACCATGTTGCAGCCATTCACAGCCACACACACAGATTAAGGGCCATGTTATTCTGTTTAGTAAGTCCAGCTGTTGTCCTACTTCATTTTAGCAACCCTCAAAATTGCCTTTACTTTCAGTAGGAAAATTTTTGGACAGGTTTTGTGCCTCTACCAGTGTGAACTAAGTAACAGATGACTGCAGTAAAATATTCTGGATTTAAATGTTTTTGTAGGTGTGACCTCTTGACTGTTGACTCTGTGTCGCTATCCCTGTGGAGCGTCCATGTTCCGCAGGTGTCCCCACTCAACAGTCTGGGATGATCTTGAGAATCAAGTGGGGAGAAATATTTCTAATCAGGTCTTCATATTTGTTTCCTCTTGTATTATTATTAGATACTATTTCAATTATTGCTGATAAGAATTTTGGAGGTACAGTGTGTACAGAGGGGGAATTGTAAATACAGTAGCATCTCATAGCTCCTCATAACCAAGGAACTGGTATATATTGCCCCATAGAAAACAGTGTCCTGAACAACAGCCGGCAGTAAGATAGAGGTCTTCGCTAAGAAAAATTCTCCAGTACACTTCATCCAGAATATTTTATGAAGGAAGAAGACTTTCATGGGGAAAGCCATCACAAACAGACTTGTAACTTGTTCTTCTGCTTGCGAGAGAATGAACTGGCTTTGGCATGCAAAACCTTCCAGACAAAGAGTTAATGGAGCTGTGAGGACAGCCCTGGACCTGCTTGGCAACTATAAGAAGTGATTTATGAAGTGGTTCTTTGATAATGTGTCTTAGCGTACTGGGCAAGTGGAGCAGGTCTCACCAGGTACCCAACACCTCATGGGCAAACAGACATAGTGCTCTGGCATGAGGACCACGCTGTCCCTCTACACTGCTGCCTCTATTTTAGAGCCAGAGACCTTGCAGGGTGTCCGGCAGCACGCCTGGGAGTTCAGGGGAGCTCCACCTTCCTCCTGGGCACCCCACACCTCCTGGGGTGAGGGCAGGACACTGTGCACAGGCCCAAAATACAGTATAACCAATGTGCTGGCATGGATGGGTGCAAGATGAGCTGGGAGAAATTTCAGAGTGTAAGCATTAAAAAAAAAAAGAAAAAGCAAAAATAAAAGCCC
>JAUMJM010000016.1:28072500-28080000 GCA_033558235.1 Neomorphus geoffroyi
ATAGTAAGCCAACTTCAGTGAAAGAATTTGCTTAGTGGTAAGGACTGCATCTTTAGAGGGCAAGGTTTGGGTTAATGCGGGGTATATAAAAGCGTATTTTTTCAAGGTGTTTCAATATACAGAAATAAAGTGTCAATGTCAAAGTGATAGTGAGCATCTGCTCTTGAAGCAGAGCTTCTTATTCATCTATGGAGATCTGTTTTAGGGCAGTAGGTACACTATTTTTGTTTAATGACTCACAATGGTGGCGTGAGTAACGCACACAGTAATAGTTGTAATTATTTTCTCTTTTAACTATTTGCCTTGCTGTAATGTATGTGGTCAGGATATAAGGAGCTGTACATACAAAAAGCTCCAAATAGCCTTGTGGATGGATGGACTAACATTTACCTCTTTCACCTACAGAAAGTCGGCTTTTCCTAAACAGTTCTCACAAGGGAGTGTCACAGATACCCAGATTGTCTAGAAATCGAAAACACCAAAAAAAACCCTGCAGCAAAGGTGCTGCATCTGATGGCAAATGATAACTCTTCATTAGTGCCCACTATCTCCTTTTATTACAGATTATGAGTCAGCCTAGACAGTACTTGAATTTTGAAGGCCTTCATTTAAATTCCTCAACTTTTTATTTAACATAAAAAAGACTCTGTCCTTAAAAAGTATAGGGATAGTCAAAGGTGGAGAAGACTGAATAAGTCAGTCTAAATATCCTCTGAATCTGTAGCTCTACCAATAGGATTAGCATCAAATAACAAAACTGGATGGTTTATACTCCAGATAATTCATAGTGGTAGAAAAACCAATAATGAATTTAAATGTTAGAATGTGACTTTATTTTCTTGCAGTTGTTCCTTACTCACAGGTAGTGGGCTATAGGGATCGAGGGCAGGGGACTTTCTTCTCTTCAGAGCTTTCCTGCTGAGAGCCAGGCAATATTCCTCCTCCCCTGCTTTCCCACCACCAGCAGTGTGGAGCACAAGATCATGGTGCAAGGAGTCAAAGACAATAAGAGAGAAAGAAATACAATAGGCAGTGCAAGAAGAAAAATGTTTTTCTAACTCTAGGCTCACATATTATGGACATATTATACTACTTTCTGGAACTGAAATCAGAATTTCTTGAGACTTAAGTTTCTTTTGCTTTTAGCAGATAGTTGTGGAAACCACTGATGCTGCTAGTCTCTTATAGCTAAATTATGTGTTCAGAGTTAGCTGGAGTATAGATTTAGTCTTGCTGCTGTTGCACAGAGTCCATTGTAAGATAATTTGTCCCACTCAATTAGACTAAGTTGTCATGTGAGAAGTGCTGAGCTACCATAGCCTTGCAGCCAGCGGCACCAAAGTTAGCTTGCTCAGAGTGAGCACCCAGGCAAGAACACAACCCAGCCATCGGCTAACAGCTTAATAGCATTAATTTACTGGTGGGGTTGAGGTCTTTTGAAGTTCTATTTCTTTGCATACTTTGTAGAGAAGGTTGAATGGTTCCAGGTTCAATCCTTTCTATCTTCCAATTGTATAAGTAGGAAATTACGCAGAGAAATATGTTAAAGAACATTGAGGTGGAAAAGTCAAACACTGACAATTTAATATTTGGCAGCATTAAAGTTGTCTATTGTAACCTGAATATCCCCTTTATGAAGACAAGATCTGATAAGGTCTTTAACTGCACAATGAGTTCTCACGTCGGTGACCCTTTCCACGGTTAGTGCCCACTATGCATATTTTTCAAGGCATGAATCAGTATTGTGTAGTGAGGGAGACTTACCTGTACTTTCTTCTATTCATTTGCCGCTGAAGTTAGGCAATATTCAGTATCTGAGGCAGAGGAAAGAAGGTAGGTCCTGCTGACCCAATGAATTAAATCTCAAATACAATTTCTATGTCTATTTCAGTCACATAATTTCGCATGTGTCACTTCGAAGGAGTTTTCAACATTGTAGCATCCTTCTCTGTCTAGTCACTGTTTAACAGCCACTGGGAGCTTTACTCGTAGGCGTGCTGAGTGCTCACCCTGCATCTGCTATCAGCAGGACCTAGCATGTGGACTATGCCATGAAACATTTTTGATTGTGAAATGTCGATGTGAGGTGGGATGGAGGAAAACCCTGGAAAATACAAAGTATAAACTAAATAAGAGTTTAAAGATATTCAACTGGAATGTAGTAGATCTGGTAAGCCAAGCTGTTGATGGCAGAGCACAGACCTCCAGCAGCTTGTGCGGATCTGGGTGAAGCCAGACTAGAGGTCTTGATGCCAGTGCTGTGGTCAGTTGGCTTCACTGTGTTAAATAACATTTGGGTGGTCAGAATGGCAGCCAGCCCAGCAGAGCAGGTTTTGATCTCTTTGTAGTTCACCCTGACTGAAAACCAGTAATATGGCTGTAATTTTACCTCCTAGAAGGGCAGTGCTATTAGTTTTGAAATGCTTAAATGTGATGGGGAAGATGTCTATAAAGAGGTTGATAAGATATTGACTTAATAAATTAGAAGGTTAGGAAGATGTGCCCTGTAGAAGTCATGGTGCTACATATTTTTCAGGCGATATAAATAAAGTGTGAGGTAATGTTAATCATCATTCTCCATCCTGTACACTGAGTAGGACAGATATTCTACATATGAGAAAGTGATAAAATGCAATCATATAATTTAGTACTTATAAATCAATACTGTGTGAAGATTACACGAGCATTTGTTGACTTGTGGGTAGTTGACAGCGAACATTTCTTTAATGTAAAGTCTTTAATGGGCAGATACGCGTTATTGAAAGTAGTAATGAAAAACTTGTATTTATTTTAGGACATTTACAAATTGAAGTGCTATTCCATTTCGAATGAGACTACAAATCAATGATTTTATCCTCTAACCACTATAATGATAATTTGCCAGTTGTTTAGTTGGAGCGAGTTTTTAAATTAAAAAAAGATCATAATCATTATACCAACAACAAGACTGATTAATTAATTAGTCCTCACTGAGATATTTAGATGTACCAACTTTCAAAGTGTCCAGTATGAAGCTAAATTACTTCGCTGTTGTTCTGGCTTGGCATTTATGGTAATTTGTCAAGCCTATATGCAGTAATGGATTGACTCATATAACGAAGGCTATAATTGCAGCTGTTAGGTAGGCCTTCTTTATCTCAGCCTGTCTCGGTCCCCATTCCTGCATGATTTCTTGCTGTGCCGAAGCCATGTGTGTCTTGTTTTGTTTTAATACATTACTGACCCAGGGTCTCAGGTTACTGGGGTTCCTGTCATACATTTAGTTCCACTCTCGTAAAGCATTGCACAAAAAATGCTGGAGCAAGGTAACAATCATTGCTCAATATACTAAGTATAAATGTCAGAGTGTAAAACTTGACTGCAGGAGAACAGTGTAGGGGGAGATAATAATCGAAAATAGAAAGTTTGAGCTGTAACAATGAGGCTGTGAGTTATAAGGGCTCCTACAGCATCATGTAATATGTTTGCTATGTCTTGTTTATCATTAAAAGCTTAATATCAACCATCTCTTTACAACTCTTTACACTGTATCGGCAGGTTTTGTTCCGGTGGCTAAAAATGTCCTTACAGACCTTGCCAGTCCTGTTCTCTGCCATAATGGCAAATCCAAAAGGTGCCACAGCATCCTCACCAGTGTGGCACAGGAGTCTCTATTTGGCAGAAAATTTCATAGAAAAAAGTAGGTTTTTAGTTGTTTAGTACTTCTAAACTATCTTCTTCTGTGATCCTATCCGTACTCTGACACGCCATTTGCTAATTTTTAAAAGCGTATAAGTTTAACAACAGATGTTTTGTAAACTTATCTTTTAATCTTTGATAACTTACATAATTGAAGAAGTTAACAGGTTGTTTGCTTAATAGGGATCATTTATAGAGCATTTTTTAAATAACTTGCTGGAAGGGGGAAAAACCACTCTTGGCTAATATGAAGCATATTTTGCATTTATTATGGGAAAAAATTTTCAGGTAGGAGGTGAGGAGACAATTTGGGAATTTTTGTTAGCTGAAAAACTGCATATTAAACATGAATTGTGATTTTCCATCTGGCCCTACTGGTTAGGAAGCTGCAGTTGGGCATGATCTTCACTGTCAATCAACAGTCCCCAACTGCGAGATGCAAACCTCATGACGAAGCCCACCCCAACTCATTAAACCAAAGCAAACTGTATGAAGTGCGCCGCTGTGTGATTTTAATATTTGGTGCATGTGACAGGATCATTTTAGTGATTTGCAGGATTTATCTCCTCTTAAAAGTACTGCCTAAGGCTACTCTAATTGGTAGGAAAGCAAATTCCCCCTTCTCCTCCTGTCACTCTTTGTTTTATTTACTGAGAACTGCCGAAACCTATTTACACAATAATGAGGATAAATCACCGTGATGTTTTCAACACAAAGAGAAATGTTACATTGAAAGCTGTACAATTAAAACTAAATTCAAAATATTTCTGAAGTAGTGTCTATAGTTAGTGATAGTGAAATAAAATTAAGACAAATGATATGAGCGTACATCGTAACTTGTGCAGATAGACAGCTAAAATCAAAATTCTTGAGGCACCTTTTATGACGGACAATTTCATTCAAGATTGCAATTAAGTAAATGCATGTAAGTTGCTGACAATAGCCCAGATGTTTCCCCTAGATACATGTGCAGCTCCTTCATTTTTCCCATGGACATGGAGCTCATCCACCAAAGTTGTCTTGTCCACAAGGCACCCACTGACAACCTCTTCACCTGTGGGTCAGGGTAGAGATCGTACAGGCAGGGAAGAAACTCCTCTGTGCAGGTGTGAGGTTGCACCCCATTCACTCTTGCATCTTGGAGAAGTTAACTTGAAAAACGAGACAGCAGCAGCAAGCTGAGAAGAGTCCAGGACAGACATCGAGGTGAACACTGAGAATGCAACATCTGAAGCTGGTGACGGTTTCATCTCTGCAGATCTCAACAAGTCTATGGCCCAATACTGACTAAGACTTTCCAGATAAAATATCCCTTGACCAACCTTGTGGTGGAGAAAAAATTACTGGGGTTGCTGCAAGGGACAGAAACAAGAGCCCTTGTTCCGGAGCCTGATTCTGTGCTTCTTGCCTGTAGGCCCCCATTGAAAGAAGCTGGTCATTGAACAGCGTCTCAAAATGGGCTACTCAGCACATAGTGCCATTTAGAAATAGAACAATCTTGAAGTGCTTACTTATAAATCTCATGCATCACTATCATGAGACATTTTATGTGTTTTGATGAATAGTAATTAAAAATCAACTTAAGATATGCACCAGTTTGAGATCTTACAGAAGCTTTAGCCTATACTGTAGCAACCAGATAGCAGAAGACAACCAACCTGTATTTATCAGGGCAAAAGCCACCAACTAAAATGCCTTTTGCATAGTACACTCCATCTGCTCTTCAATTTGCCCTGGCACAAGCCCTCAGGCCTCACGTTAGCCCATAAGGTTGAAACCAAGAAAACACCATATGCACCATGAAGAGAAGCTCATGTCTTTTGAGAACAGCCTTTATTTTTCTGTAGGACACAGAGGCAGGTTTCTGGTAATGGTAGAAGTAACAAAGCAACAGTATGATGCTGCATGCTCCTGCCAAAATAGCACGTTGTGCTGGTTGCACCAAGAAATTACTGGTGTTAGGCACCGCTCCACTTGCATGTGTAGCTGTTACTGAGACTCCAGCACAGAATAGATATCTTCTTTGCCATTAAGTGCAATGTAAGGTACCAATAAGTGTAATAATGAATAATTAAAGATGTATCCCTTATTAGAACACAAGTTTCACGTTATCTTAAACAGGGCTTCATTTTCACTGAAATGAATGGGAAATAAATTCTTTTCACAGAAGCTTCACAAGGTATTTTTCACAGATGTTGCAATAAAATACTTAAATGATCCTACAAAATTACAACATCAAAGCAAAAACTTATAAATTATTAAGGTCTAAAATGACCTTTTGCAAAAGCATGTGCAAGTCTATTGATACCAATGGAGCTGTTTTTATTTATGTTGTCAGGTGTTCATTACATCTATATAAAATTTGAGTAATTGGCTCTTTGGTTTGGATCTCACAGTAAGTGTTATCAGAGGCAAAAATCCTACTGATATACGTAGCAGAGTGCTAGACAGTGCTCAGAGATTGGCCAATCTACAAATGTGGACAAATGTGGGGTTGGGATGTAAGATGCAGTCAGAGCCACGTTGATCCATCAGTCCCATGGGCAATCACCAGCCCCATGGGCAACCACCAGCCTAGGGAGCTGCTGCAGGGAATTGGATGGCTGGATCCATGTCTGCAGTCACATTTGGGCTGCTTCTCGGCAGGTGGTGGAGAGGATCACAGCATCCTGACTACTGGAAGAGCCATACTGGGCTGTCCCTGTGAGGTTGCACTAGTTGCTCCTGCAGGGCAATTTCACCACTGAAAAGTTTGGCCCTGCCTGTCTCATCTCCTGGCCAAGGCTGATGACTCATTTTTATATCATATTTTTACATCCTTCTTCCCTCCTGCCCCCAAAGTGCAGTCAGGGTTTTGTACACTTATTCCTTTGTGTCTTTCTGCAGCTGGCGCTGTTGCTTCCAGACAACAGTACTAAAATTTAGTTTCCTGGTTACTTAATTGGGAAGTGGGATCCATTCATTTCTATTTGGTGCCTTATTTCCACACATGTAATTCATTCGCAAAAACTTGAGACTGAAATAAGTGCAGGGCAAAATGGTAGGGCCTAAGTTTAAATTTTAAATGGATCCCTTTAAATAATGTTTTTATTGTAAATTTCTTTCAAAATAAATATTCTAGAAATGATCCTAAATTAATAGTTCTTAGGCACTATTATTGCATATGGTTTTAGAAGATTTTTGCCTGCTGAGGACTTACATTCCTAGCCCCTAAATTTCTGAAAATATGCTTAAAAAGCACTGCACTTTTCTATATACAGTGCATCTTGACAGTTTAGATGATGACTGCTCAGTTATACTGAAAAAATTCAGATAAGCAGATTTTAGCACATTTACCATGTCTTTTAACTTCATCTGACACTGTTGGGATGGAGGATGAGAGAAGTATATTTTTATATCCCATGGGAGTTACTTTATGATGACTCTTTCAAGGTGAATATTGGCATTTATTTAGCCTGAGCAGAAAATAAAAAAGAACGTATAGGAGCATGAATGTAGAAACACCAGAGTCAGCAAAGCATCATTTATTTTGTTGCTTTGAATTGCTATACCTCAAACATAGCTAAATCTAAGTTAATTTGAAGTTTCTCCTGAGAAATTCATATCAAATTAAAGTGTTTCTCTGCAGTGATGACAAGAGCAGGGAACACATCTGAATTTCCTCCAAATTATGGTCTATTTTTACAGTCTCATAAGATTTCCCTTTGTGGATCCTATTCTGCAGTTTTTGAAAGAAAATTAATTTAACTAATGACAACTTAGAGTAAAGCATCAATCAAAGAAGAGAAAAATGGGATGACAACAGGAGAAGAGAACAGTTTA
>JAUMJM010000016.1:28100000-28107500 GCA_033558235.1 Neomorphus geoffroyi
ATACCAGGTATTTTCTTGCTAAGCATTGAAATTCAAGTACAAAAGTCTTTCTGGTCTATTTGCTACAACACCTCCTCTCAAAAAGGTTAAGAAGAGGTGAAAAGGATGAAAAGGCACTTGCAGGGTTTAAAAAATCTTCTATGGAAAAAACCATCTTTCATATCACAAAAAAGTCTCCCCTAGGTTGTTATGTGCATAAGGTGGAGGCTTAAGAGCAGACACATTTGCAGATGAACTGCTTTTACTAGCTTCTCCGAGACATGACATTTGTTCAGAAGATTAGCCAGGTTGTAATGTGTAGCATAATTGCACTGTGCGGATGTCCCAGAAGTGAAAACCTAATTGCTTGACAGGCCTATAACTTTGTGGTACGCTCTCACCTTGTTAGGTCCTTTTCTGATGCAGTTCAAATGAAGTCTGGCCGCAGGTGTGCCTAATTTACCTCGCAACAGAACGTGTTGAGTTTAATTGCACAGTGGTTGTTAGGAAAAATTGGTGGGTGGAATATCAAGTGACTTACTGTACGGGGATGGCAGATGGGCATTGAGAGGCATCGCGAGCTAAGTGTATAGGTGAGGTGAGTTAATAAAAGATGTAAATTTTATCTTAAAATAGTGCAGTCTTGTGGTAGGTAATACATTTTAATTAAGATGGTAGCAGTCCCCATTCTAGCAGCGTGAAAGAAATCAGAGCAAAGGAACATCGCAAAGACTACATTTTTCTCCATATCAGTATTTTAGGAGCAGCTTAGTATGTTTAGGAAGACTATTTTGTAAGATAGTATTTATTAAAAAAGACTACAATTTGTGCAGATAATACAAAATATATCAGGGAGAGGCAAATCTAGAAAGGCTTGTGTTCTCATTCTGTTGGTAGCAACAAAGTTTGAGACATGATCAAAGAGAGCTCTGATCCAGCTCCCTGCTTCTCTCTGTATCACTGCAATCTTATCCTGAGAGCACAATGCTTGCAGAGAAAGTATCTGGCCCTGTTCCCTCCCTGGTAGGGATGGGTTTGTAGTGCTCATAGTCCTTATTGGTCAGTTGAGAGGAACCACAGAGTCGATTGTCTTCTCCTGACAAGCTTTGAGAAAAACCCTATCTGGGAACATGGATTTTAATTTGTGTTGTCTTCCTCTGAAAGTCTTGTCTTGATGTCACCTGTTCTTCATGAACTCTCTGAAAATTCAGATTAAAAAATAAATTAAAATATCTCAGTATCAAGGAACGCTGCGGAGCTGAAATACGTGTGCTGCTGCTTGTGTTCAGTCATTCACCCCAGCCTTGTGCTTCAATATTTAACTCAGTGCTTAGGTTCATCTTGGTAAACTCAAAGATGTCTAATTCCACCAGGCATGGGTCTTTTTCACCAAATAATTGAACAAATAGCAGTTCCAGTTGATGTTTAGTGAAAGAGTGCTTAATGGCCCTTTTTTTTTTCACAGGATGTGAACTCTCTGTATAGAAACAATTCATCATGAATGCTTCATGTTAAAAACAATCCACGAGAAGCAATACTTAGCATTCCTAGTGCACAATTCATTGGAGAATTTCAGAGCAATTTACAAACATTAGCTCAAGAAGCCTCACAACACCCATTTGAGATCAGAAAAAAATAGATAAGATACTCCTCTTCAGCCTGGCTGTGACTCTAAGAAGCTGTAAGAGATAGAGTCTCTCCCTTTCTCCTAACCCTCCAGCACCTGGTTGTCCCCGGTGTGGGCATCAGCTGGTCCTTGGGCACTTATCACAGTTTGTGTGGTAGAAGATATGCAAGAAAGAACAGAGTTATGACAGAAATGCTATTGCATTTAGGTTATGCTCAGTTAATAAAAAAAAAACTAAACAGAAAAAAGGCAGATAAAATTAAGGTGGGGTTGTGGGTAATAAAGCTGCAGTTTTGTGGAGTTGCTGTTAGTGTTTCTGCAACAGTGTCCAGAAAACCTGACTTCAATTGAGCACCCAGGCTAGGAGAGCATGTCAACCATGGCAGAAATCCAGCTCTCTTTCAGCTCAGCAGCTAAAACCCCTTTACACATTTTGGGACAGGAATTTTTAAAGAAACCTGGATTTGGCTGAACTGATAGACTTGATTTATTTATGCACAGTTTCAGTAAAACTAGTCATTTCCCTCCTTGCCTCTCCAATATGAGAGATTGCTCCTTCAACATTAGCATCCCATATCAATATTAGTGTCCTGCTGAATGTTTAACTGAAAAGGAAGACTGGTGATTACAAGCACCAGTGTGTGATATGAGGATCCTCCCATAATGCTCCTATCTGACCCTCAAAGCTCTGCAGGAGCAAATGTGATGTGATGCAGCCACAGTCATACTTTCTATCAGCTGCAGATGGGCTGTGTGAGATGCTGAAGAAGGGAAGAGGTGCCTGGCTTGCCTCCTGCCAGGAATGCTGTTGACACGTGGAAACTTCTGTAAGGTGTATACAGTGAGAATAGTCAGAGTCACTTATAAAGATTAACATGAATAAATAATAGTTGTTCATATTCTCAATGTAAAATCTGTGCCTAACCTCACTATTCAACATGTATGGCGTTGGGCAGCACAAGCCGCTGGACTGGCGCACCTGAGAAACTCTGGGTGAGGAGAAAGCCTGGAGCCTTGCCGGTCATGAGCTGTCAGTCACTAGCTGAAAACCAGATCCATAGACATTTTTTAAATTATGAAATACGAAAACATAGCTATATAAAGAAAAGAGTCAGTGTTGGGCCGTATATATCCTCCGGTGTGAGGGTTGGATGATGAGGGTCCCCTCAACCTTGCATAGCCTGCAGGGTGGAGACATCCCATATCAGCTTGTTCCTCCAGTACAGGAGGGCAGCATAAAGGAGTTTGCATCTTTCCAAGCTTTTCCCCTTCCTGTAAGTGCTTGTTGTGTTCCCAGGAGGCAGCGTTGCTACAAAAACTCTTTATGGGGAGATGCCTAGATGATAAGGGTTAGTCCTAAATAATTGCTGGTTGCCGCTCAGCAAAAATAAGCTGGATTTCCATCCCCGGGTAGAGTGACTCCTTACAGTTAAAGGATGGCAAAGGTTGAAGAGGTCATAAGACAGGGCCTAATTTGCCACGTTCCTTTCCTTTCAAAAACAATGAGAGAACTGGGGCCTTGCCGGTGGGCAGATCCCGCCTGGATCTCCCTGGAGTCAGCAGGAGTTGGATCGAGTCCCTTTGAATAGCAAGAGTTTCCAAACCGGAGGCAAAGCCAAGTGTTTTTTAGAAGATTGATCATTCATTACCTTGGAATTTTTCAACGTAGAGGTCATTACTGCTAATATAAGTTGTGAAAAAATAAAATGTATTAAAAAAATAGAGACAAATTCTCATCTGGTGTAAGTCATTGCCTTTGAAGTCAATGAGTCATTGAAATCAACTTTCCCACACCAAGCTAAGGATATGGCCTGGAGTCAATACATTTGTAGTTGTTGAAAAATTAAAAATATAAATTTGCCTTTCCCTGGCAATAATGTTCTGTTTACGACAGAGATCTTATGCTTTAAAATAAGTTCATTAGCTGATAGGAAAGTAATATTTCACTACAGTATTCTTTTGGGTATAACTATTTATGATTAAATTTTATTAAACTTTTTAAAAATTGGATTTACATTTTGATGAATCTAATAGATTTCAATTTTGTATTTTTTATAGATTCTTTCTAAAGTTTTTCCTCAAGTGCAATCAGAACTGTTTGAAGAATGCAGGCAACCCACGAGACATGCGAAGATTCCAGGTACAGATCCCTCTTAAAGAATAAAGGATGTATGAAAGACTTATTCACATCTTCATCTTGATTTTTTTTAATGAAAAAAACAGTACCGGTGCTTCTACTTAATGTAGTTCTAATGCTGCGTGCCTTGAAAACAAATGCTGTTGGAATTTTACATTTCCCCCACTAATTTAACTGTTGGTTCTTGGGACTCGTCGAGTTCTGCAGTGGACAGTAAAGGATCAATGCTGAAGCAAGTGCGTCTCTCCTCAGAAAGTACTCCCATAATTTTCATTTGTACTAACACCTTGTGTTGTAGTGTGTTGTGTGCTCAGAGCTGCAGAGATTTTACATGTGTAGAACTGGTAGTATAATCTTGCTAACAGACATGACCGTGGAGCACAGTGATGTTTGGATTACACACAGAGGGTTTTCACAATCAGAACTTGTAAATCCAACAGTGGTGGTCAAATCCACATGTTTCTATTCCAATTCTGTTAGAAAATGTTTAATACTTCACTTTCTCCTTGCAGCTTTTGAAATATCCTGTGGTGAATCATAACACAACAGAGAGACAGTTGACATGATGGACAAATTAATTCCTCCATATTTGGGGTCATTTGAAAGGCTTGTTAGGAAATACATGCTTCTTATTTCAAAATATTTCACAATGATTCATATTTGAGGCTAATAATAAACTAGTATTGAGATGTTAAAAAACTTTCTTATTTTTGAGAAGAGTAACTTGTGGTTAAATTTGATA
Source organism: Neomorphus geoffroyi (assembly GCA_033558235.1). Taxonomy (NCBI): domain Eukaryota; kingdom Metazoa; phylum Chordata; class Aves; order Cuculiformes; family Neomorphidae; genus Neomorphus; species Neomorphus geoffroyi. The sequence continues at coordinate 28,104,486 of JAUMJM010000016.1, forward strand.
GCAAAACATGTGACATCTGTTTTCACGCACAGCCAACCAACCGGTGAAGCCAGAACCCTTGAGCCAGCCAACAGAAAAGATCTGTAGCTGGAAAAAATATTTCTTCAAAACAATTGAGCCAAGCTTCCATTTTTCATGCGTCTCAGCTTCACGTGGCATTGGTGATATTGATCCATCTGAACAGAACAGAAGGTCAAACCTGGAATGAGTGGAAATGTCCTCTTTGTCTCACTGATGACTAAACGAAGCATCAGTCATGAGTGATCTTGTGGTCGACAATGGAGCCAGTAGACACTAGAAAGACTTTCCTGGGTCTCTTTAGCTAATCTCACTGCCTCTCAGAAGGTTTAACTGGACTTAACAGTATGTCAGATCTTGAACAATATTTTTAACTGGTTTCACTACCTCAGCACCTTTCTTTAGGTGCACTGCAGGAATAAGCCGATATAACAAAGCATAGCATGTCTACTTTCTTTTGCTGAACTACAGTATTTTCCCTTGGTGACTGACCTATATATACATGACAGAACAAAAATAGTTGTCATTTTTATATACACTTTTCTCTGTCTTTTTAATATATCACGTTCAAGGAACCAAATGCAGAAATCTTTGCTGAAAATCACACTTGTACATTTTGCAATATTTCTTAAAGTCTGCAAATCTCATTAAAAGTGAAAGCAGATAACCCAGTGCCCTGGCAGCAGCTCTGCAGCTGAGGTGAGCGTGCAACCTCAGCACTCTCCAAAGTGGATGTTGACAAGAGTGAAAGTGTCCACTTCTGGGAGGAGAAAGGTAGGGAAGCAGAGCAGCCTGGCAGAGAACTGCCCTCGGGCTGTTCTAAAGGGTACCGCAGATGGCTGTCTCAAAGGAGGCAGGATACACAGAAAAGGTGCTGTGATAGCTGAAAGCTAATTATGGGTTGTGAATAAGAAACAGGATCAGAGGTGATCCAAAACATAGAAGCAGACAAGAATATTCTTCTGATGCCTTGGACTAGCTCTGTGCAAAAGAGGCTGCTGTTCCCCTTCCATTTTTGTTCATTGTGCATTTGGGTATAGGAGCTTGTGTGAGAATCCTGACGATCATTTTTGTTATATCCAAAAGTAAAATAAATGGAAGACGAAAGCTAAAATATGTACTAGCTTTTGCCACCGTCACCAGTGCAGTTGATCCAGCCTAAGCCATTGACTTTAAGGACTCTACTAACGTTAAACCCAAAAGAAAATGCTGCAGTGATTACTTCGTTTAGAAAATGTGGAACCCACAACAGAGGGTCCATGCTGGAGTATTTAAATAAGATGTAAATGTCTGTCTGGGATAATAGCGATCGACCTACAAAGCTGTGTTCCACCCGAACCCAGGCGCATCTCACGGTTTCCTTTTTGGCTTGTGTTCATGCGATATCGTTTCCGGAAGGAGTTTCACAACTCCATTGTGTAGGTGTTTTTATCGGGAAGGTTGTGCATTTTGCATATGTTCCTTTTCCATTTTCTACTGAGAAGCAGCTGGAAGCCAAAGAAGGCCCTATCCATCATCTCTTCTATGGCCGGACTCTGAACCTGGACACAAGAATAGGAGCCTTTCACTCAAAAATAAAGGAGGAAATTCCATTGACATACCAGGGTCAATCACCATCCAAATGAACTTGAGAAGGGATACTTTTCATGGATTGAAAACACTTTCACTATTCATATTCAAGTCGGTCTTTTCAGATGCAAAAATGTTCATTATCAGACATTAAATGTAATTGTAAAACTGACCTGGAGATCATTTACTGAAGAAAAAATAGGGAATTACGATGGTTCCTGATTTATTAAGCCTTTTTTATTTGGAATCCTCACAACCCTTCATTTGAAGACAGTCTCAAGTGAACAAATTTTAATTAGATAAACTATCTAATCAATATATCAACAGATCAATCAAAACAGCAGCTTTTAAAATGAGTGGCTAGAGGGGTGTTTCTGAAACTAATGGCTAGAAGAATATTTCCCTGAATTGAATTCATTTGTTAGCATAATAGGAGATTAAACTCTAATTAGTGTAGTAGGTTCTGAAGAGAAACAATTGTGAGTTAAAAATCACCAGTGTTAGCCACATAAACAAAGATGTATTTATAGTTGCGATTCACTCTGTTTAAAACCAAAAGTAACAGGCTATGATGTTGTTTTGTCTTAAAAAGGATCTGATTCTGCATCTATGCTTGTGAAGTTATGCAGGCTTTTTAAAATTTTGTTTTCTTTGTTTTCTTTTTCAGGTTGTTGTATCAACAACAGTCAATGTGGATGGCCACGTGCTGGCTGTCTCAGACAACATGTTTGTACACAACAATTCCAAACACGGGAGGCGGGCTCGCCGCCTTGACCCCTCAGAAGGTACGGCCCCTTCTTATCTGGAAAATGGTAGGCACACATTTACATGTCTTTTTTTATTTGCAATGCTTTTTTTTTTTTTTTTTTGGCACCATACTTTATGTTGATACACTACTACATTTACTTTTACATAATTTCTTCTCTCATTCATCAAACCGCCCATTAAAAAAATTCATTAGTATTTCTCAGCCCTTGTCAACCAGAATATGGTCGCTTCTGAATTTGCTTCTGACTTCTTTCCTTATTTAATGCTTACAGTTTTGCAGTCACAACCAATTTTTCATCTTTTTTCTATTTTTTTTTTTTCAGTCTTGTTTTGCTTGCAGCTTTTTCTTGCTATTTAATTTGACTTGATTTTATTTTGGCTTGTCATATTCCTTGATCCAGAGGTACACTCTCAGGTTATGTATGCAAGTTTAAGTGGATGGTAAAAACATGACCGAATCTGTAAAGAATTTACTGTGAGGTCAATTTCCTGTGGCTGGGCCTTACAGCAGATTACGGCAGGAGGGGGTTTGTATGAGAAAAACAGCATAAAATGTTTTTCTTCAGACTGACTCAATGTGATTGACTTCTTGCCTGAACTGCTAAAAGAAGATAGTCTGAGATGAAGAGGAGAATGGAAAGTGTCTCTGAAAATCCAGAA
>JAUMJM010000016.1:28112500-28117500 GCA_033558235.1 Neomorphus geoffroyi
AGGCAAAGTTCGCGGATGAAAAAACCCAACCCAATTAGCTGCTTATGAGGAATCGAAATTCAGAGCATTTGCTCTTCCATCTCCCTCAACAACCTTTTGATTGACTCTGCTCAGATCTGTACAGCAAAACAGATAAATCGACATGCCACATGCATGCGATGCTTAATCATTTGTAATAGCCATATTTGCGCTGACATATAATTTGCTATATCAAGCCAGTTTTTTCTTGCTCGTCAGTGTTCTGCTGCTTGGCCTTTGCTTTGTAAAACATTTAATAGTTTGCTTTAAATACATCAACATGCTGATATATGATTGCCCTTTGTATGCCTCCTCAAGAAATCATGCACTTTCCTCCTATTGTGCTTTGCATGGTTTGTCATTGGTGAACAGCTCTCATGTTGGGGAAGAAGGGATATTAAGGTCTTGATTTTCTGTCTTGTATAAGCAGCTACTCCGTGCATAAAGGCCATCAGTCCCAGTGAAGGCTGGACTACTGGTGGGGCTACTGTCATCATAATCGGAGACAACTTCTTTGATGGCTTACAAGTCGTATTTGGAACTATGTTGGTCTGGAGTGAGGTAAGCTATCTAAATTGGTGGGCTTTGAACTGTAACATTTTTCCATGAATGATTTTAACAAGCTGTCAATAGGCTATTGACATGAGGTATCATGAGATTTTGTTCTACGGTGCCTTTTTAACCATGAATTCACATGTGACAACTACATGGAGAGAAATATACTTGAGGCACATCATGGCCCTCTAGTGGAAGTCTTGCTGTAGGAGGTCTCCCAGTACAACTGGACAATTAGTGTTAAAATTACCAGAAGTAGCCTTAAGGAGACATATGGAGGCAATTTTCATATGAATGATGCCCTGTGGCCTTTCCTGCAAACGAAAACCAAGGATCATTTACAGAACTTTTTCTTAAAAAAACCTGTAGAACCCATATCTTTGAACGTGACAGCAAAAAGGGAGAATTTTGAGATGACAAGTATGATTTAAAGTAATTTTTGTAATTATTTATAAACTGACTGGCATCAGTCCTATCAGTGCCATCTTGGTTTAAGGCATGTTTTCTGTGCGATTTTTTATAGCTGATAACACCCCACGCCATCAGAGTTCAAACACCACCACGGCACATTCCAGGAGTTGTTGAAGTAACTCTCTCCTACAAATCCAAACAGTTCTGCAAAGGTGCTCCCGGCCGATTCGTCTACACTGGTAAGTCTATGGTTTCCTTACTCCTTTCAGGAGAGCAATTCCCATCTCATAATGATATACAGGCAGTGCAAAGTGTGAACATTACAATGCTGCTAAAAAAACAGAAGGTATCTTGCTGGCAATGTAACTGGTGGTAGCTGGACCTCAAAATACCTGTTTCTCTGTGCACCCAGAAGCTCTGGTGTCTATCCAAACCTCTTGAGTCTTAAAAATGTCTCTATGTCTCGTGAGATCAAGCTCTCTCACAAGATGCCTGTTACTTCCTGTTTTCATTTTGGCCAGAAATAGATTAACAACGGTATTTCCTACTCTGCTTCAGCCAGAAAAAGGAGTTAAGAAATACTCAGTGACGAAAAATATTTTTCAGATTATCTATCCAAACTTTTTGAACTTTCCAAAAGGTTCACTTGAAGTTCTAGGCTCAAGTAGCTGGTTTTGGATCCAAATTACTTTATCCAACCTTATTCACAATCTGGCTGTAAAAATTCTTTCATTCCTGAAATTTGGGATACAAACTCACAAGGCTGGGAATGATTTATTTATGCCGATTCTTTAAATACATTTGATTTTAATGTACAAGAGTACAAGAAAAAGTCGGAACTTTGTGGTTTCCAAAGGTTTTAAAATGAAAATTTCTACTTTGGGATGAAGTATTGCTGGCTTTTTATCTAAAATATGTATTACAGTTTTTCTGGCATTTAACAATGAATTTAACTGAGGTGCTGGGAGGGAAAAGGGAAAAATAGCAATTTGTTTTACCATACTTTTGGATGAGGATTCTAGGTAATAAATTTGATCTGATGAATCAATCTCTCTTTTGAAAACAAAGAGCCTTTAACTGTTTACTCGACAGACTGTAGGGATTCGGGGAGAGTTCTTGCTGCTTATTGGGTAGATAATGCAGATTGCAGATGATGTGCAGATGATGTGCATTTTGATGAATATTTTCCCACTAGACTGCAACTGTTTCTATCTATTAATTTAGATCTAATGGGAAAAGTGTGTTCCTCGGTAGTTTTAAGCTAGGACTTTTTAAACGGTTAACGCATCGAGGATATGTTTTTCTGCCTGCCTAAGGTCTATTGCTGAAATGAACTTTTAAGTGATGGTAGCATCCGAGATCCCTATCTTCCATCTAGCCCCAAAGAAATCACAACCTGAGCAAAACTAATGCTCGCATTCACATCTGGGTGCTTCACTTCTGGCTAACAAGGGAGAGAATATTTACACGTTCTTGGTCTTTCCGATTGGGTTGTTACCAGAGTTACCGAATGGGATGGTGGTGCCCATGGTGCTTTTGGTCCTAACAATGTATTTTGAAAGCCGACTTTGTTTCATAGTCTGCTGCAAAGGTGGTAACCACAGGTGGGGCTGCATGCAGTCATGGTTACAGGCTTAAAAATGCTATTATGAACATAGCCCATGCAAAGCTAGGGAAGAGTATCATGACAAGTAAGACTATTTAGCTGAGATAAGTGTTCAGCAAAATAAAAAATGAATGAATTAAAAGCCTTAGACTGAGTTCCAGATATTTTAGCTGTTGTGAGCTGGTGCAGTTCCATTGCACACAGGGAAGGGCTGCAGATTTGAACCAGATGACAGTCTGGCTCTCACTGCAGAGGCCTGGAATTTTAAATTGCTTTATAGTAATGTCTTAAACTGATTTCTTAGGTGTGTTTTTTTTCAACTTTGGCAAATTTTGCTTTTTTGAACTTCTTTCTAATGTGTAAATGCGAATATATATGAAACTGTGAGGAAAAAAAAAATTGTTTCTTCATTCCTGGGGTCATCTTTTGTCGTTTTTGCTAAGTAAAGATGTCCAAAAGAATTGTAAGAATGTCAGCAGCTTCTCCAACTGAAATGAAATTGTAACAAAGTTACATTACTAACAACACTTAACCAGGAATGTACATTTAAAACACCTTTTGAGGGAAACAAAAGCCTGTATCTCAGCAATAAGAAAATAAAAAGATAAAGCCAGTGCCTGTCTGACCAAGAAACTTCTGCCTGCTTTGCTTTATCCTGAAGTGATAGGGTGACTGAGATAGTATTTGGAAATTACAGCTGCTGTTGAGAGCAAAGCCAAGCCTCACTGTATTTCAGAAAATGAAAATGATGTAGCCCTAGAGGAGGGAGGGGCTGAGTCCCCAGGGCATCTGTTTCCCATCAGTGTCCCACCATGCTTGCAGTCTGGCTTGGCACTCTAACATTTAACCTTCCCAGCATGAGGTAGACCATAGGGCAACAAGGCTGCAGAATAATGAAACAAGAGTGTAGTGTGGTGTACAAAGCCTTTGTGAGCAGAGAAGTTGAGACATTAAATGATCAGGGTACAGAGATATGAAAGTTCCAGATTTTTCTAAAAAGCCCCCATTAGTCTCACGCAGAAGGAAGAGTGCGCTGTCTCTCAGCAGGCAAAGGCAAGGCCTTTCCCCATCTATCCATGCCTTTTTGCCCGCTGCTTTCAACTATTATAAAGATACAATTACCTTGGGAGATTGTGGCAGTTCAGTTGATTAGCACGGTGAATTAAAAGAATGAGTCACAAATGACATGTCCAGCTCTTCTCTACTAGTCCTTTGTATTCCCAGTATACCTCACCCCTGTTGTAAGAAGGTCAAAAATTAGAGAGAGATAACAATTTTCAAGCAGCTAGCACTTAGGAGCAGAATTAACAATCATTCTGTATGTAATTGCCAGTTAATAGTAAATTGCCTTCTAGACTGTAAAATGCAATATAAACTGGTGGGCACCTAGAATTAAATTAATGAGGTATTTGCTGCATTTAAAAGTGAATAGTGCAAATTAATAACTGGGTACAATACTTATTTTAATATGTATCGAACAGTGCATCATTTGCTTGTTTAATAATAATTTTAAAAGTGCTATCTGAAAAATTCTCTATCTGTCAGGGTAAATCAAGTGGTTTGTGCACATTGTAGCCATAATTTTGCTGGTAAAATCTTCCAGGTTTCTAAATTAAATATCAGAGATTATTTTTTAATTAGAATATAAGCATTGCAGTGTTATTTGATTACGGCAAATTGTGATTTGTATGCTTCTAAATGAAATTATGTTACAGATAAAATTGCACCTTTACACACATATTTTAAGCCCTGTAGATCCTGTTGGTTTACTTTAAGATGAGCGGCAGTTCTGTGTTTACAATGTATTTGTGCCACTGTGTTATTGCGTTACTGTTTTCTCTAAGTGTGTATTTTGCATAATGATTTCCTAGCAAATAAAGGAAGTAAAGTCCAACACAGTGTATATTAGAATAGTTTCAAAGGCGGCTATTTGACACTTGGAACTTCTCATGCTGATTGCTTTCACCCTAATATTTCTGTTGCACTCTCTTATTTTGATAACTTCTTTTGCTCAGTTAAAGAAATGACCCAAATTGTCAGGACACAACATATCATTTGCAGTAGACCGTACCCACTTGCTGTACAAGGTATTGGCATTCGATTACAAACATGTCCAAAACAGACGTAGAGAAAGCGTGAATGTTAAATACATGGAACCATTCCCAGGTCTGCAATGCATTTGCTAGATGTGAACATAAAAATGATTATTTTGCACAAAGACTTGTATTGAATTTTAAGCTTATGAAACCATTACTCAACCAGTAATCGCTCACAGTTTGTGTTCCTTCTGATAGAGTATTTATGTTGAAGAAGTATGACCAGGCTCTAAGGCTGGCACAGTACCAAGGGGGGGAAGCCCTCTTTAGTCACTACATTGTCCAGATTTTTCAGTTTGGCTCAGTTTTGCCTC
>JAUMJM010000016.1:28120000-28125000 GCA_033558235.1 Neomorphus geoffroyi
TTATTTTTTGTATTTTAAAATAATTTCTAAGACATTGTAACTTCTTAACAAAACCTAATGTTTCTAAAAATTTTTTAGACCTATTTTGCAATCACATGGAATACAGATATTTCCACAAGAGCTGTTAGTCAATGTAGTTGTTATTCACAGGCTGAATATGACTTAGTGTAGATGACTATTGATTTTTAAATACACAAACTTTCATTGAAACCACGCAAAGTTGCATGATTAGAAAAGCTCTGTGGTAGATCTGGTGTTCCTCACCTGATGCTTGTTGAAGGTCAGTTGATGCTGATCCCCGGTGTAGACTGTCGGTTTGGAATAGTACGTGCTCCACCAGAGGTGTCCATTGGCTGTGGACGTGCAGGCTGATGGAAGGATGCAGATAGCTATGCTAGCAGTCTACACTTCCTGAATTTCTTTTTTATCCTAGTCTTTTAAAATTTATATTTTTAATTACACAATTTACAGCATACACAAATATTAAGGAGGGAAAGGAAATTTTTTTTGGACACAATCTTGAGATCATCTCCTTAAGTATGGATGTGCAGTACAGCTCCTCCAAAAGCTTTTTTTTATCTGTTTACTCAGATACCTGAGTAAAAACCTTCAGCATTTTCATTTTCTCTAAGCTATGTAATTTTGATATACAAAAATATTTTGATTTTGTACTACATATTTTTAAATTGTCATTGTAAAACTAAGCTAGTAGTTTTACACAATTCTGAACAACTAGAATACTAATAACATGGGATTTATATTTTTAAAGCTGCAACATGCACTGTGCTTAAGCATTTAATAAAGATTTTTTTTTAAACTCATTGAATTAATTCAGCTATTTGAGGGTTTTTTTCCAATATCCACAGGTAATGCAGAGATTTCGCAACTCTGAGTAAGATACGTTTTTCTTTAAAATTATCATATGACAGAGGAATATTGTTATAAAAGCTATGTTAGATGATATTAAGGATCTGAATATAAATCATATTTGTCTAAATATCATAAATCATAAAATCATAAGGTTGGAAGATCATCAAGTCCAACCGTACCTGTCTCCCTACTAAACCATGTCCCTAAGGAACTCATCCACCTGTCTTGTAAACCCCTCCAGGGATGGTGACTCCACCACCTCCCTGGGCAGCCCTTCCAAACCCAGCCACCCTTTCAGTGAAGAAATTCTTCCTAATAGGACATTAAAATATTACAGTGTTATATTCTTATGCTGAGGGATCATCACCAAGTATAAACAGAGAATTTGTGGAGAATACCAGTTCTTACAGATGTTTGCTGAAGCATCATAGATTTCATACGGTTCTGAGATGGATAAATACCTTTGCAGAGCTAAGGCAGTGAAGACAGGCAAATGATCAGATCTTGCATTTGCTGTGATTAAGCATCATTTTCAGCAGAGTACCTGAAATTCTCTTCTTACAGAAGAACTGGAGCACTTGGTTGTGCACCCTGCTGCATGTAGAGTGCAGATGGTTCCTCTGGGTTTCTCTAGTAGCTGATGTACATCAGCTCCATCAGCTATTCGGGAAGGGGTGGATGCAGCGCCTTATAATCCAGCTGTGAGGCACAAGGCTAGTGCTTTCAAGTCAGGAGGAACTGCTGTGCTCGCAGACTCCAGTAGCACAGTTCTAGCATAATTCTCTAAATTGTGTGTGTGTGTGTGTGTGTGAGCAAGAGGAAGGAGAAGGATCCGTACAGACCAGTCTGTAAGAAGATATTTATTCAGCTATGAGGCCTAAACTCCCAAATAATATAAAACCAGACACAAGCCCAGTTTATTTCAGGAAAATATATCTTAATTAGTAAAATACCTTGGAGTATTATATAGCTGAAATATGTTTTGCTGCTTTGATGTAGCACCACAGTGGTGAAACTCTAACAAATCAGCAATATGCTGTATTTTTTGGAATAGAATATTTTGTCACATTAGTCATATCACATTGGTTTCATAAAATGTCATGTTTTATTATAGTTACATTTGTATTAGACTGTGGTACTTCCTTGGCATGATTGTAACCCTTACAATTAGATATGCAAGTTTCCTTCCCCTTTCACTTTTTACTGAAATACTACCAAGTCCCTCCTTTGCAGTTCTCCGAGTTAATGACTGATAAGATCTGGCTTCTTACTGGCAGGATCCTTAATTTCTCATGATCTGCTAATTTTGTATATTTAAATCATGGTAAATTTGCATATATTTTTTGTGGCAAACAGTTTTTAGATTGAAAGGTGTGACGTGGTCTGATCTGGTAACTCAGTCAACCCATGCATCGAGTATACTGCAAGTGGGTTTACTCTAAGAAGTTTTCATTCACTGCTTCATACTTCACCTCTTAAATACATTGTTCTAATCGAGTATCACTGACTTTAAATACCTGTAGCAGCAGCAAACTGATGTGTGTACTGTGGAGCAGGTTAATGAGAGTACCAGGTGAGGCTTGCTCCTCCCCATAAATCCAGCCATAGTGTCACCCTGGTGCCAGCTGCATGGTCCAGCCAGCCAGGCACCCAGCCAGCCGTCTCAGGGGGATGCTAAGGGGAAGCGTATAAAAGCAGAGGGTGTATGAGGTCCTGTCCCTTGTGTACTGCCTGCGCTACTGCATTCCTCACTCATTTTCAGTGACGTGGGGGGCACAGAGCTGAGGGTGAGCACTGGGTGAGTAAGGCTAGGGCATGGAAGTTGCATTAGAGCTGTGTGCTTCTCACACAGCCGTGCCAAACCTCACATTGAAACTGTCAGCACCTCTCTTTGGGGTGGGTTGCTTGGCATGTAAGGATTACTGAACCCAAAACATGGCTTCTTCTAACCTCCCCCTTTACACCCTCCCCAGGGTGTTGCTGTGCTGGTTCCTACAGCTGCCATACAGAGAGAACTCCTGAGCACGCGGAATCCTTGTGCTTTGGATGCCTGTTAAATCCAGCACTGCAGTGGGCTGTAAACTTGCCTTGCTTCAGCCCCCTGGCTGTGCTGGTGTAGGCAGCGGACAATGCAGGCAGGTTTGGCGAGGGAGATGGAGATGTGCAGGACTGTGTCAGGAAAGCTGCAACACTGTCCCAGTTCTGTAATCCTACCTTAGTTTTTAGGCACAGATCTTGAAGTCTACTATCTATAGGGCTCATCCTGTCCCAGAGGAAAGCTCTCAGGAGGTCAGCATGGATGTTCATCCTCCTTCACCTTCATGGTGAGCTGCACAGCTGCAGTGTGCACCCAGATTTGCTCAAACTGTCCCAGTCAACACAATGCCTTTTTATTGGAGCTGCCATATTGCTTCACAGAAACTTCTTTTTCGTTACCTTTTTAATTTTTTTTTTTTTAAATTCTTTATCTTCCTCTTCTCCTCCTCCTTCTCCTTCTCCTTCTCCTTCTCCTTCTCCTTCTCCTTCTCCTTCTCCTTCTCCTTCTCCTTCTCCTTCTCCTTCTCCTTCTCCTCCTCCTCCTCCTTCTCCTCCTCCTCCTCCTTCTCCTTCTCCTTCTCCTTCTCCTCCTCCTTCTCCTTCTCCTTCTCCTTTTCTCCTTCTCCTCCTCTTCTTCCTTCTCATTTGTTCATTAATTCATTTAAAGTAAATCTGTAGCTACTATGATAATAATGACATTTTTGGCAAATGTGAGAGCTTGAAACACAATCGTTCTTAGTAGAAGTGGAAATGCAGGCATCCTTGCAGGATTCAGGGTCATGAAGATATTAGTGCTTTACTTGTGACTAAATGCTACCTACCAAAAGGTGTGCCAAAGAGCCGAAGTCCTGTGGTGGGACAGCTTTGAGGGGCCGGGTGATCCCTGAGCGTTGGCTGGGGGTGGTAGGTGGACAGGCTCCCCATTGGGCACTTGTCGGCAGCCTCCTTTTACTGTCCTGCATCAAGGCTGCATCAGCCCTGTTGAGCCTCCACACCCACAAAGGTGTTGGAACTGGGCTCTTGAAGATGAGGGGACAAATTATTAGATATCTAGTGTATCTAAAGCTTAATTTACTTTACATTTGAGGAAGATGCATGTTCGTTGATTCTTCGATAATTATCTGGCCCTGTATCCTTACTTTCTTCCTTCCTCCCCTCATTCCTCTGTTCCTTCTTCCTTCCTGGAGGAAGAAGGTAGCATCTGGTTTGGTAGGTGACTGGGCCAGGAAGCATTTTCCCTTATTTCTTCTCCCAGTCCACTTTTTCCTATAAAATCCATTCTGCTGGAGAAGCTCCGACCTACTCTATGAAAGACTCTGGAAGGGCCAGACTGCTCTTGAACTGAGTAAACTGACGTTTGTCTTCAAAGATGTAAAAGCTACAAATGAGTATTTCTGTTTCTCTGGCCTTTGATATGATCTTTTAGTATTTCTTTCCGAACTTCTGTGTGATTTTACGTTCCCCACAGGAGCTCACCCTCCCCAAGGCCGGGGCATGTGCTGCACTGCTGCACATAGTGTTCCTCCGTTGAGGGCTGGTTGCGGGGGCTTCAGTTTCATTAAGACTATAAAAGCCATAATGAAATGCATTCTTTGTGATATGTAAACAGAAGTGTTTGAACGTATTCCAGTTGTTGTCAGCAAGGGTATTCTTTTGCAACAAGGTGACAGGGCTGTCCTCTTCGCTGTGGGCAGCACCACATCTCAGTGCCATTATTCCCTGCCCGCTTCTCCTGAATGGGAGGACAATCCTTCCATGCATGCCTGCAAACAACATCACAGGTGTCAGCGCCTGGGGTGGGCTTTGCTTTCCAATTAGGGAGGAAAAAAAATAAGAAGGAGGCAGTTTTCCTAATGGTAATATGAGTATTTTAGGAAAATTCTATACCATTATCTGACTGAGCGTAATCATTAGCCGATCTGTGAAATTTAGGCCTGTAATTGAAACAAGTAAGTGAGTGAGTGCCATTGTTTCCCTTCCTGCTATCTGAGGGAAAGCTAGGCGATTACGAGAAACCAAGGAGATAAAGACAAAGGTGTTGTTTTGTTTTTTTAATGAAAAATCTATTTTTAGTTTCTTTGTGGAATAGGGAG
>JAUMJM010000016.1:28137500-28147500 GCA_033558235.1 Neomorphus geoffroyi
ACACCTTTTCTAGTCAATCATAATTGAACAGCTGGATGTAAAATGCAATATTATTTTTAGGCTCGTATCTAACTTTGACTTCAAACCTCAAACAGTATTTTCCTCCAAAACAAAATGCCTTCCTATCTTTGTAATACATCCACTAAATATAGCAGGAGCTCCAGGATAGCGTTTGATATATTTTACCCACTTTATTGGTTCCTCGTAATTATAGATGCCACTGTGAACAGCCAACATCATTGCACTTCTCTTTTCTCCTTGGAATGATGGCTACACTTAGTGAAACATAACGCAGGCTGTTTGTTTTTCTTTAGGAAGTATTACTTAAGAGAGCAGCAGACCTTGTTGAAGCCCTATATGGGATGCCCCATAACAACCAGGTAGGTCACGAGCGCCGTCTTTGTGTACACGCCTACATATGTAAATCAATACCTGCTATTTGCAAAGCTGGCAGAGCATCAGTAGATTCCTTTTGTACACTGCCTGGCTTTGCCAGCCACCTCGAGGGCAGTCTGATGTGATTCAATGCTCTAAGGGAAATGCTTCATCTTCCCATTCTCTTCTCACGGCTAGTTTGCCTATCAGAAATGACAATTAAATGTAAGGTGCCAAAAGCATAAGCAATCATTAAGGCAAGAGAATAACCTTGAACTTGGGCCAAAATATACAGTGACTAATGGGAAGTCCTAGAGAAATCTGCTAAACAGAGCGGATAAAACATACTGTATCTTGCAGACTACTGGAAATACATCTACTGCCCTGGACAAATAAAGTGTATGTGTACAATTTTCACATGACTTACAGCACTAAACTGTAATTTTGTGTTATTCTCTTTATTTCTTTATGCTTACCATGTTGATGTGAAATTGCAAGGCACTCGGCTGTGTAAGAAGGAAAACAGAAGATTCAGCTGAAACAAGCAGCAAAATCCCCATCCTTACTATAATTTCACATGAATCTCTTCTGTAAATGTTAACGTTATTGCAACTTGGAATATTTGCACAAATCAGTTACTTAGTTGTCAATGATTATTTTATGTCTTTATAGGAAATAATCCTGAAACGAGCAGCTGACATTGCTGAAGCGTTATACAGTGTGCCACGCAATCACAACCAGATCCCTACTCTAGCCAACACTCCTGCTCACACTGGCATGATGGGAGTCAACTCCTTCAGCAGCCAGCTCGCCGTTAACGTTTCCGAAACATCACAAGCAAACGACCAAGGTATGTGGGATTTCAAGAGTTAATCCTTCACATTGTTGACTGCTTTTGGCCCTTGCCTATTAATACAAGCTGATGTCACTGCTGTGTTCTGCCTCTTTTCTCCCTGTAGTTTTATGTCTGATTGTGTCATGAAATGCTGTCTTTAACTTTCTCATAGTATTTAATTCTTCCTGTTCTTTCATTTACTGTTATTGTAAAGAACATCCAGTGGAAAAAAAAATGGCAAAGTGTAGAAAGCTCTTTCTTATTCACAGTAAATATGCAGCGTGTATGGTTTTTTATAAAGTAATTATGTCTAGGTATTTCCACCTGGTTTTGGAACATTTACACAGATAAATCTAATTCAATGTCTGTGGTTTTAAAATACTTTGTTTATAAGCACATGTGACATATATGTTACTAATAAAAGTAATAGTTGATTTAATTTACCTGTTGTAATTGAAAATGCATGTAGCATATTGCATTTAAAATTAATTTTGATACTAATGAAAGGAGGGAAACAGGATTATTAGATACGCTCAAACCCATGTCTTTTTGCTTGCAACGTAGTTGTTGAATTGATTGCTCAGATAGAAACAAGTTGTTGTTTAAAATCCTGATTCTGCTATGTTTCCTCTTCTAAAAAGATTGTCTTTTAATGCATTTCCAAGCTAATAAGCCTTATAAAATTCTGTACTTGATCTTGAATTAGTTTTCACTGATGACTACACCTTACGAAAGTACAAGCTTGCTGTTAGTATAAAAATATCAATCATAAAATGAAGACCCCAAAACAGCCTTCTAAAGTAAATCACTGCAACAAAAAAGTTTTTCTTGTCAGCTATGGCATTTGAAGGTCTGGAGAGGCTGAAAGTTCATTCACTGTGTTGGTACAAAGCAGGACTCGAGCCTGTTGATAATTGCTCCTAAAGAAAAACGTGAAGGCACCTGACACAGCTGGATCGAAGAGAGCTTTTGTTGGCTGTCTGTGCTAAGAGGAGAGACAACATAGAGTGCTCGCAGATGATTTAAGTAGGGTTGGCGTGATAAGGTTATCTCAAACTGCAAGAGTTGATAGGGCAGTAAGAGACAACTTAGAGCAAAGCTGTGCAATCAATTAAAACTGTGTAATATATGCTGCATGAGGAAACCCCCCAGCCCTAAGTCTATATTATAAAATAACATTATTTTTTTGGGGTGGGGGGGTTTCTAACACAGTAGGTTACAGTCGCAACACAAGCAGTGTTTCCCCGCGAGGATATGTTCCCAGCAGTACTCCTCAGCAGTCCAATTACAACACAGTCAGCAATAGCATGAATGGATATGGCAATGCCGGCATGCCCAATCTAGGTGTACCAGGTTCCCCTGGATTTCTTAATGGCTCCTCAGCTAACTCTCCTTATGGCAGTAAGTGTCTATTTTTGGTAACACATCATCATATAGATTCATATTTACTACAAAACCAAGTACTTGCATTGTTTTGATTTCCTATATCGTGAGCTACTGGATAAAAGGAGGGGTGACTCTGGAGGCTGGACGTAAAAATGAATATACTAAATTGATCTGTTTGTGCCATAATACAATCTCAGATAGAAAAAAAAAAAAATTGGACTGTGCAATTTGTAACAAAAGTCCAACACAAAAGAGTTTGCCTGTTATCCAGAGAGTGGCCAAGCCAAGGCATTTCATTTTTTTTTTCTTTTTATATATATTTATATATATATATATTTTAAGAGGCAAGGCCCTATCACTCTCTTTTTCCATGTTTGCCGTGAAAACCTCAATCTGAGACCTGATTATTTTTGCTTTATTGCAGTAGTGCCGTCAAGCCCTACCATGGCAGCCTCTTCGGTCACCCTCCCTTCAAACTGTAGCAGTACACACGGCATTTTCTCATTCTCACCTGCCAATGTCATCTCTGCAGTGAAACAAAAGAGCGCCTTTGCTCCTGTTGTCAGGCCCCAAGCCTCTCCTCCACCATCTTGCACCAGTGCAAATGGAAATGGACTTCAAGGTGAGCTGGATCTCTCTCGATTTTCTGTGTATTGCTTTTTTGGTGCATACACTCAAGCCCTGATCGTTTGTTTTGGAGAAAGATACTTTGCTGTATTTTTAGGTTTCTGGTGCTCTCATAGTGATGCAAAAGCAGAAGAAACAGGGTAGAAAATCTTAGTTCACTTTTAATACTTGCATTAAAGAAAACACTTGATGTTCTGGCATTTTCCCTTAGGAGTTCATACCTCAAATTTGCAGTAAGACTATCCGCGAATGCTTCTCGGAGGTGTTGTGTACTCCTCGTGTTTATACATTTTCCGAACACATTTCTAGGGATGTTTTAAACCAGCAGCACTCCAGCATAATGTGTTTCCTCATGTGACATACGGTGCCATACTTGTTTTAAAATACCCCAAATCAGTGCCTATCAGGTTAAGCTCTTGCTCAGTGAACCAACCTTCCCTTTGACAAACTGGCGGCTTATGCAGTGAGTTTGCGCATTCTGTGGGTCCCAGCTCACTCTCTCACTGTGGTGTTAGTGTGGTTACTTCCCTAAATTAACAACTAAATATTTTAATTAAGGCAGGCAAATTTTAAGCTTCTGTATATTTTTTTTTAAGCTGTGTGATTTTGTGTGGGTAGCGTAATGAGCAATTTATAATTCATTTGCAGAATTTTCATGGCCACCTTCTGGGAGTGGGGCAGGAAGAATTAGAGTTCAATGTACGTTTGGTGGAGGAATAAAATTACGAATAAAGAAATCTTCCTTTGTATGGCTTATTTTAACATTTAGAAGATAGTACTGTTGAAAAAGTTTGTTTGCCTCTGCTTTACAAATCACAAACCTTGTTGCACAGTGCAGTAAATTGAAGCACTTCAAATCCGATAGAAATTAGAAAGGGTTGTAGACACTCTTACCCCAGAGGTCATCACTCCTCTTGACTTTCTTAGTTAAGATGTAAGTAGTGCAGTATTATTTATTCTTTTTATGACCACGATATCCATAATATGATGAGGACTCACAGGCAAACAGATATTTGGATTTACCAGACTAATTCTGGACACTTTGTGGCACCTAGTTTAAGGCACTTTGGAGAGACGTAATCCCACAGAAATGCCTGCCCACCAAAACTCCGGGCCATTTGAGACCAGGATTGCAAAATGGATGTCCCTGTACCTTCTTATTAACTTTTTGGATCAGAGAAGCATCTGAGAGCTTATTATGCACTCAGGTCAATGACAGGTTGAGTATCCAGCTACACAAATCTTATTGTAGTTTGAATGTTAAAGAAAAGGATAATTAGATTAACAATTTCGGTCCTTACATATGTCTTTAGTGGAAACTTTACTATGTAAATGTAAGTAGAAAACTATACCAGGTATAAGCAATATTCTTAGAACAGATTATCCACTCATAAACTAATCCAGTGTCCTTTTTTCCTCTTTTAATAGAAAGACACTAGTATAATAAGTAAATACTGAAATAAAATTAAAAATAAGAAATAAAATAAAATAAGGAAAACTAAAATAAACTAATGAAAACTAAACTAAACTAAACTAAACTAAACTAAAATAAAATAAAATTAAGTTAAATTAAAATAAAATATTGTAACACATGGCTTAGACTAGAACAACTATTTGGTAGCTAGTCTGTAGCAGGTATTTTTATGTATATTCTCATTAACTTGTAGATGCTGCTTTACTCTGAAAAATAGAATTATTTAAAGATCTAACTTAAAATAATCTAAATTTCTGTAATTTCAGTGTGTAAATAAAGGCCTTCCTGTCTGATATTCAGGGTTTCAGCTCTAGATTACTGCAAAGTGATATTTTCAGAAGAACTGGACAGGCCAAACACCCAATTCCCATCAGACATCAAGGACCCAGTCTCCCTTGGCACCTCCATAAGCCCCCAGTAACCATACACCTTCACCCTCAGGTACAAAATGCTTTCTGTGCAAATGCCCAGTAGACAGCTTAAAATCAACCCACGCTAGTTTTGTTAAATAGGTTATTAAGTTAACTCTTAGGCTGGGGCCCCACCTTGCTCTAGACTAAGCTGCTTCTAGGCACACACAGCCCACTGGGGGCTTATAGAGCCCTTCAACACCTGATTCTAGGATGCTGTAATCCAAGCAGCAGACCTAGTATCATCCCTAACAAAGTCAAGCATCCCGCAGCTGTTGCGAAAGCTGTAGGTTAGGTGTCCCCGAGACCTGTACTTCTGCCTCACTGGGCTGTCCCTACCAACCGAGCACTCAAAATTTCTGAAGCACAGAGGGGTCCAGACCTAGGGATGTGCAGAAACTTTGGGATTTGGTTCAACAGCCAAAGTGAAAATTAACAGAAGTTTTTTAGGAAAAAATAACATTAAAAACTCATGTTTTCTTCATGTGGCTGAAGCAGCCAAGCTGAATGTCTGTTGAGCAAAATCACCCAGAGAAACAGCAAGAACATCTTTCTGATGTGATAATTAAAGCACTGAGTTCCAGGGTTGCGACAAACAGTTGAATTATTTTTGCAAAGTAGCACGGCTCCAGGAGGTGATTGTCCGTATTAGGAGAGTTAGGGTACTGTCGCAAAAGGTGAAATATAGGGGTGCAGGTCCCCTTGGCCTGAGGAGAAAATCAAATTGCATTTGACATATCCTTGGCGAGTTCCTTTATCTTCACAGCAGAGAGGCACCACAATTTTTTCCAAACAGAGCTGTCCTCACAGATCTCAACCAGTGGCTTGGATTGAATTGCAGACAGAACTGAGTGGCAAGACAGGGATGAATCTGTCATGTGCTTCCTTAAAGAGATGTCATAAACAAAAGGCAGTAGTGCACTTATTTACACTGCATTTTACCCATACAGTTACTTAGTGGGTTTCTGCTTCCTGCTTCCTGTTTTCTTAGTAATTTTTTGACATGGAGCCCTTTTTAAACTTTAATTGGTTTCTTTCTGAACACTACAAGCAGCTCAAGAGTTTTCTGATCGGCACATTTTCTACATTAAATGAAAATATGGAATTCAAGAGTTGCAGTCCAATACAGCTAAAATTTTTTTGTGATCTTCAAGTACAGAGTCGTATTATAGGGTCGGTTGTGAGGAGCTGAGTGACAGTCTGAGCAGTCTATACATCAGTAGGAATGGTCACACACATTTAGTCAAGCCAAAATAGAAGTAAGAGCTGTGGTCACTGTTGTTGGATCTAAGGTAAATCCTGCAGTTTATGAATCTGAATAAGAAGGGAAGATGAGCTCTTTTAATCACAGAGCAGGATTTGGTTGGTTGCTTTATTACCTTCTCTCCACATGTGCTCTCTTCTGAAATAAAAGCCAGTTGAATAGTTTTCAGGGAAACTAGTTGACCCCGCTATGGCAAGACATCACACCCCAACACAACGGATCCAGGCAGCCCAGATTTTCCTATGAAGGGTTCTTAGCAGAGTCAGATGAGAGCATGGCAAAACATGACACGTAAGAGCCACTACACAAGTAGTCCTTTTACAGGGATTTGAGGGTTAATTGCACCAAACCTCCCTGGGTAAACCATTGTAGGATTTGTCTGTGTGCAGAAATAACGCTGTTCTTGATACAGCTAAGATGATGAGGAAGCAGGAGCAGAACTATGAAGCTCCATCTGAACCTCAGATGGACTCTTTTGTCTCCCAGTGCAGTATAAAGCAGAGGCAGAGCTGTTCCAACTTGGTTTGTGGTAAAATCACCCTAAGCATCAGGACCACTGGAGTTCATGGCACTAGAAGCAAGATCTTGCTGCTAGTAAGCATGCCCTGAATAAAACACTCTGCATCTTAGGACTTACTGCCAAAGAATGAACATGGAGAGGCGCTTAGTCAACAAGGGGATTAATTTTTTTTCCAGAGAGATCTAAGATAGAGGTTAAAAAGAAAAAGAAAAAGAATTAAAAAGACACTAAACTGGGGAAATCTCAGCAAGGCCAGCATGCAGGCAATGCTAGCGAGAGCTAATGCATAGTCTTCTTCCTTGCTGCACGTGTATGCCACCCTGTCAGCTTGGCATCCATTCTCAGCCAAATGATACCATAATTAGGATCAAAAGTTGGAAGCTGTAGCTCACAGAGGAGATGCCTCTCTCCCTGTTCACCTGTGAGTATGCTTACTTCTATGAGTAAGTCTACGAAAAAGGATCTCTGGACCTTACCCAAAAAGCCACAATCTTGTTAACTCTGTATGACTTCCATTGTACAGTCTATACCCAGAAAGTGAAGTACTTACACGTATTTTAAGAACAGGATGCTAGCGTATGGGTTCCTTATGGCAGAGAGCTTTTCCTGTTTAAAACAATGGACATTTGAAGTATAAAATAAGATTTTAGCTAAAAAAGTGCTGGCTCGCTGTAAAGTTGGAAAGACAATATGTGTTCAAAATTTGGTTTTCAATTGTAATTTACTTTTTATAGATTGTGAAAGATATTGCTCTCTGGTTAAGCTTTATGATTGTAATGCAGAGCTAAAGCTTCTCTATGTTCTTTTAAAATTGCATCCTGCTTAATTTTCTGGTCTTCCTCTGGATGAAACTATTAAAATTATTATTATTAAAAAACTAGCCACCCCATTTTTCTTTAAGAAGACATTTGGTATCAATTTGCACAGCAGGATTCGTAGTGCAGAAACTCACAATTGTCAAATGTTGCTACTAAAATAAATAGTGAAATAAATGCCTGGAGCACCCATTTTTCACCGCTGCCTCGTGCCACAGATAGAATTCAACAAAAATGGCTATATCCTTTAAATTGTAGAATTAAAATGGTTTCTCCCCAGAAATATATGAAACAGACAACCTAAATTTTCACACAGCAGAACTGAAACATGAGATTACAAAAAGCTGTGCAGGGTATTAGTAGCAAATAATGATGTACTATTTATTAATGTATTTTGCACATAAACTCTGGGAGAAAAATCTGGACTTTGTTTTCTGCTAAGTTGTTCTTTGAAGAAGCAAATGTCTAGATCAGTCCTGGACTTTTGCACTTCTCTTAGCATGCTGGCAGATCGTGTCTCATGCTGGCTCTGAGACATAGCGTTTACATCTTGCCATCACGTCACCATAGAGCAGGATGACAGATCCTTGCTGAACCTGAACCAGAAAAGATAGGAAGAATCTGTATTTTGGGTTGACTTGTGGTGATCTTGATGTCCAGGGCAGCTGATGGTTGTATTGCAGCATAACAGCATTTCAAAATGGGCTCCCGCGTCCCCCAGTTCAGGTTCACCTTAGGAATGAAATTTCTATGGGGCTGCTTGATGTAGTGCCAGACTTCCTGCTGACTGGAAACTCACAGGAGAAGTCAACTTGAGAGCACCTGGTTTGGCAGGTCTAAATGCAGAGCTAAGTCATCTGCTGGTCCAGACTAACGCAGTGTGGAGTGCGGGAGACTTGGTGGAAACATGATAGAGAAACTATGTGTGTTGGGTGGAACGAGTCTCTCTCTACCAGTATGTGCACTATTCTCCAGATAAGTTTTGTAGTTTCGGTCACTGTTTAGGTTTAAAAAATGCAGTATTATAAAACAAGCAAAGTTATAACTTCTATTTAAATTTTAACCTATTTGATACATCTAATTTGGGAAAAAAGTAGCAGAGTTGGAAAACTTTAACCTGTTTCAAGAGAAATGTATTTCCATACAAGTCCTTCGCACCAGCTCACACAACCGCCTATGGTACTTGCAGGACCAGAGCTGCTTGGGGCTCCAGTCGGAGCCTTGGAGCAAACCTGGTTGTGCAGACCACATTTCTGGCTGCTGTAGAAGGTTATGTTACATACGAAATGTGTACGAACCCAGCTCTTCCAAACTGTAAAGCTGTAACAGGGAATCTGAAATAAATTAATATTGTCGAAATTAATGAACTGAGAAATTGAAGTTCACATCACTACACGAAAAAATTTATTAATATCTGTTGTACATAAATTAATGAGAAATATCATTATGGCAAAAATTAAACAACAGTAAAATTAAAGACAGTCTAAATTATGTTTCTACCAAAGAGTTAAGTAGGAAAAAAATGGTAGTTGCTGGCATCTCAGTCTTTATCAGTTGAAAAAGAAAGGAGACGGCTGGCTGGTATTATTCTCATGCCTTTTTATGGTGCTTGGTCTTCAGAGTTGAGAGCAGGTGTAGGGTACTTGGCTTTGGTCTTGGAGAGTCCTAGACTTGTTTGATCCCACTGTTATAATAAAGTAAAATAGTAGAAATGGAGGTTTTTCTGCCCAGGTACCAGGTCTGGGCATTAAGTGGTGATTGGTGGGGTTTGCATTGTGGGGATGTTCCTGAGGGATGCTTGACATGACCAGGAGTGACCGTGTTGTTCCCCAGCTGTCAGGAGGCTGGACCCCACCTCGCTCTCAGCATCTCACTGGGAGAGATGTCGTGGACGCAGGAGCTGGGATGCTCTGTGCACAAAAACCTGCTCAGAGCCTCCTTTCACGACATGAAGCCCTTGCGGAGTGTTTCACTGGGAAAGGCGCATGTCCGTGGCCCCTTGGTCAGAGGATGCTGTGGCATGGAGGAGCCTGGGTCTGCATCTGCCTACCCCGTCCTGCTCCCGGCTGGTGCTGAGCATTGCGGTCGCTTTGAATCAGATGTGCCTTACACAAGCGTACTAATAATGGCTGATTTTTCTTCTCTTTTTCTTTTAGCTATGTCTGGGCTTGTAGTCCCGCCAATGTAAAGTCACTTTTGTTTACCTACCGTAGCACCAAGCTTCAGAGGATGGGCTTAGGGGACAAGTTTAGTATATTAAGACATGCTGATGGAAACAGTATCTTCACACAGAA
>JAUMJM010000016.1:28150000-28200000 GCA_033558235.1 Neomorphus geoffroyi
TCTCCAGACGGAAAGCTTCACTAAATGGTAGATTTTACTGTTAAAGACCCTACAATAAGATTGTTTTATCTGTACATTTTTTCATATATTTAACTGTATAAAAAAATGTTCATTTTACACAATATTTAATTAAAGTATTTCTTGTCTGTGAATTTCATTTTTAGTAATTTTATCTGGTTTGATTATTAAAAAAGTGACTAAACACAAAAAAAAAAAATGCAACACCGGGGGTTTCATTTCTAAATATCAGAATTTGAAGTTATGTCTTGGTTAAGAAAAAGCATAATCCTCAATGTGGGCTTTTTGATGCCCCAGGCATCAGAAAACCCAGGCAGCCTCCTAGAAGGATGACACGGGAGGAGACCTCTGCTCTGCAGCATGGCAATTACTTGTTGCTCATCCTTGGTGAAGTACTCAACCAAAATTCTGCTTTAGATGCTCATTTTTAGAGTAAAGGTAACAGTAAAATATTTTTTTTCTATTTTAATATCATATTGTAAAAGCATTTAAATGGGAAAAGTTATTTTAAACATAGCACAACTCAAATTTTCCATGCAGCGCTTTGATACCGAAGGTCGACATACTCATCTTTTAAATTCTGATAAGGAAGCACATGATTTTCCTAATTATAATACCGAACACAAATATTTCATCCTCTGGACTGCAGTATGCGCAATGTATATATAATGTACTTGACATGTAAATATACTGAGGTGGGCATGACTCAGCGTCCTCGTTGAAGGGAGGTTTTGTGGGAGACAGTTACAACGCTAAGCCTGAAGCACTGGTCTGAGTTCCCTGCCTCAAATTCCAAGCGAGTGCCTGCATCGTTGTGTGATGATAGCCCCAGAAAAAAGGGCATTTCTGCAGGAATACGACTGCATGCACAGCAGGCAGAGCAATGAGAGTAAAGTAATCCTGGTAAAGCAGGGAGCTTGTTACCTGAGTTTTATTCTGTCATTATCAGAAAGCTGCTGGCAACTTTCAGAGGG
Source organism: Neomorphus geoffroyi (assembly GCA_033558235.1). NCBI lineage: Eukaryota > Metazoa > Chordata > Aves > Cuculiformes > Neomorphidae > Neomorphus > Neomorphus geoffroyi. Next base: position 28,150,993 of record JAUMJM010000016.1, read on the forward strand.
CACTGAGAAACTGTTCTCCAAAGTAAATATATGTATGTGTATATACTGCCAAATGACATGCTGTATGCCTGAGCCTCTCCTTCGTTGCCCCGTGTTTCAGCAGTTAAGTGATGGAGTGTGATGAGAGGCTACAGCTTACTGTAGTCACAATTTACAAAGAAGGAAAACCAGGATATTTAACTATGTTTCCTTTCTTCTCCAATATTTCCATAGTTTTTATGTTTGACGAAAACAGATATTGAAAATATAGAGCACCGTGGATTATTATTATGCATTGACAATTGTTCCACTTTGAGTATCTGTCTGTGTATCTTGTTTAAACGGCAGCATAATCAGATGCATCCCACTAAAAAATAAGACGATTTATAGGGATGAAAGTCTTCACGATGCCTACTGGCACTTCTCCTTTTAGGTTTATTTCAAAGGTTTGAATAATGAGCATCTAAATGGTTCATCTAACTTTCAATGCAAAGAAAATACAAAAGAAGAAAGCTCATACATTTTGTCCTAGGAATGACAAGTCCTAGAGCAATCCACCACCTACAACACATCCCTATCCGTATCTTGGTAATAGCCCTGGTGAGAAAATGCATTGTGTCAGCCTGTAGCGAGTTTAGACATAGGAAGATGATAAAAATTCCTTAATCAAAATGAAGGAATAGAGTCTCTAAAAGTATATGCCAATTATTGCAGAGCGGCTTTTTAAAGTCTTTCAAGCTTTTAAAGATTATTCAAAGCACTTGAAATAGGCTTCAATCTAATGCCTCATTTCATTGCATTAAACAGCCTAGTTAATAAAGAATCAATATATTCAAAGGGCAAGGTTATCTTTTGTCTATAAGGGGTGGTGTCATTCTGAACCTTTTATAGTTCAAATGCTGAAAAAGACCTCATGAAATCCATACTCATCAAGTGGGTCAACTAGAGCAATAAAGAGGCCTCTGAAAGAATGGCTGCACTCCTTTAAAACAACTATAAGTCTTATCTCCCCATATAGTGCTCGCCAGGCTCCGCCAGAAAATGTCAATTTCTCATCAAGACAAGAGGCCCAACGATAATTTTTTTCTAGAGAATATACACAATTAGGAGAATGCAGAAAGGCCCCATCAGTGATTTGTAGCTTATTATGTCACCAGCAAGCTGCGATCCACTTCTAAGCAGATAATAAGGGCTGTTGATAAGTAAAGTGTCAATATGCCAAAGAACGATTTTTGAATGTGAGCCCTTGTGCTTTTTTTCCCCTCCTTGTGCAGATCGCGGGGCTGATAACGGTGCATCTGCCAACTGACACTGCCTGTTGGACCTCACAATTAATGCCGTGAATAAATAGCACAAAGGAGTTTAGATTCTTTATACTCTTTGAGACAATTCCCTGTTTTACCCTTCAAGGAGTTCTTTTATGTTCAAATAAGGTTGCTTTTAATGAAATTTAAACTCATCAGAGGAAATCAAAACCCTCAAATCAGATTACAAATTGATTTTTTTTTGGCCACTTGTCATTATACAATGTACCACCCTAAGTTTTAGAGGAAAAGGAAGAAAAAGCACTCAGTCGGGAACCAGAGTATGCAAACATTATCTGCAGAAGCATACGAAGGAGGAATGTTCCTGAACGTCCCTGTTACTTTTTCCCACAATTAATAAAAAGTTTTTAAAAGTTCATATGTATCATTTAAAAAGTGATCATTATCCTTACTCGGAGACTTCATGAAATAATGAAGTTTTAAATAAAATAACATATACTAGAAATTTCAGTTGTATAAATTAAATAATTAAACCCAAGCGACCTTTTTTCTCTCCTCATATAGAAATGCTCAATTTCATTGAGATCAAGTATTATTTTTCTGGTCAAAGTTAATTGATGGAGGATTTGAGACCTCCTGGTCTGGTACTCTGTTTCAGCTGGTGACACTGCTAGTGCAGTTTGGCCAGCTGAAGTACAATGTTAGCAACAGAGGCTATATATGGTTGTGAGGTTTTTACTTCTTACATGTTCAAATAAAGTAAGAGTTGTACTGTAATGGTTTTGTTTCCTCTGTATTGATTTTGTACTAGTACTGAAAGGCATTGTGAAAAAAAGCGTGCAGTTAATTTGTCACAAAATAGTACATTTTTGGTACTCATAAAGTTTTTAAAGTATTTCAGCTGTTATGTGACTTTTTTTTCATTTACCTTGAGATAAATTAAACTGAGAAACAACTTCATAACAAAAGGCAGCAACTACCCTCAAACCAGACCAAGTGGGGGTGGTAAGAGTGCAAGGAAATTATATGAAAGCTACTCTGCTCCAACCAGACAGAAATCACAGGTTGCTTATTGCGTAAAATCCAAAAAAGAATGACAACACAACAACAATAAAACTCAAAAAAAAAGGAAATTGAGGCTGGTATTGGTCTGTTTAATACAGCCAACAAACATTATGGAGACACCAAGGGGAGGATGGAGACAAGAAAGCAGGGAGATACGAAAAAAAAATGTATAATGAAAACCAATAAAGTTCTATTTAATGATCTCTTTCCTTGCACTGTGGAGTTCTGTTGTGGGAGAAAGTGCTCAGAAGTGGCTTTACTTCTGTGGTGGCTTGGTGACAGTGGGCAATGTGATGCTCTAGCCAAGGTACGGGGCACTGAAGGCAATAAGCTGCAGTTCAGCGCTTCTTTCCTGGGTGGTTTGGGCTTTGGTCATCACAGCTCAGATCCACAAGTCTGTTCTCACCAGGTGAAGGACAACACTGGCATGTAGAGTCTGCTGCACAGACATGAAAGTACTTTGAAACAGTAGTGAGTAGAAATACTACTACTACTACTAGTATTACTACCACCACCACACATAAACCAACCTCTAACAACCATCTTACAAGGCTATTTGGGCAGGCCAGGTGCAGCTTGATGAAAAAAGAAATATAAAAGCTAAAAAATGTCAAAGCCATGCCATAGAGTGGAAAGCCCTTCCATGGTGCTTCTTCATCTTTCTGGTTTAACAGTGGGTCTCATCTTAGAGCACGTTGTAAATCTAACAAACACTGGAATATCCAAAATATCTCTAGAAGGACTTCCAAGATTTCTCCCCAACTATGCCCTCATTGATTTCATGCCTGAAGACACTGCCTGGGCAAATTAACAAAGGCCAAGCAGTGGGTAGGGACCAGCCAGAGGCTCTGATGGACCGAGGGCTGATGTCAGGTCCACAGGTGAGGACCATCAGCCACAGTCTCCATAAAAATCACCGGAGCTGTGCCACTTAGTATGTTAAAGGCAGAAAGGGGTGGGCATGGGAGCAGTAGGGCCCAAAGCAAAGTGATTTCATAGATTTAGATACTTAATTAAACAGATAAATTCTCTGTGTGATGAAAACACTAAACATAAATTAATTTGGAAGAAAAGTTTCCAAAATGTACCCAGTGTATAGTTTGGCCTAAAATGGGAATGGCAGTTGGGTACATTTTACACAATATTCACACATGCACACATTCAAAGTTTGTTCTAAAACAGATACGAGGACGGAGTGGAAGAAGCGTGGTGAGGTTCAATGTTGAGTGTCATCTGCAAGGAGGCTACAGCCCCACAGCAGCTCCTTCTGTCCACAGCACGACTGTCTTGACACTAAATATAACTCATCACTGCTCAGCCACATTGTGGTAGTATCAGAGGTAAGTGCTTTGCAGAATAAGTCCTTTTTATTGAATGAGCAGGGAGGAAAATAGTAGCGACTTACTATTGAACATTTCATGTGTTAAATTGACTGAAAAAAATATTCATAAAACAGTAATAAGAGAAGGATGTCAGATAAAAATGGTTTGGGTTTTCCTGCAAGAATGGCGATCTTCAACCATTGATCAGCCTCTGTGTTCCTCATTCAGTTTTACGTTATTTTCAGTCACAGTGCCATGTCTGCTTTGGTGCTTTTTGCCACATTACATCCCAAATCAGGCTGAGCTGTCCCAAGGCTGCATTGCTGCTTGGATGTCGTTTTGCAGGATGGTTCCTGTTGGCTTTATGTTTCTGTTGAATGAGAACTTAAGGCCGTTACAGGGGCTCAGCAAACTGAGCATTGAGATCTATAAGCAAGCACTGCTATTCTCTTCTACAAGATAAAGAAGCCAGACCCCAGGTAGGATGAAGGGGGAAGTGCAGCAGACAAGTGCTTTAGCCTCTTTCTGTGCTGTATTTGTTTCTGCAAGCCCATACATGGTGGTTTGTGGTGGATGTCATGTGTATTTAGTATGGATGGGAGACCCTTAAAAGGCTTCTGTGTAGAAGCCTTTCAAGAAGTCCTACTATCTATCAAAACATAAAAAGAAACGAATATTGTTTTTTATGAGAAAAGTACTCATAGGCCTTTTAGTTTTCAGCTCTAAACAAGTATTTACTGGCTCAAGCCTGCTGAAATAATGTTGAAGACTTGCTGTTTTACAGAGGTCTAAGCTAAGCCCTCCTTGCCCACCTTAGTCCCTGCGCCAGAGTTGCACATCCTTGGCCAGGGACTTGCTAAGACAACACAGCAACACAGCCCTGAGGTGTGACCCGTTCTGAGCAAAGGTAAAATACAGACTGAGAACTGCATTTTTAAGAAATTAATGGTGCCCTGAAAAACCTTCTTTATAATAAGATGTCCAAAGTACTCTGCCTTTAATCGAGAAACTATATTGGCTCAAAAAATAATAACTATATGTAGTAGAGCAATTAGCTACACTTATTTATAAATTACTGATGTAAATGCAGAAATCTGCATCAAACCCTTTTAAACAATATATTTTTTTAATTAGCCTGGCAAGCAGTTAACAGAAGCAAACCTGCTCATGCTTTCCAGGTGCTGCCCCCAAAATATTACGGAAGTAACCCATGGAAGCATAATCAGGAGAACAGTCCTTTCTCCCAAGCCATGCAGTAGGGAGGGTGCTGCCCTTTGAACAGCCTCATCTGCCATGAGTTGATATAGAAGATGACGGGCTTTCAGGCTAGTTTGCTGGAGCTGGCAAAGCAAGGCGAGAACTCAGCAATTTCATACTACAGGGATGGCATATTTTGGGTCAAAGATAGGAAAATACAGATTTTTTTGTTTCTGTGCTGAAATTTTCTGTTCTTAATGGAAGCTGACATATATAACTCCAGTCTGCATGAAGTACCTGTACTTTGCACTCCCATAGTAAGTTTAAATATAAGCAACAGCAGAAAAAGTAGATTTGGATGCTAAATTAAGCATTTCAGCAGTCACAACTGGACATCCTCCAGGTCAAATTTACATTGATTTCTGTCATCACTTTCAATTTTCTCTTCACTTTAATAAAAAAATACCTGGTCCTACATTCTTCGGACATCATGATCAAAAGAGAAAGCCCTTTCATTGTCAGACCCTGATGGCTGTTTTGCCCCACATTTTTAATGTGAAGATGAAATATTTATGGTTGCAAGCCTATAATATCCCTAACTGGGATAGCTTTGCTGCTGGTGAGGTAGGATAAAGCCATGGTGGTGGGCTGAGGCGGAGGATGCTGGTTGGAACCAACACCTGCAGATACAGAACACTGCACACATGGGTATCTTGTACCCCTCTGACTTTATACCAGGTGAATAAAATTGATAAAATGTACCAGCTGCAAAAATAAAACAGTTTTGGGATCCTCTTGCACTGATAAATAATCTCACTGCGGTGCTGATGGCTGCCACCAAAAGACAGCTACAGGCGGGCATTGCTTGGCCAAGGTGCATCTACCTACCATGGACTGAGGCTGGCATTTCATTCATCAGTTTGGGTCAGCATGGAGGAGTGCCACGGGAAGGAGACTGAGGCCTTTTATAACTTAGATAAATCCATCAGATTAAGCACAAACTACCGTTAGATTGAAGATACTTTCTCACAGTTTTTCAAAGCAGTTGAGACCTCTGAGCTGGCAGAAGCCACCAGCTCAGTGCCTGGAGAGAGAATCTGCTGCAGTGATAAACTTGGTGACAGTGATTTCAGCAATGGCAGAGAGGTTTTTTTCCCATTTCAATGTATTCAGCTAGTTCAGGTCACCGACCAATTCATTCAAAACTAAAAACATGATTGGGAGTTGGAAGAGCAGAAAATGTGTTTTCCTTTCCCTATCTATGAATAAAAAACAGATTTGAAAGGATAAGATCTGCTGGTTTTAATATCTTGAAGGACATGATGACCAGAAGTGGTTTATTCAATTTTTTGGATACAGATAATAATATGTTCTTTCCATATTAACTTTATTAATGTAATTTATTACCTTCAGGTTCAGAACACGTGTAGAGAAATATATTCCTCTCTTTTGCATCCAGTACTATTTTGGTAGGTCTGTTTAGCTGATTAAATTAATGTCGTCCTCGTCGCAGTGTTACTGAACTCTTATTTCCATGTAAAAAGAAATTGACAACTCATAATATAAAAGAAATGCAACATTCAGCATTTTCATCTGTACAAAGATACAAAACTAATAATCAGTTTATGAAATATAATTGCATTCATGAATGTAAATAGATTAAATAATACTGGGTAACTCCCTGATTAGCCACAGGAAGTGCATATTCAGTAAAACCCCTAGATTTGAACAACAACAGTCAAAAATTGTTGATAATGGGAATAATCTCTCTTTAGGAGAATAAGCAGATGTTCAGAGGGGGGCGAGGGCAGAGAAAGAATAGATCGGACAGCACATTTTCCCTCATTTTTAGTAGAAATCGAATTTGAAAGCCATCCTAAATAGGTTTTTGATTGAATTTTTCTTGCACTTTAAACCAAAATCTTTTCTATCCTCCTGGTAAAGTTTTGGGTTTCTTTTTTCCCTCCATTTTCTTTCTTCCTTCCTTCCTTTTTCTTCCTTGCCAACCTCATGAAGAGGGGTTTTGGGCTGGGATCCAGGGCAGGGTGGTGAGTGACCAGATGTAGGGGCAGAAGTGGAGGGAAGAGGCTTCAAATCTCGATGTATTCAGAAACAAAGTTATCCTGCAAGCCTCAGCCTTTTCGCTTTTCCTCTCCTTTCACAGATATCCACCCTTCTTTTTCCTTTGTTTGACCCATATCTGCATTAATTGGGACTTAGCAATTACACTCCTTACACTACTTATTAAAAATGCTTCACGTATGCCTACTTTCCCAGCAGACTCCTCCTGTTGCCTCTCCCTGTCGCTGTTGTTTGATCTGCCAGTGAATACAGAAAAAATAAAATCTGGGATCAATACAGCCAATCCCAGCAGTCTCTCTAAGGAGGAGCTGGGGCTTTCCCAAAGTTGCTGTAGAAAAAGCCTATGTTGGCCAACTTTGTCCTGCAACAGGGATAGCTTTTTCAGTAATAAATTTCTGGTACCAAGTGATGTAAAGGAGATGCAATAGCACCCTTCTTTACTTTACATACACATGCACAAGCATGTCTGTGTTGCAATCTGCAGTAACTTAATCTAATGTTGCTTTTTTTTTTTTTTCCTCTTAGCTCCATCTTTAAAAAGAGTTTCCAATTTTTTATCATTCTTCTTGTGATGAAGTGGAGCATGGCTACTCGTCACCACTGCTGGGACGGTTCAGTTTCAGCTTGGGATGGTGTGACTCTAAAATGACACCGGCTGATCTCCTGAAATTCTGCTTTTTTTCTGTCTCCCTGAAGCTAATCTGCACCTACAACAATCTGGCCCTTATTTGCAGCAAAAGGCTGAGATGGAGCACTCTGCCTGGATGATCACAGGAGCATCCAGAGCAGTGCGTTGCCAAAGGGAATGTTTTCAATGTTTTCTACAAGGCAAATCCACTCACCTTTCACCACCCTCGGCCCACAGTCCCCCTCAGCAGCACGCGTCTTATCCTGGGCTAACACGCTGTGGTGGGGGATAACCGAGTACAGCTCCAGCTTGGTTATTTGAAATACATGAAGCGGGTCATGCAAAGCCACCTCGGATACCACCACGACAAGGTACAGGCACAGCAATTAGTAAAATCAAGGTGTATTTCCTACATCATGCAGCTGGGGGCATTTTGCAACTCATTTTGCCAGAGAAAACTTGTTATTTAATTGCCTTTGCTGCTGTTGGATCAGATTCAAAATGAGTGGGAATGTCAGGTCCTGCCAGATATATTCAATCATATTACTACTTTTCTTCCCTGAATGGATTCGATGTGCCAGTAAGCAGTGAAGCAGTTAAATATGGACATGTGAATGCCAGCAACGCTATGATTTCAAAGTTAACACCCCACTAGGACAAATGAGGAAAACATACATCTCCCTCGATGTTTTTCTCTGTCCCTGTGGTAAGTTTAAGGGGAAGATAATTCACAATGGTTTGGCCAATTGCTACAAGTAGGATATTTCCTATTCATTCTGATAAATGAAGAATAACATCTTATGAAGCCCTAAAATAAATAAATAATAACAAAAAAGACTGCTAAAATTCAGGATTAAGGGTGAAGTAAGGCCAAGCCTTGCATTATTGCCAGAGGCTGGAGCTAGTGAGGACAGTGGAGATGGAGTATAGTGGTACCATCACATCAACTCTGTCCTCACCAGAGGCGATGGGGCATTTCCAGCCTCCGCATCCTTGCACCCAAGTAAAACTGGGTGGAGAATGAAAAAAGATATGTCTAAATGAGTCCAATACTGATTATTAAGTTCCTAAGAGGCAATCTAATTTAGCTATATAAAATCATGAAAGGGAAAGAATTAATTGATACTAATGAGTTATATGAGATAGCATCATAATTAATTCCTAAATAGAAAGAGGACATAGGCTGGAGTGAGGGGGGGAATAAGACTGGCCTATATATTGTAATAGATTACAGAGGGTATTTGAAATGAGAAACAAACTGCCAAAGTCAGAGCGGGATGGAGTTATGAAATCCTTGCAAATAAAAGCCTTTTCTGTATCACCCTGATGATACCTGGGAAGCTCAAGTACCACTTTGCTGATGGGCCCTCATGAGGCTGCTGGGGACCATGTCCCTCCATGGCAGGGTGCTAGGGAGGGGTGCTCTGGTCCAACCTGTCTGACAGGGAGCACAAATGCAAGACTCTGATGGTTGCTAAGGTAACTACACAGATTTGATGTGATTTCTTTTTTTTTTCCCACCCTAAATAACACTGCTGAGTAAATCAGTGCATAATCCCACGGCAACTTTGCGGTGAGTTACAGCTCCAGTATTGCTACAGCAACTTAGACAAAGAGTTTGGATGTGATACTCAGAGCAAAGTCACTTTTTTCTACTCCATTTTGGACCTACTTACTCCTTTAGTGCATAAATCATAGGTGACTGCTCATATGTTAGAGGACAAAAAGCTTTGATAAATCACAGAAACAATAAATTATATAGAGAAATGGCATTCTTTTTTTATGAAATCCGTGGAGTCACAGAATCATTAAGGTTGGAAAAGACCTCTAAGATCAAGTCCAACCATCAGCCTAATAACCCCATGCCTACTGAACCATGTCCCAAAGTGACACGTCTACATGCTTTCTTAACATCTCCAGGGATCGAGGCCACCACTTCCCTGGGCAGTCTGTTACAATGCTTCACCACTCTTTCAGTAAAGAAGTTTTTTCCTAATATCTAATCTAAACCTCCCCTGCTGCAACTTGAGTCCATTTCCTCTTGTCCCATAAAATCATCCTCACATGTTGATCCCACTTTCACAAATACAAATCAGAGACCTCTGCAGACTTCCTCCTGAAAACTGATATTGAAAGTTTTGTTTGATATTTGTTCCTCATTTTAGATTTAGTTTTAAAACAAATTCAGTTTGCCAAAATTAAATTTCAGTTACTTTACTGCACAATGAAGCTCAAAGTACCCACATTTATCAGTGCTGGTCACTTTCTTAAAGGGGAAATAATGAATAAATATTTGGAAATCAATAGCTGTACTCACTGAGAGAATAAAATAGTCAATATCCAGGGCTTCTGTTTAGTAGCATTTCTAGTGGCATTTTGTAAAAAGGCAGCTTGACACAAGCTGATTTACAGTGAGGCAGGACATGCTGAGCATCTTCTGGAAACATGAGAAGCATTGAGCATCAATGTCCTGTTTGCCTGGATCAGCACAATTACTAAATACATGCACATTGTGGGGAAACTGGGATCCTTCTTGTGCCATCAAAGCAGCAGGAATCTGGGGTGAAGTTTAACAGGAGCAGAGCTGAAATAAATAAGGGGCTGGGGAAGACATAGAGGTATCCTTGAAGGTGGCAGAGAGGCAAACGGGGCTCAGACATTATTGCAGCCAACCGCACTCTGCCCTGAAAAATTCACCACGTCTTGGCCAAAATCCCTATGTTTTCTCACCATTTGCAATGTCAGTACTTCAAATGCAGGAAAGGGATGGATGCTGGGCAGAGATGGTGGAACCAGCCGGTGCTGCCATTCATGGATGCTCTGGCATGTTGGCTTGAGTTCAGTTGGGCTGAATTCGTTATTTTGGTACTCAAAAGATTTTCCATATAACCTTTTCTGTATCCAGTGGAAGACTCCTGCTGAGCAGGCCACATCCTGATAAATGCCAAGGAAAGACTAGTTTGTGGAATTAAGGTGATTTTGTAATGTTATTGCTAAAAGTCGTGGACTTTGACATAGACTGAGTATCTCATGTCAACGTTCGATGGGAAATAATTGTTTGAAATCAAATGATTTTTGGTAGGGGAGAGGCCAGCTGGAGAACAACCAATCTATTAATAAAATATACTTTCTCTTAATGCAGTATGGGGCTGTATGTACAAACAGGCGGATAAGTGTGATTCAGGACACAAAAAGATGACATATTTTGGTTAATTGGTTAGTAGAGTCAAACCCCTTCTGCTGGGGGTCCATGTGTGTCCCATCTGCCACCTCCTTCTCCAGCACACTGGTCTGTACAACGCTGGGATCAAAAAAAAAAAGGCAAAAAAAGAAGGGGGAAAAAAGAAGGAAGGAGGAGTTCCTGCGTTGGCTGCCTCCCTCCCACTTGCGGGGTCTGGGGCTGCCTTTGCACACAGACAGTGCCATGTCAACAGCGAGGCGAGGGTGACATTTCCCTCTCTCTCAATTACACGGGAGCTGTTCAGCGCTGGCATAAAACACACAACACGCTCTTGCAAGATTCATTGTCCTGAGGTCACCTGGAACTCATTGTCCTTGTTGCCTTGGAACAAGACAAAACTGACATCTGTAAGATTTGCTGTTAAATAATCCAAACCAGGAGTGGGACAGAAACACACAGAAGAATGGAAATGTTCAGGCACCATGGTATAAAATCAGTAATTTAGATACAAAGCACTGATACTCGCTGGCCTGGTGCACCCTTCTTTTGCTATTGATTGCTTCTCTCAATATTCAACTTCATCCTTTAAATACTGTATATACTGGAAGTTTCAAAATCAGTTGTCTGCCCATCTTTCCCCAGTATAAATAAATTAAATGTTAAATGGAAATAATCTTTGGATTTCCAGTTATCTGTCTTTGGGTTTGTCTCCCGGTTTAGTGCTGCCACCAGTACTTCTTTTCCACTAAAATGCATTCACAATGATGTATGTACCAAACAAGAAAGAGCTATAAAACCATTTTTAAAAACTACACCTCAAATTTGTCGGACACTCGAGGCAGTACATTAAAAACAATTTGAACAAGAAAAATATGTAGGATGAAGAAAAGCTTACACGTTTCACAGCCAGAGCCAACCCGACAGGCTCCCCTCCGGAGTCCCGCTCGCAGGTGGAAAAGCCGCTCGGACGCACGCACAGAGCTCTCCCTGAATGAGCTGCTGATAAATCTAATCCTGAAGGATTGGAAATGAGGTAAAAGAAATTTTGATGAAAATTATGTACATGTACTTTGACAAGCTCATAAACACTGCAGCCATGATAAGTTTTCTAATTTTTTTTTAAGACCTGACACAACTGTATAAGCCCAAACTCTAATTTTTACAGCCCTGGGTTTGGAGATCTGTCATTGGGAGATATAATGGAAAGAATAATTGCTTGGTGGCTGCACAAACAGGAGATGTGTTGTCAGGCTGCAGTTTGGAGGCTACATCTGGCTTCGGAAATGATTGATGCTGTCTCTGTGTGTGATTTGGGAAACCATTTTTTTCCACATTTCCCCCCTCCCTCCAGCTAATATAACAGCCATGCTGAACCTTCGCGCAGCCGCAGCAATTAAATCATTATTAATGAAAACTTTTTATTTATTCCTATTGCATCTTGGCGGTGTGGCGAGGCAACACGCAGCCCTCGCAGTGAAGGTAAGCATGTGATTTCAATTTGAAATTAAAAGTCATGTCTGAATAACAGAACAGCATTCTCATTTCCTAATACTCTGCTTTTTACTACTTTGCATTCAACTGTGAAAAGTCTTTTAAAACTCTGAACAGCAGTAAAACTTGAATGAATTTTTGACCCATTATTGCATAGCGGGTGCGCTTTCCAAGTTGGAGAGACTGCCAAGTTCTCCCCACCTAATATTTCCACTTTAATTGTGCCACTTGAGAAATTTACGTGCCTCAAAATATGGCATGAATCTTACGCTTATTGCAGTATCATTAGCAGCAACATTTAAGCAACATCTGTGTGCTATAGAACTAATTGAAGTAGCAGAAGTGGCAGCTGTAAATCCACAGGAAGATGGCAGTTTGCACCCAGCACTGCTGAGTTAGCGGGTAACTGTCAGCCTGTTCCTGCAATCTGCTCTCGAGGACTATGGTACAGGCACACAATGTCCAAAAAAATACAGCGAGTAGGCTAATGATCCTATTAACCACTTTGCTGCACCAATTTGGCTGTTTTTCCAGTTTCCTTGTTGAATTTCATTATATATTTCACCGTTCCAGTAAAAAGTCCAGTACGAGACGTGTTTGCTTTTAAGCCACTTACTTAAGGGAGTGAAGCTCCTTCTCGGTCGAATTAACACACAAACGCTGTTGTTTTGTTTTGGGTTTTTTTTTCTGGTAGATTCCACATACTTTTCTGTTTTTTCCATTGTTTAATTTTTCTTCATCACACACGCCTCAGTGAAAAAGAACTTTTACCAACTGTTAATGCTGGTATTTAAAGCAATGACATTTTCTTTCCTGGGATGTAACATTTTCAATAATCAATAAAGCTGGGAGGAGAAGGGAAGGCTGAAGTCTTTTTTAGGTGTGTGGGTTAAAACACATCTTCATCCAAGCCAGGGATGCTGTGTGTGTGGCCTGCAGTTACCCAGCCTGGGCACCACAGCTGATTTAACTAATTGGTGATTACGAAAGGAGGGAGGTGTTTAAACTAGCATGTCCTGGTATTACCGAATAATCCAGGCATCAGAGTTCAGAGTGTCTTGGAACATCACTATTATTTCCATCTTCATTTGCTTCTTGGGAGAGGAAAACCAGGTTTAGATACCTTACAACCCCCAAATTAATATGGGAAATGTAACTAAATGTTAAATACAAATGCTTTGGTGTGAAGGCTAGTGCCAGCCACGCTCAGTCTCCCCCTCCCAGGACTGCTCAGTGCATCCCTCTACTCCCACCAGCTGCCCTTGACTCGAGTTTGTCCCTGGCCATGGCACAGCCCTGGGGAGCTGGGTAGAGGCTGGAGGAGACCCTCACCATGGTGTGTTTGCCAACAGTCCAGCTTCATTAGAAACCCGGCACGTCCACCAGGCCGCCATGTGACAGGCCAGGAGCTGCCAGTATTTGTTGTCTTAATGCACAAGTACTCGGGGACTGAACTGATAAGGAAAAAACTGTTCTGAATCTGCTGAACTACACGCTTAGGGTGGCACAGACCCGCGCAATATTGAAAATCAATAGTCACGTGGTGGTTTGAAGGTTAGAGGTCTCCTGAATTAACTTTCTAGTACTAAATTACCAGCCCTTGGGTTTTTGGTTGTTTTTTTTTTTTGGTTTTGTTTTGTTTTGTTTATTTATTTCACATTTTGTAATGACTAGAGAGATGCATTGACTTTAAAGATGCATAGCTTGCACTTAGTTTGTGTTCGGAGCGAAAGGAGAAAACAACAAAACCTTTTAATACTTGATGTGATGATTTAAATGTTAAGACATTTCTTATGAGCAAATTCAGATGGATTTGGAAGCTATATAACAATGTCAAATATGGTAATGGAGCCATGAGGCTTATTAGAGGCCTGAAAATGAAAATACAGCTGTAGTCTTTTAACTCACATCTGTATAGTGCCTGTACTTGTGTGATGTGTAATATTTAAATCGATGCATGTTTTATTTTTAACAACATTTAGAAAATGTAAAGCAACAGTATTATTTGAAATACTTGTACATCAGGGATTAACAAACAGTATTGTCACAAATTAATCAAATGTTTAGAGTTGAATCTGGCCAAGAATCACGTGTTGCTTTTCACCCATGAGTGCAGTGCACTCCCGATGACTGCTCTGGCGTGTAGCTACTCACACATGGGAGCATCTTCACAACTGCTCTTTAGCTCCTTTGCTTGCAGGTACTGCAAAAAAACAAATAATTTTTTATTTAATTGAATAGATTTCTTATTTAAATTTATTCCGACATTTACCTTTTGCTTGTCTTCATTCCCCTACGTACACTGGCAGATTGAATTTCAACATTGAATATTTGCAACCTCGGTTAGCCTTCATCAGAACGGCCAACGGGGAGCTGGATTCCTGCAACACACTGGAGACAACACTGTGGTTGTAGGTGCACTTGACAAACACGCTCGGAGACAATCTGGTGGGTTGACTATTAAGCGTCTTTGTATGAAACAGCTCTGCAGCTCCAGTAGGGCAATAAGCGCTAGTGTCAGGTAGCTGGATCCACTGGCGATGAACTGGAACTTCCTGAGATACTTTGCACCCACCTCACCAGAGTAATATTCCAACGAGTAGGGGCAGCCTAGGGTTTTGATCCTCTTTGTGCTGCATGTCCACCCTGGGTGACTGCATTGAAGGAAGATCTGAAACAGCCACCAAGGCTCCTTAACAGCAGGTTAAGGAGATGTGGCAGGAAAAAAAAACCTCCAGGAATTTTAGCACTGCTGAAGCTTTATCTTTCTGGGTCACAGACACTTCTCCAAAGCCTTTTTTCTAGAAATACTCAGCTGTTTTAAGATTTATTGACTGTGTGCAGCTTAAATTTGATTTTCTCTTATCACAGTGTAACTGCATATGCGTGCATCATCCCATCCAGGAAGAGGCAGCCAGACACTTATCTGCCTGGGCACTGGAGCAGGGGCAAGAGCATGGGCTGCAGGGCAGTGTCTCTATGTGACCAGAGCAGTTGCTCACTGGCTCTCTGCTGGAAACACAGCGAGGTGAGTGGTGGCATGCGCAAAAGGACATTCGTTGTTGGACATACCAATGTGTCAAACCCGGTGCCTACTTTTCAGAAGTGTTTGTGTGCATTGAATATCATCACCCCAACATACGCAGAAATACAGTCCAACATACAGGGAAAACATATCTGAGTGGCTATCTCAGGCCTAATTACTGAACTAAATGAATCATCTTTAAAAAAACCCCAAACTACATATTGTATTATTTTGCCAGACAAATGCTAAATGTCTCATTTTAAAAATAAATTTTGAACTTAACCTTTTCAGCTCTGCTGTTTCCAGACTCTCTGCTAATAAGTGTCAGCTCCATTCCTGCCACTGATATGACCAACTTCTGTTTAGTTTCAGGTGCCTTCCACCTTCCGTTCAAACACAAAGACTGCAAACACACCACAAGCACACTCTCAAAACTTTAACCTAAGACACACACTGCATTTTGATAAACAAACTCACAGAAGGATGAAGACCAAGTTGTAACTAATAAAATAAAAACCTGCTGCTAAGTGGCTGCTAGGGCACAGTCTCAGGCAATACTTAAGCACGTACACAATTTACCTGCATGAAGAGCCCTACTCACTTAATATGGGATTCACATACTCACAAATTCGCACACAAATGGGGTTATATCAAGTTATAAACCAGAAAAATCTTCCTCTGTTCATCTGAGATTTCTGCTATCATAAACTTTTGATTAGACAGTATATACGTTCTATTACAGATAAAAGTTTCCAGTGGATTTTTTCCTCAGTTACTGTATTTATATAAACCTACAGATTACTGATGCAATGCATGGACACAGAAAGCAGAAAGAGCCAGCACTGTCATGGGTCATATTTTTGTGAAAAAAGAGCTGCAATTTTAAAAACATTATTTTAAAGCATAGCTTGAAGTAATATTTTCTGGTTTAAAGATATACAAGATAATCCTACAGAAATGTTAAGATTTATTTTTTATAACTGTCATTCTTAACTAGTGCACAATTACCTTTATTTCTATCAGCAATCTGATTAATTCCCATACTACTTCTGGACCATGCTCGCACTACAGAAATAATTTTAATTGAACATTTATTAAAATAAATGCTTTTGTCAGGATATACCCACTCCATCTGGCTGCACTGGACAGGCATTATTTCCTGGATGTGTCTGCTTTATACAACGTCTTCTCCCACAGCTCTCACTGACTACCAGAGATCATGATTAGATTGTTGTGGATTTTGCTCAGCAGCGTTTTCTGCCACAGCCTTCTGTCTTGTGGACATTAGCTTATGCCCACACTCTCCACAGGACTCTTCCTCTTCTGCTGCACAGAACAGGGTTTATTCTGGAAGAACATCGTTAGCCCACCAATCTGACAAAAGGCAGAGATCTTCTATAAATAACCTGCCCTGCAAGGCTGGATGAACTGTATATTTTTGGGGGGTGTATGTGCATGCTCACAATTATGGAAATAAAGAGTTTTGATAAGAAAAAAAAAAAGAATCAAGTTCTCAACATTACATTTCAGTCCTTGAAAATAAAATAAGACATGCTTTCCCCTCTATCCCTCCCCACAGCAGTCACCTGCTGACAACCAGGGTCTGGGCACCATAAAGCCCTTTTTTAGCTCACTTTCTCACTTAGCAACCAGACATTATTTTTATTGCTGGCATCATGAACAAATGCAAAACAAATAGGAGACACGCAGAATTAAGAAAAAAATGACAGCATTGCCCAGTTAATCCTCTATTCACCATTGTATCAAAGCACTTTTTTGTTACTTCTGCTGTGATTCATCTTAATGAAAGCCACTATTTTTACAGCATATCTCCTTCAACCCAAACACAGTACATATGCTTCTGTTTGGCTAGACCATGGGAGCTTTAAAGCTGTTACTTTTCACGCTGGGGAAAGCAGTGTTTCTCAAAACTTCGGAAGGTAGCTTAATATTCACTAAACTGGTTGGGTTTTATTTATTTCTCATCAAAAGTCTATATGGCCTGTATAACAGTAATTGCAAACACGTATCACCCTGAACTTTTAAAATTTCTTTTCTGTGCACCAGTTGTTTTTCACTCATTCTTTGACAGCCTTGAGGACAAACATCCTTAGTGTTTTTTCTGGGAGGTCGTTATGTTTTTTAGCATTTCTGCTCTGTGCAAAAGTGCTTTGAGACAACCAGGAGTTCTCTGCATGGTTGTATGGTGCCTTACAAATGCTTGTGCGAGGTGGGTGGAACCCCCAATATATTGTATTTGTAGCAGCACTGAGAGCGGTGAGCATCAAATGAGATGGGGGCTCTCCTCTTCCTGAGGATGGCATGACTCCTCTCGCAGGGATACGACAGCTCAACAGTATCCGGAGCACTACCATATCAAGAAACTGTACTGCTTGTGGCCTTCGTTACGGTATTCAAAGGGGCCCTGCAGGGAACAGAGCCAGCAGATCATTTTCTCATGATGTTTCCTGGTTTTAGGGTTGCTTGTATTGATATGACCCTTCTGTAAGAGCGAAGAAATATTTAGTATCGAAAGGCGATTTTGAGTCAGCTCAACAGCACTAAGCTGGCTATGAAGTCCCAGATATAGTTCAGGATCCACGGTATCATGGAATTGCTTTGAAAGAAACATAAATAAATTATTTGGCGATTCCAGACACAGGTAAAGAATAAACAAAGACCATACCTTTTTTTTCATTCAGAAGCACCCTGACTTGCTAAGAGACACTGCCCCAGGAGGGTAGTTTCTTTTCTTTGGGCTAGATCAGCAAAATTTTAGAAATTTTTGGTTTGGGACATACCTAATCCCCATCTTTGCTTTAGCTACAGTTTCCACAGTCTTGGTCAGACCTTTTCTCAAGAGATGGATGTGTCTTCAAAAAATGAATGCAAACACAATATCAGTCCACAAATGAGGCTGCATTTCTTTGCAGGATGAAAATCATAGTCATATTTAAAAGGAATTTATTGAATGCTTCAACCGTGGCCATCTAATACTAGAACACACGGCGCAGTGGAACAACATAATATCTCTGAAGACTGAAGAAGCTTTCATGGGTGTTTAAACCTTTGCAGATAATTAGGCTGTTGGAGGTCCAAAAGCACAAATGAAGACTAAGTAGCAGAGCACCTGATCTAAACCCCAAAGGACACATTCCCCAGTGGACACTTCCCATTGCTTTCAAACACTTAGCTCAGACCAAAAGGGAACCACGTGCAGAAGAGGACCCATCTAAAGGAAATGTTGGGATGATGGGTGATGTGTAGGAAGATGTGAAATTTTTCTTAAAAAAAATGATTGTGGTAAAGACCTAGCACAGTCTTCATCGAAATCCAGGGAAGCTGGGAGAGGACACAGCTGGGATAGCTGACCAAAGGGATTTTCATACCATATGACAACATGCTCAGCATACAAAGCTGGGAGAAGAAGGAAGGGTGGGAGACATTCAGAGCTATGGTCATTCTGTCTTCCCAAGTGACTATTACATGTGATGCTTTCCTGGAGACAGTTGAACAGCAGATGGGAAATAGAGAATTAATTCCTTGCACTTTGCTTTGCTTGTTTGCATGGCTTTTGTTTTATTTATTAAACTATCTTTATCTCAACCCATGAATTTTCCTCTCTTTTATTCTTCTGATTCTTTCCATTATCCCATCGGGGGGGATGTGAGGGCGTGTGTGTGTGGGGAAATGCATGGGCAGCTGTGTGGTTGTGTGGTGCTTCTTTGCTGACTGGGGTTAAACCACAACAAACAGGGATCAGAATCAAATTCCAGGAATTTGGAAGAAAAACAAAGTGCAAGCTTTCTGTAGTTTGATATTCTAGGATAACATATAGATCCCTAATAACTGACCCCTGAGTCTGTTGGTTATACATCATTTTACAGAGCATTTGAGATGCAATATTTCTATTAG
This sequence comes from Neomorphus geoffroyi, assembly GCA_033558235.1. Taxonomy (NCBI): domain Eukaryota; kingdom Metazoa; phylum Chordata; class Aves; order Cuculiformes; family Neomorphidae; genus Neomorphus; species Neomorphus geoffroyi. Next base: position 28,170,143 of record JAUMJM010000016.1, read on the forward strand.
GATTTAAATTGAAAATAATGGCGTAATCTTAATTTAACAGAATGTCTTCATTCATAGATGGTGCATGGTGTCAAATCAACAGTCAATGTATTTGGTTTATTGACTTCTGTTGTCAGGCAGCGAACATTATGACTCACAGGCACTTAGCACACACTGTATTTTTAATTCTTCTGAAAGCTTTTCTGCAAAATATGGTTAGAGTTGCTCCCTGTCCAAGGAAGTAAAGAATTCAATATAAAAACTTGACATTAATTATTCTTGTGACTGTGATAGCAATAATGTGGCCTAATTTTTTTCAAAGAAGTGTAGGCAAACATGACTTTATAATTACATTGTCCTTAATAACTGATTGATATATTTGCTTGTTATAAAGTAACAAAAATGAGTTTTGAGGGAAGATGATTGGAAGCCATGTTGAGATCCAGATGAGGACAGTGTTCAAGCTTGAGGATCGTCAGATATGTGACTGGGGCTCAGGGCCATCACTGGTTTTGGTTTACAAAGTGTATATTAATCTTCAAGCAGGATCTATGTCCTTGTCCAGTTCCTTGTCAGGCCCATAGCCTGACTCCAACCATATCCTGATCTCTCTGAGCTCTGCAAGGCCACACCAGCCTGATTGTTGCATGGGCCCTGGGACCCTCTTCTGAAAGCCGTCACCACAGCATACAAAGGATCTACCTTGAGTTTTGCTGCCTTGCTCAGCAGTGGCAGCAGATTGGTGATTTGTCCAGGAGCCTCTAAGACACAGGCAGGTGTTGTCAAATGTTTTGGCTCTAGCACCAAACACTGGAATTTGGAGATATCTGTTGCAGAGTACCACAAACTGGAAGGGTTTAATGGTTGACCATGTATCACTGAAATAAAGTTGGACAAAAATTATATGCAGTTTCAGCCTAAGTTTGGCAAACACCTTGAATCACAGAATCTGCTGGCTTATTTATGAACAGAAAGGGTTTCCTGCTTAAAAGGTTAGACAGAAATGTAAAAGGTAACTTGCAATAAAAGTGAAGCTGTGGAAAAAAAAAGGAATCCAAAAGGCATCCCTGAGGAGAAGAGCACCCGATGGTACTCATGTGTCAAGAACAGATGATCTGCTCATTATAATTAGAGACATGAAAAAAATCTCAAGAAACCAGGAGATGCCAGGAAAACTTCAGTCGAGCAGTAGCTTTTTGCTCAGACAATGGGAAACGAGCAGGAGAGTAGTCAGTAAGAAGCGGTCCACAGCAGGGACAGCTATCCTTAGCTGACAGAACTTCCTGGGCTCTGTGCTCGACCTGTGATTAATCACACAGACACACAAAGCACTGGCTGCGACCAGGAGCCATCCTCCTAATGCATGTCACAAACTTCATAACTACACTTGGAACGAGACAACAGCAAGTTAAATTCCTGGATCACTGTCACCATGTCACTTACAGAAGAAGTTGCACCAGGGAACAGTTGGCTATTGGAGTAATTTGAATGGAAATGTCAGTTTTCACAACCTATGATTTGAGGTAAGTGCCCTGCTATTATACAGCAGCTCTGTCAAGCAGCCAAGGCTGAGTGCACGCTGCCACCTCCTCTCGGCAAACGCATCCTTGTCTCTGCTCCTGCCCCAGCCTCCTCCTGCAACTGGAAAAATTAACATTCACTTCTCTGCAACACCCTTTGTGATCCCAGAGAAGAACAGCTCACATGGCCAAACATTCACAGCGTCCTCCCATGTCCTGGCCTGAATTTAATTTTAATTTTGTATTCTGTTCAAAGGTATGTGCTTCAAAAACATACAGGAACAGTGAGCCCTTTCTGAATAAATCGATTAACCGAGATGCACATTGACCTCTGGGCAAATTTCTTCTGACTAAGGACTTCAGAATATGGTCAATATGTCTTACAGCTAAATACTTGCAGAAGTTGCTACATAAGGTTGTACACATCTTGCACACATCTGCAACAGATTCAGTCGATTCTCTGAGCTGTACGGGGAAAAAAGTACTTGCTGGGCAGAACTGCCACAGTTTGGTCCAGTACCTGCCCTTCAGTAACACCTGTTATATATACCTTTATTCAGATATTTTGGTATTTGAAAGGAAATGTATCCAGTGTACAACTTGTGTGCTGATTTGCCTAGATAGATTCAGAAGGAAACAGCATTAAACTAATGTATCTATTGAGTAGAGAAGCTCTCAAATGTTTAACTTCAATCAGTTTCCCATCAATTTAAACTATTCTGATGTAGAAGCATCCAAACACAGCATCCCTCCAGTTTAACTAAATCACAGACTTCGTGAAACCAGAATAAAAGCATGTGCAGACCTCACCTAAAAGGAATAGCAAATGAAAGCAGAAAACACTGGCTGGGAATAATACAGGATGGAAAGAAATGGAGAGCTATAAAGAAAAGCAAAGTTGGCATGAGCGGCAAAGGGCATTGCTGCCATCCCTTTCTGAGCCAGCCTGTAGGACAGCCATCACCAAGTGCTGAGGCCATCGCTTTTCTGGAGGAGTAGTGCCAATTAGCTATTACATTATCTGCACCCATCAGCCAGCCTCCCCAGGAAAAGATTGCACAGCCAGATCCCATACAGGTAAAATAGTCCTACATCTGCAATTTGAAAGAAGGAGGAATAATTGTCCTGAGAGCTCTTCTTGTGTCTCTGGATGAGTTTACTAAGCTCTGGAAGGTGTACTTCGTTGAGCTCTGGTGCTGCCAAGCAGCAATAGGGTAAGTGTCTTTTGTGGGTTTCTCCTCCTTGGAGGCAGCAGGATATCTGGACTTTGCTGTCCTCTATATGCTGGGTATGGTAAAGACACTATTACGCTATTTATACTTTGCCCGTGGTGCCACTGACAATGCGGTATCTCCAGGCAAAGTGAAGCACAATTACTATTATTATTTTTACTTTGAAAGGAGCGGTTTATGGAGTCAGTAAATATATTTTTTTTCTTTTATGCTAAACATAAATACAGTGGGAGAAAAAGACTTCTACAAAATGGGAAGTGAAAGAAATGGAAAACAAGCCAAATTTAGATTTTTGCCTGCAGGATAATTGACAAGCCAAGAAGCTTCCCTGGCTTCAAAACAGCTACTTAGATCACAGGTTGTTGTATTCTTAAAGGGTAAAAAGCAAAGCTATCTTTTTTTACAGCATCCTTTTCAGGCACCCTACTCTGTCGCAGGCACCAGGCTTTTATGTGTGCCCAGGCAGAAGAGGCTGGATTCTGTTGCAACACTCTGTTGGACTATAAACCAATGATATTTGCTTTACCTGTGCAGTATCTTCCATGGAACAAAACAACATTTACATCTGGGATCAATTTGCTTGAAATTAAAGTGCAGCTGCTATATCTCTTCTGCATCAAAAGTATAGTGTTAAGGCTATAACATACAGACAGTTACACATTACTTTGCATTGTAATATTTAGATTTGTGTCATTTTCCATCTGAAGTAAAAAGCGTCTTTAAATAAATGAGTGATCTTATACTACATATTTTATGGGCTGTGTACTCAGCAAGATATATCTACATTTGCAATGTGCATACACTTATCTCCAAATTCAAACTACGTATTTAGACCTTGAATTTTAATGCTTAAATGAAAATGCAGTGTAGGAGTAATTTGGACTGTACGCTCAAAAAAGTTCTGCTGTATTTGTACAAGAGGGTGAAATGCGTTTTGTAGTATTTTCAGGTAAAATAAGAGCTTTTCCAGGTTGTTACTGTGGATCCTTTAACCCTTCCCTGTGCTCTATCTCAATATCCCACCCTTTAAAGCAGTGATGCACAAGCCTTTTGACAGGGAGGGTCACCCTGGCAGCTCACTAGCAGACAAAAGGCTGCCTGCAATTACCACCTGCATTCTCATAAGCATACATATGATTCTTACAGAGAGATGAACGCACAGGGCTTTTATTATTTACATGAAAGTTGTTGCAAACGCATCCAAAGAGAGACAGTGAATTTGGTGTCTGTGAAAAAGTGACTGCAGCTACCAAGTGGTTCCTGCCACCATGCCCAGTGGGACTGGGCTCCAAAGCGTGTCCTGAGGTTAGCGCCTGCTGTTTGCCTCTTCTGGACATTTGCTACCTGGTACCTGTGCTGATGGACCAATCACACAGCACTGTGCAGCAGCTCAGCAAAAACTTGGCAGGAGGTGGTGGTATCTGCCACCTTACCACCTGAAACAGTGTCTTCCAGCTGTGGGTCATAGGTTCGGCTCTGTACCATGTGGCCATGGAAAGGAACCCCTATTACCTGGTCATCTGGAGCAGCAGTTGGTGTCATGTTTTGCTTGTTGTCATCAGAAGCTGACATCAAGACCACCTTCCAGTGGTGACCTGCCATGCTGCTGGTGCCTTTGGACCTCCAGCAATGGCTCAGGAACTTGCACAGAGCCCATGAGGAAGCTCACCATGGGGATGGAGCCCACTGGGACTGCACAGATAAGACATTTCCCATTACTTTTAGATATTACTTATCCACACACAAAGGCCCACATTTGTTGGCATCAAACAGCAAAAGGCAGCCAGCAAAGTGCAACTACAGCACATCTTTTCCTGAAGGTTGGGGACTATATGGCTCCAAGGTTCCCTGCTAGTTTTACCCAATACTACCACCTCCTAGCATGTAAGGTTCTATATTTCAATTCCTCCCCAGATCACCAAATCCAAGTCTGATTCATTGCTGACAATCAAATATTGCAACTGGCAGAAGTACGTAAGAAATGTAGTGCACTCCAACCCGTTTCATATACCATTTCAAAAAAAGTTTTGGTGCTCTCCTAGAGTCCTGGGGGCTCTTCCCCAGGGTTCTACTGGGGAAATTTTAGGCAAATGGCAAGAGCCATTCAAAAATGATAAAATGTCCTTCTGAAACCAGTGCTATTAACCTGATTTTGCTTTCCAAAAGAATAGGAATAAGCTACATGACACTGGAAAGATGACTAATCTAAATTTCATAGAGTTTTCCTCTATGCTTTCCGAATGGAATTTTTCCAGTTTTGCAGACAAAACTGTCTCCACAGTTTAAAAAGCATATCTAACTGCATAATTCTCATATTGTGTTACTGTCAATGGCAAGAAATAGTTTAAGAGAAAGCCCAAGAAAACCACTGTCCAAGATAACAGCTACTGAGCACAGAGCAGGGCAATTTAGTGAAATCAAGATCAATGGTTATGCAGGATCATTTCAAATACAGAGTATTCTACTTTAAAGTGTAGCACAGGTTGAAACAAAAATTGGAAGTGCAACATTTTCAAGCTACCATCTCCTCCCAACAGCTGCAATATTTTGTGTTTTGGTGAAGCTGAATCATACTTCTTTTTTGCTAGACTCATACATATGCTGCAGCCCCTGTTGCACACTGCTTCAACCAGTTGCACAGGAGCTCCAGCAGATAAAATGCTGTAGAACCTCAACATCTTCTGCTCTAGCCTTGGCAAAAAAGGGAACTTCACCAGTGCGATCCACAGGGGTTGACATAAGAACATGAGACTGTGAAAGAGAAGATGCTGCTAATCTGAAGGAGTCAGACTATGTGCCTGGTCCTTCATCCACTGTCTGGAGAAGAGACAACCAATTAGTCCCACACAGCTTCCTTGCCATACCCAGGTTGAAAAACAGATTGAAGGGGTCAAAAAATTCAGAAGGCTCCACATGATCTGACATTTGCCTTGTCACAATTTTCCTGACAACCAGAAGGTTGGAGACAGTTTGCTGGTCATCAGTAGCGGCCGTACGCGAAGACTGATTATCAAGCTGGGGACAAGAAATCAGTCAATTAGTGGCTGCTCATTCTCAAAACAGAGATTTCTTCAATAACTCACGATGGGCTTAGTCTGCTCATTTTAGAGGACAAATGTGCTGTAAAATAGTTGCTGGAGTATACAAACATTTCTTTAGTTTGCAGCCTGCCAGTGTTGCTTCTGCAGCTACAGAGGTGATCTCCAATTCAAGTGATATTCGGAGGTTCAAATTTCATTCCTGTGCTACCCCTTCTTGCACTTCATTACATCTTCACAATAATCTCTGCTGCAAAATGCACTGATGGTGGTTGAAGTGACATTCATGAACAATATAATGGTTTTGTTTCAACTTTTGCTTTTACTTCCCAGTTTGATTTTGGTCATATTAAATATAACTCTCCACAGAATTAATTCTTTGTATGGGAATTTTCTCAGTCTGTGATATGGGTGTGGACAATCACCTTCAATTATTCATAGGGTGCCTTTAGAGTGAGGTTTGCACCTGCTCTGACAGCTACCCTTTTATTACCACCATGCAACCACACACCGACTCCTTTTCCTTTAGCTATTTTGTGTATCTGTCTTGATTTTTTTGTTGTCTGACATCTACTGCAAGGACAAATCTACGCAATACACTGATGTCATTTAATAGATAAAAATCAGAATAATTCTATATTTGTCCCCCATATTCTGTGATGTAATCCCACCTCTACTACCACCCATTCATCAGAGCTGCTGCAAGGGGCTGGGTTTCATTCTCCTCACTTGCCTGGCGTTATTGGCAGAGTTGGAGAGAAAATAAAAAGGCGAATAGCCCTGAGAATAGGAACTATGTGTCTTAACAAAAATAGGGCACTTTGATAGGCAGAGGTTGAGATCCTTGCTACTAACCCACTTCTACTGGCCACGTTCCAAATCACAGGCACAGTGTTGTCGTGCCTTGTGCCTCCTGAAGTGGCTGTGTCTTTGCTTTGCGAACAGTGGTTAATTTTACGATCCCCTGAGCAGGGTGTTTACCATGATGCCATTTGGATAAAGGTTTAAAAAACCCAATCCAGCCCAAATAAACCCTTCCAGCCATGGAAATCCAGCATTGGTTGGAGGTTCAGTCATAGGTTCAGTCTCACAAAGAGGAGTTTCAACACGTGGTTTTCTCCCTCCAAACTAATTTATATGAAATCAGGCTATGTTTCAGAAAGCCTTTCAAAGAGACACAACAGCTACAGTAGCTTGGCCCAAGGGGCTGTGTTAAGGACAACTTTCTGCGGGTTCTAGATAAAATAAAAGGCATTTTCTCTCTTTCCTTAGCACATAGTCGTGACCTCGCTGAGTCCCGCCCGAGCCCTTTGGCTGCACAATATGACTTTGCTGGTGTCTCCCTGGCTGTTGAGGGTGAGGGCTGGAACTGCAGTGCGGGACATGATCTCTTCTGTTTTCCTACGAATTACCACAGTGGCCTGTCGGATCACCTCTCCTCTGCTCCACGTGCTCCTCCTCTGCTCATGACTGCTGCCCACTTCTCTTCATTCTGCTGCAGGCAGCACGGGGTCGCCAGGGACCCAAGAGGGCATCAGGAAACACAACCAAGTCAAAGGGGAAAGGGCGGACGGGTGTAGCAGATTGCTTTCCAGCCATCCCAGCTGATTACTCAAGCACCATCCATATTCCAGCTGGAAAACACAAAGTTTGTTATCGTGTCTTTTTAACGCTGTCTGTAAATGATGATTCAGTACAACAGCTCACGCTGCAATATTCTATCAACTCTTAAACCCTCAAGGGGTCTACCTACAGAATGTCCAGGCCATGCACACTTTGGGTGAAGTGCTACCCTGGCTCTCTTATGAGAAGAACATCTATAATTAGAAAGACAAAATGATTTTGGGAACAAATTTTGCTTATGAGCATCTCATTCTTAAAGGGCAAAGGTATATTTTGCTGGGCGTTGCCAAGAAATAATTTCATTGCCTCAGTTTTTTGTTATTTAACCTTTGAAAGGCTGCTGCTTGCATAATGCCCACCTAAAATTAATCTTTCATTTAGGCATCATGCTTATGGTAGTTTCAAAAGTATATAAAACGTGTTTGCTTCATAGAAGCAGAAATAAGAACCAGGTTTGAGGCTTATACTTTTAAACTGGGCCATAATCAACAATGAACTTCCTAGAAAAGCTCAGCCATAATAGCAAAGTCAATAAACAAAAGCAGTAATTTTTCAAAACATGACAGTATGTACCAATGGAAATATAATGATTTTTCCTTCTGCTTCTACAGTTTTAAAGATTTAAGTCAAGTCTGGATCAAAAACCACTCAGGATTCCCTCTCCTGGTGTACTGTCCTCATACTGTGGCCATGGCTTTAACAGGGTGCTGCTGAGGGCTCAGCTGGGCTGCGCCACATGGGCGAACTCAGATCCAAATTACAGAACGACTCAAATGGCCTACTTTGAACTGAGATACAAGTTTTCTATATGGAATTAGGTCACCTCAGCGTTCATTGGAAAGTGAAAATTACATCATTGCAAGGTTGCTCTTCCTTAGATAAAAGGGTTGCAGCTGTTTTTCTCACTAACTACCGTCAGTTCTGCACTTTGGGTCATGCTGCGGGTTATTTTAATTAAACACTGCCTCTTTCAGACCGTCTAACCTCGGCTGGTGCCTAACTTGGGTCAACCTCCATCCTCGAGGGCTGCCCAGGGCCAGGCTGGGCAGAGACCTTCATTCTAAGCTTGACCCTCAGCTTCGTCTTTTGTTGAGCCTGTGCCAACTTGGTGAGCGAGCAAGCACTCTGCTTTTTAACTCCACAGTAGCTACTTACAGTTTGCAGCAATAATTTCAGTAAACGAAGAGTAATATCACATCAAATAGTATAACCTAGGTAATGCCAACACAGGTCCAGATCAATGGGCTGTGTGGTACCCTGGCACCTCACAGCACCCATAGTCAGGATGGAGCTGATGGACCAGCACCAGCTTATCCACAGACTTCTGCCATGCTCAAGGACTACTCACTGCAACAAATAAAAAGCCCTATTTAAAATAACTAAATAAGGCACTTAAAGAGGTTTTAAAAAATTGATAACTAAGTGTACTGTATAGGATCGATCTTAATCACTGCCCAGGTGGAATTCTTGTCTTCTGGCTTTTTTCAATTAAAAAAAACCCCACCCACCCAACCCAGCCATTAATGAGAAACGTTAAAGGCTTGTTAACAATATCCTTTCATCAACCCAAGGTGCTGCCAGTGCCCTGCGCTCATATCAATTTTCACCTTGCAGTCCAGCTACCGCATCTCGCCCCACTGCTGCGGCTGATGGAGCCCAGACCCATCGCCTGCCACTGCCACTGGCTCCGGGCAGACTGTGCCGCCCACCCTGTAGCACCTCCGGCCCCAACCCTGCTTTTGGCTGCCACCCGCACGTTACTTCACACGGATCGGAGGCTGGTCTGGATCAGGCTTGGGGGAAGAGCTTGCTCTCCATCACCACATTCCCCTGGACTAGAAAGGAGTGAAACAGAGGTGGCTTCCCTCCCTCAGTCTTCAGTCTGCAGTGATGAGGGAAAAATAGGTTTTGAACACTGGGGAAAAAAATTAATCTGATTTGCTTCTGTCTAAAAATGTGGCGGAAGAAAATAAGCACTATTAAAAGCCAATCATCTGGAAAGTCCAGGTTTAGGGGCAGGGAGATATTAAAGGTGTTGCTAGGGTAGGTCTTCTAGGAAAAAAAAATAAATAAGAAAGAAAGAAAAAAAAAGAGAAAAACTGGGAAAACTGCTCCTTTTTCAAGGCACAAATTAAGCATATTTATTTGTTACTCATACCCTACACATGCTATTTGAAACAAAAATAGCACACAGTTCTTTGACAAGCTGTATTTGCACATCAATGTAACTGAAATATCCTGTCTGCTATAACAGCAAGTGAGGGTACCGTCAGTAATATTTTCCATTGTTTTTAAAGCCGGCCACAGCAGCACGGAGCAGAGGATACAGCCAGGCAGCAAGGGCAGGGCAGTTTTACAGAGAAGCCTTTGAATGATATTTCTATTCAATTTCTGTAAGAATATAAAGGGAATTACAATTAAATCTGTAAATGCAATTCTTTGAGGATTTTTACAGTCCTGTAAGATTCTTACTGAGAAATTACTCTTGAAATAGTACATAAATCTTACGGGACTCCCCTTGGATTACTGCACTTTAAGTTTTTAAGCAATCTTTCTACAGGTTTATTCTTTCATCGTATTTTCTTTAAAGAAGCAGTTCTTCAGCACCACTCTTCACAACAAATAAACATTTTAATACCAAGTGCATCTCTTTGACTTGGGTACAATATATATCATAAATATAATAATTTTTAATTAAAATTTGAGAAAACATTGGGAAAAATTATTAAATTTAATAATGTGATATTTCTTTTGGAAATAATGATCTGGGATGTTAACGGAAATAGTAGTTTAAAATAATTGCTCTTTGTCTATAACTTAGCATCACATGGAAAGTGTTAGCACTGTCCTACCATGTGTCACCATTCTTTATTCAACTGCTATTCATTCTCTATTCAACAGCAAACATCAAGTACCCATTAAACAGTGCCTGGTGCTTGAGAACTGCTTAGAAAAATGAAATGAAATCTTCATGGGCCAAATCTTTCTTGCCCTGATCAGATGACAAATTCCTCTAATTCCAGATTAATCGATTACATGAGAGAAGAAAATTTGGGCACACATCTAAAAATGTCCCTACCACTACAATGAATCGGTTTTCTGTTTAAGATGCTTCCAGTATGAGCTCATTATGTTGCAAACTCTGCTTGCATGAAAGTGATCTGTAACAATCCTTAAGCCTGGGGCCCTTTTCCATTTGGTATTGATACATAGGATGTAATCTGCATTTTTCATTCCGGTGTAAAAGAGTACAACCAGTATAGCTGCAATTCTGCTGTAAATCTGACACAGGAAATACAACATAGTCCTTCGAAAATATTTCTATTGGCCTTAGACTGGCTGCAGAGCCTGTTTTGTATGGAAAAAAAAAAGGCGGAGGGGAGAATGACCCACTGTAAAACTCAGTTTCTTCCATGGTCAAGGGCATCTATTTCATTATAAATGTAGTTCTGCCAAAACAAATATTATTTTTGAATCTTTCATTATCTTATTCTCTGGAAATGGGCTAAACCAGCATGTGTCGGTATTAGCTGCTGCAGAGCCAGCTGTCGTGCCTGGCTGCACAGTGTCTCAATGTCAGCAGTTCAAAGCACTGTGAGGCTGAGCGGGAGGAAACTTGATAGGTCAGAGGAACCCAATTCCAGGCAAAAAGCACATAGCTGTCTTCTGCTGAGTGCTTTTTTTTTTTCCCTTTTCATATATACACACACATATATTGAGATACTTGGACGCCTCTTAACATATTCTCTTCAGCTCTGTGTTCCATAAACTCTGCTGTGACCTCCATCCAGAAGAGGCTCTGGCTGCTGAGGCCACAGACAAAGATCTCTGTGTCAGGGAAACCCTCGGTGGCAGAGAGCAGCGCAAGGGCCAAACCTGAACTCAAACCTCAACCTGAAACCGAACCCAAACCCAAATCTGAACTGGAACTCAAAGCCAAACCTGAAACCAAACCCGACACTGAAATCAACCCCAAATATGAACTGGAACGAAAACCCAAACCTAAATGCAAACCAAAACTCAAATCTAAATCCAAATCCAACCCAAAATCTGAACCTCAGTCCAAACGCAAACACAGACGCAAATCTGAACCCAAACCTAAACCTGAACTTGAAACCAAACCTGAACCTGAAAACAAACCCAAACCTAAGTCCAAATGTGAACACAAAGCCAAATCTGAACCTGAGCCCAATCCCAAACTGGAACCCAAGCCTAAACCCAAATTCAAACCCAAATCTTCACCTGAACCCAAACCCAACCCCAAATCTAAATCTAAATTGAAACCCAAACCCCAATCCAAACATGAAATCAAACCCAAATCTGAACCCAAACCCGAACCTGAAACCAAACCTGAACTTGAAATCAAACCCAAATCTAAATCCAAATCGAAACCTAACCCCAAATATAAATTTGAGCCTAAACGCAAACCGGAACCGGAACCCAAACTCAAACCCAAACATGAACCCGAAGCCGAATCTGAACTGACACCCGAACCCTGCAGTTTCTTGGGTTTCTTTTACGCCAGATGCATTTATGTGTGCTAATGACTGTCTCTGCTAACCGCTGCCAGTTCAGTCGGTGCCGCTGCGAGCCGGGCCCCGCCGCTGCGGGCCGGACCGCGCCGCCACGATCGCCCCCGCCTCCCCCGCCCGGCCCGGGCGCGGCCCCTTCCCCTGCGCCGCGGCGCCCTCTGTCGGGCGGCCCGGGGAGAGCGCCGCCTGGCGCCCCCCCGCCCCTGAAGTGTCCGTCCTCCCTCCGCCTCCCCCAAACTCGGAGCCAAACCGCAATTTTTGCTAAAAAAGTTGTGTCTTTGCCTAGAAGAAGTGTTACTGCCTCTAAAGGCAGCGCTCACAGTCGCCGTACCTGCAAAAATAAAGCCACAGACCTGAAAAAGGAGGTGGAAATCACAACAGCAGCAAGGGATGTAAATGTGGGAAAGGTTAAAGTTTACATTTGCTACTGTGTTCTTTTGTTGGTACCATGTATTATATATATAAAAAATATAAAATACACCCAAACTGTACATATTATAAGGCTATATTTTTATCTCGGGGTTCTGGTGACATGTACAAACCACTTGAGCTTTGCTTTCGTGGTTTATATTGCCACCAGAAACCCTTGATAAAAATACAGCTTTATATTGTACAGTTGGGTATAGTTTATTTTCTCCATATATCACAGACTGTGTTTTATTTATAAACATACACAAAGACACTTGTACATGCAAAGTAGTTTTTTTATTGAAGTAATTCTGAGATATCAATAATACTATATTAACTAACGCATCGTAACACCATAATTTCTTGGTTAGCAATGGCCTTTCTAAAGAGACATCTATGAAAATATGATAAAACACATAAAAAAAATCAGTATTTCCATGTTAGAATTTACGATTCCCATACTGAAAATTTCAGCTTCTGGTGGCTCGTACTTGCAGAAAACCCTGCTTGAACCACCTCAAAATTTCGCTTTAATATCTCTTGAATACTTGAATGTTTTCTACAGAGTGGCTACGGGAAAGAAAGCTTAGCGTAACAGAGAAATGCAAAATTCTAAAGGAAAAAAATCGAACAATAAAAGGTAATGTGCTGCTAACAAAGATCTCTACGATGACCTTTTGATATTTTGCCCAAGTTGCGCTAATCAAACTGATTATCTAAAACATACTTCTCATAAATTTGTCAGCGCTTCTCTTCCATTGCTTTTTGCACCATTCACAAAGGCAACAATTTTTATTCCCATCTCTCACAATACAAAAAGAAATGCCAGGAACAAGCAATTCAATAGCTACTTGCTTTTGAATGCATCTCAATGTGCTCTGTTAACTCCTGTTTACGCAAAACACAGTTTCAGGGACCAAAGAGGCGAGGGGCGTCCTGGGCAGGAGGCTGGCAGGGACACATGTGCCAGGCTGGGCAGAAGCGAGCACAGGCACAGACTTGGGCACGCTGGCTGCCCCCTCAGTGAGCCAGATGCTTCCTTAGGGGGAGCCTTGCACCTCACATTTGCCATGTCCCTCCCACTCCCTTATCCGTGCTTTAATGGACATTAAAAATAGAACAAAACAGGACTGGAGATGAGAACAAAATCCATGCACAACAGGCCTGGACCGCTGTAGTCATTCTGCTGTAAAATGTAAAAACAAGAAAGGGCAGGCGAGCTGCATCCCTCAGGACGCATCCTGCTTTTTTAATATAGTGGTGCCACCACACATTTCACTTTGGATGTTGCATTATATTTATATGTCACTCAAATATTTACCATTTTTCTGAATTCTGCTGGGTGCTCTGAGAGCTTGTTATAAGCCAAGTATCCGCGGTTGTATGTCTTGGCTGGTTAGCAGCTGTGGCTGAGCTGCATCAATATGCTAACTTCTTTTTCTGGAGCTTCTCGTGTGACAAAAGCCACTCTTTCATAATGTTTCCTCCTCCATAGTTGCCGGTCTGCCCGCTGCTGCGAATCACCCTGTGGCAAGGTATTATAATCGGGATCTGCAAAAACACACAAAAATAAGGAATGGAGCACAGGGTGAGGCAAAGGGGAGCGGTGGCTGGGGACGATGCCCAAAAATCCACCACTAAACCTGAAGCTGTCTGTTGCTAGACTAGCTGGGACAGGGACTGAAGTATCCCCGTTAAGGACCATGCCGGTGGAGTCCTGGCCCTGCCAGAGGACCAGGCAGCCATGGCATGAGGGCCATGCTCCAGGCGGAGCTGCTATGATGCAGAAACATTGCTGATCACAGCTCTGAAGACCAACCCAGTTTTAAGGAAAAATAAGCACGAGTAAGAATTTTAATGCTTAAAAATGATGTAAAGTCTTTAACAGGTAAACTCCATTCATAAAACCCCATACATAAAACTTCATATATAAAAACTTTTCTGCAAGAACCAGATTTTCCTGCCTCCACCAGACCCCTCCTGCAGCCGAATGCCCAGGGTCGGTGATGAAGCCTGGCAGACCCAAACACATGCAAGGATATCAAGGAGGGACAGGACAACTATTAATCATCAACTCAGGATTAGAAGAGGTCATATTTCTGAAAAAAATCAGACTGCTAAGAGCAGCACTTCCATAAGCGAGCTTCCCGAGCCTCAGCTCCCTCGGCAGATCTCCTCCTCTTGCTATAGCACCTCTATGTGTACTGCTGAAAAATTCCATATAAGAACAAGGTGCTATTTATTATTTAAGAGTGAGTCAATCCAAAATGGGTTGTGAATTTTTAAAACCTACAACAGGAGAGATTTAATTCACACCTAACCAATTTAAGAACTTTTTTCCTCATGCCTTCTCCTTTGTATCATTTATAGCCAAACGTCATGGATTCTGAAAAATCAATGCAAGAAGTTATGTAATAGACTGATAATGTAGAGAAGTATATAAATGCGTTTTTTAAAAAAATTTTTATTACAGGTGATTATCATAGTTGAAGTACACAGCATAAAAAATGCAATATATCATCTCTAATCAAACCGTATGTGTTGTGGTAACTGTATAGCAATTTGATTGCAACGTTGTAGTTGTGAAAACAATAACTCACTAAAAGGTGCAGTTTTCACAAATTTGGATACTTTAAGTCAAAAATTATAATTTATTTATATTGAGACACACAGACCAATTATGTACTTTACACTGACTTCTTTTTATTCCATTCAATAGTTATTTCAGTACAGTTCAAGCTGTGCTCATATTTGAGCCTTAGATCCACAGACTCTAAAGTAGCTGGACAGGTACAGGCCAGACTTTTATAAATCGTTGTGTTTTTTGTGGGAGGACGGGGCATTCAACGGCTTAAATTTAAGTTCTCAATTTTAGCCCACAGGCTATCAATATTAAATGGCAAAACACATAGGTGCTTATCAAGGTTATGAAGGTTTAATAAAAAACACTTATAACAGCTGCTTTATTTGGAGTTGGCAATGCCACCAGTGAATTATGCATCCGTGACAACTCCGGTGTGTACCAATAAAATCTTTACTCTATACCATGCCATCCCATGCTTGGTTTATGGCTTCTTTAAATAAGTTGGGTTTTTGCAGCTGTTTTTCTGTTTTGGGATTTCTCAATCTTTACAATTCACGTGCACAAGTTACTACAGGCAGATTTTTTTGAGTGACACAGCTATAACAAGCCACAATAATACACCGTAAAAAGTCTCCAAGGTTAATTTGCAATTCTTTAAAACTTTATGCAGTAAACTGGGATATTTTGATAAGGCTATAAATCTTGTTACGGGCAGGGGCCAAAGCCTCTTTCGGAGCTGGGGTAAAGACACTCAAACCAAGGGATCCATGTACTGGGGAATTCTGTCAGAGAGGTAAGCCAACACCTTCTCCTGCTAAATTGTGCAAGAAGGTGTGTCCAAGTGGAAAAAAAAGAAAGGACTTATTTTCAGGTGGTGCGAGCTGGCACACCGTGCAGGGTCTTAAATGTCCCTGGGTCAGTTCAGGACCCATTCATAAAAGGAAAGGATGTGTGGCTGAATTGCTTCCCATCAAGCAAGAAAAGGAGGAGATCAAGGGTATGAAATAAGTTTTCAGGCTTTTTCCATGCCTGAAATAAAGAGTTTCATATTGAGTTTGTCCTAACGCACACAAGCGCCTGCATGTCACCCTCCATAGTGTTGGATGTGAAAGAAATTGTGGTACAAAGGCTGTATCAGGGCTGTAATTTAAAAATATTGAATATTGCTTCAGTTTGGCTTAATTGTGGTGACAACTTTCAGACTACTAAAATAATTAAACTTGCTAAAATTTATTAGGTCCCTAAGGACATTTTAGAGGGAGTACTACCCTAGTCTGGAGCTTTAATGCCTCAGCTACATTTAATGTAATTTTTATCAATAACCAAGCAGCTCACAATGTTATAGCTCTGCTGAAATCTTCATGCTATGAAATCTAATTCATCTAGTACATGAATCCATCACTTACATAGACCCTACCTCAAACGCTATAAAACTTCCAAACCCCTAGATTTGTCTCCAACAAAAATAACATGAAGGGGCCCTCAGATCAATAACGGAGTCCCTCTGATTCAGGCACCAGCTGAATATTTTCTCCAACTTCACTTTTGTTCTTCTGGGTAGAGGCCCACAAGGGAAAGAGCTTGTTTTCACTCGCAGCCTCATCAATACCTAAATCCTGGTGAACAAGTGACACCGAGAAGCTGTAATCAATAGCTCCCTGTGCGTTTTTTCTTCTGGTCAAATGGTTCAGCACTACTGACAGCCCTGACACTCAGAACATGATGCTAAATCTTTATCAACAGCCATCTGGGTGACTGGCAGAACAAGGCTCGGGCAGTCATTAATGCTTGTGGCAATCTGTGAATAAACTAACTCCTCGATAATGCGTTTGTTTAGAAAAAAAGGTGGGGAAAAAAACTCCCTGCACAAGGTATCGATCGTCTTTGAACTGCATTTAGCAAATTCTGACTCAGGAAGGAGCAAAGCAGTGCTCTGCTTTGGCACTCCACTCATTAAGATTTTTCAATTTAAGGCAAGGGAAATGTGACCATCCCATTATACTGCCAATGGGCTGGAGACCTCCAGAAACTGCCAAACTGTCACAACCAGATCAGCCAGGCCATAACAGAAACAGTTGAAATATAAGTTATAACACACAACAAGAATCACACTTAGCAAAACTCAGTCTTTCAGTTTGTTCCTGCCCTGTTACATTTTCTTCTTTCACTTGTCCGACAGAAACAAATACCACAGTGTGACTCCTCATGGGTCCTAGGTTATTGACAGACACTGAAGGAACTAACGCACAAGTAGTTTTTTGTGTCTGCAATGTTTCAAATCCATACTTCACTATCTTCTTACCATTGCATGATTCCTCCTTCCCATCTTCAATGATTAAAAGATTTTGGCTGAATAATATCCTTAACTCAGGATAGCTCGATATTAGCATCCAGTTGTACATTTAGTTAGGCTTCAGCCTAAACGTAACACAACTGGAGAGAATATGAAAAAAACCCAAATGTAGCTATGACTGCTGTTAACAGACCGCTGAAGACGTCTTATTTAAGGCACAGAAGAGTCATTTAGGATGGCCTTGGACTAATCAGCCCAACATTCGCCATCTCCCACGAGTCTCTGTGATTTCTTTTTGATCCTCCTATAGTAGTCTAATGAGATTTTTAATTGAACTTTATGGGTTCCCTTTGAGGACCACAGACCTTGCAATCAATCTGAACAGCAGTAAACTATTTGAAGTTTTTCTTGCAAAAGGTGAGCCATCCCCACCATGTCCTTGGCATAAATTGAGGCAAAGATGTTGCATCTTTCAGCTGCTGCTGGCACCTATTCCACCTTCTCATAAAGTTGAAGGTCATCGTATGAATTATGTGAAGCAACCCAACTACAAAGGGAAACCTGTGGGATGTACACTACCAAAATTAAAGACCAACTTCTGATTTGTAGAAGGGAGAAATGGTCTGGTATTTTGTGGAAAAAGGTGAGATCTGCAACTTTATCGACGTGTTTAAGGAACAAAGCAATGTCAGTCTTGGGTTTATTTCAAATGCTCATTTTTACTCTTATTACTATCCTCATTAGATTATACTTAAAATTTAGCCCATTAATCATAGGAAGCTTCTCAAGGTGCTAACATATTATGATTTTGCTATTTTGTATAGCTTCTATAGCAATCATTAATAGAAGTATAGAAGTATTCACTTTTACTGCATATTTGCAATACAAGTATTCACTAGTGTCAGCTTCACTCCTGTGAACAAAAATCACTAATCTGCTGCTCAACAAAACATCACTTTTCTGAAGTAAGTGTTCCTCAAAACCAGTATCTATATACTAAAGCTCACGTTGCAGGTGTAGCAGCTGTTAACACCACAGCTCTTCGCATTCTGCGCTGATATGTTAATGATGCTGCAGTCTCGATGACGTGTTCAGTTTAATGAACTGTTTAGTTAGATTCAAAGCTCAATATCTCATCTAATAAACAGACTGCAAGTGTGTTTATATACACAGAACATTCATGGGTATCCTACAATTCTACGCAGGCATCACAGCACCATAGAAACTCATAATGTCTAATGGATTTAAGCTTCTAAGCTCAATAAAGAAGTACACCCTGATATTTTAAGCGCATATCGGATTTTCCTATGAAGTAGTTCATATGAGCAGCATAAAGCTACGTTTTGTCAATACAGTGTATTGTACTTGACAATACAAACTATTTTAATATGATGGAATGCTTTCCAATATAATATGGTGTACATTAAGATAAGGCAATACAATGCAAACCTACAGGAAACAGTTCTCAAAGAATAACAATATAGTGTTGTGCAAAAGGATATGTAATTGCTATCGCCTAGAAATGTACCCAGCTTTGCCCTCAGGCTGCAGTGGAGCAGCAGCATCCAAAGTAGCGGTAACAGCAGGTTGTGGTGTGAAAATTCCTGCTTTTTCCCCTGTGAGGAAGGATGAAAATAGTTCTGAAAATATACAGTAAAGCTACTGCAATTTTTTTTAAGTAGGGTCCTATCTTATTATTGTTATTTCCCATCCCATAGTATGGCTGCAGTATTTTCTGTCCCCAGCAGAAAATATTTTAAGCATATTATAGATAATAATGTATAGCTTTAGGGAAAAAGAGCTATATTAATATAATACCGCCTCAATACTTCACAACAGAAAGCTGATGATAAAAAATAATCAGTACTGTAATGACAGCCCTTCCCATTCCCAAACACATTTTTATCACTACGCATCTCCTGTAGTTAATCTGTAATTTCATGCATATTCCACATTCAAACATAAACATAGTCCTTTTGTACTTCAACGAGAGCACCTATTCACTATGATCCTCGTGTTTCCCATATAAATTTTTACATGGTCCTTCAGACCTATGAGACATAATATGCAAGTTGATTTTATGAATGAGGCGAAATATAAAGATAATATGTGGCACTGCAAAAACCTCTCAGCTTTATTATTTCTATATGTAAAGCCACTGGCTCTTGTGAAAACAGATCTTCTAACCCGCTTTGCAACTGCAGACTGCAGTCTCATATGTACCTTATTAAAGAAAATACTGAGAGGACTGAATGTAAAAACAACATAGGAGGTCAAAGATTACAACACGTATAATGCTGGAGAAAAGGAGAGGAATTTGGGTATGGAAAGGCACGTTGTTCAGGGCATATGGTAATGAGGGAAAACATGTTGAAGAATGGCTAAAAAGGCCTCAATGATATTAATAGAAATCAAAGCTTTTTGTTTTTGTTTTTGTTTTCTTTTTTTTTTTTAAAGGCAAGTAGCAAGAGAATGAATGTGTAGAGATAGATATGTTAGCGTACTCTTTACCAGCTTTTCCTTTCCTTTGCAGAGGAACCAGCTGACTGCAGGCTGCAGCATCAGCCCGACACCAACCAGTGTGATTCAGGTGCATAAATACATCTGGAAATCTAACAGCTAAAAGGGAAAGACAATTACTGGGAAGACAAAGAGGCCAAGTATTTGAACATACTGTTTTCCCAAAATCCACAGGACTAAACTAGAGTGCTGCTCCCTTCAGTTGGTTCAAATTCAGGCAACTCACCTATAATTAAAGGAGAAATGCCATTTACAGCTATTTTGGAGTGCATGGGGAAAACACCATATTGACAGTGATTTGAATCAAATATGCGATTTAAAATCCCTCCTCTTCCACACTTTTAGAAACATATGGATGCCAGTAAGGATGGCCAGCTGTTAAAACAACCCCAGCTATTCATACCCTGTCAAAATAAGGTCTATGTTGGGAGATAAAAGATTTCCCTCACCTAAGGATATATAAGAAAACTTGAAAACAACAAAATGTGTAGAGGTTGATGAATTAAAAGACATGTTCCTCTTTCAATTCTAACATCATAAATGGTAGGGAATAAATCACATTAAACTGGGTTGTACATTATTGCTGATTAAAAACACTTACTGACCTTATTACTCATGGCAGACCAGTTTTCATAGCAGATAAATTTAATCTAATGACATTTAGGCCACAAAGCTTTCTAAATCCAACATCTTCCATCAACTTTACTTAAAAGTTGACGTGAACTTACAGGATTGCTCCTCATCGCTCCTCCCACTGCTCTTGCCGCTCTGCTGTTGCCTGCAAGATCTGCTAATTGCTTGTAGGATATGGCCTCTCCAAACTTCACATCTCTCAACAAGGTCCACAACACTTGTCGGGTGAATGAATCTGCAAAGAAGATGAAGCAAGCGCTATTCGTATGCATGGCTGAAAAAAACAAGATGAAATATTCAAAAAATCCAACAAAAAGCAGACTCTCAATAGCAGCTTCCTAATTTAAATTTAAACAGCCCTGATGCACTGTCCCGTTATTGTATCCTATATTACTACATTTAAATACATGATTATTATAAAGAGCGCTTCAAGTAACTGATCACTATAAAAAAGGATTTAAGGCTTTGATTTTCCTATATTTTTAATTTGCTTCAAGTACAATTATCCTGTTAACTCATACAATGTGGTTTTTCCATTAAATTGGCAGAGTATAAATTAGCATAGAGTCAAATTAAAAAGAGAAGAAATAACTGGCTCTACCTATTTTACAAAGCCCTTGCATCTCCAGCTAATTTCCAACTTCAGCTGGGACACGCGGCAGAAGAAGCCCTAGAGCCAGCGGACTTGGTATTATCCTGGCTGACTGCATTTTATAGTTGAGACCCCCAAGCTACTGCTCAGCAGACATTACAAAATGTAAGGACTAGCTGTGACCTTGAATGTACAGCACATCCTTAATGATACAGGGCTCTGAAAAAAAATAAGGTATCTTCCATTATTTTAATTTTAATTCACCAGCAAATTGCTTCTAAGTGTTTCAATTGCTGAAATAATGAATAAGCAAATGCATTAGAACCAGCTTTCTACTGCATCTCAGGGTTTTACCTTCCCAAACTAGGATTATTTTACAAAAGGCAAACTGATAGTTCCATTTGTATTTTAGTTGGGCTGAACGCCTATTGCTCTTCCAAGGTACCTGTAAAAGCTCTGAAGACCTAACTAGTGAATAACTTACTGAGAGGAGCGAGCTGGCAAATTAAAAAAAAATAGGAAAAGAAACCTGTTCCCCCAGATGCAGTCTCCTGCTTTGACAAAGAAACAAACTGACTAAAAACATTTTCTTTCTTTAGTTGTCAAAAAAGACATTGATTATGTTACATAGGAACGTAGCGAAATGTGATTTTGTTCTTAAAGGAAAACCATTCACCATCATGTGGGTGTTAAATAATAAAAATCACTTCTTAACTGAAGGGAATGATAATCACTTCATTGAAAAAATCTGTTTAGTCTTTATTATAACATTAAGCAAATTAAACATCAGCATAATCCAGGTGATACGAGAAAAGGGTCATCAAAGAAATTAACTTTGTTGTTCATTAATTTACATGGATTAGTAGAGGGCAAAGAGATAGCAAATCTGCTCTAGTTTTTTATGATATAATTTCAAACTGTACACCATTTGTGGCAGTAGGGTGACTTTGGGGTTAATCAGACTGATTTGTCCTTTTAATTGCTTTCTATTCAAAGAAAATTCATTAGATAATGTTCTCTTCAAAATTCATGAATCAATTTAACTGAAGAAACCACATTAACAGCTTTGGGTTCATTAGCACAAGCAGTTGTGTTACTAGCTGATTGCTAGGAGGGTTTCCTTAGGCAAACAGATTTTGTTTACTGTGATTTCTTCAGAAAGGTTTATTTCAAATCAAATTGTTACTTTTTTTTTTTAACCTTCTTTTCAAGCCGGCAAGATTAGTGTTAACCTCGCCTACTCCGGGGTCTCAGGGAATTATTTCCTGATGTCATCTTTTAAATCAATGAAACACAGTGACTGCATGTTGCCAGGGCCTGAGTCCAAAATAATCCCTTTTTTGTCCTCATTTTTGGCAGGGTAGGTGGCAGGCTGGGATGTGATGGACCCATAACTTTCTGAAACCTGTAGGAATAAGAGCAGAAGTGGATGCAGCCTGTGCTGGAGCACCAAGCAGCCGTGGGAGGATGGGGCAGCTCCAGGAACACAGCAATAGCACCATTGTGCCAAGTGATGCCCAAATTATTGAGTACCTTTTAACATGCTAGAAGAGGAACAGAGATTATCCTCTTCTGACAAGCAGGGCCAAAGATTATCCTCTTTCCAGAGCCACTGTACATTTTTCATGGAAGAATATATACTGTCTCTGCACCCACATAAAACACTCCGAGTTATAGTTCAAAAGAATGAAATATTTAGCAATCATGCACATCATTTTATAAATGTATCTGAAAACTCAATTTCATCCTGTAGGGAGCAAATGCATTAATTAGTTTAAGCAGCTCTAAGAGACAGTGCCAAATACTGTTATTAAACTGTCTGCAAGTGTGAGTGCCTGTAAGCATAACCTGCCCAAATTAGATGGCTGAACTTTCACCAATTTTCAGTGTGTGCCAACATTTGATGCTGTTAAATATAATTATAAAGTGCTGTAAAATATGCACATAAAAATTAACACACAGTCGTTACATGAAAACACTCCATACTTCTGTGAGCTGAGGATGCCCACGTCATTCTGGAGTGACAGATGCCAGCAGAGCAATGGCTGAACCGAACCACATCATATGAATGATCCTCTGCACCCATCTAGAGTGCGCACTGTACATACTCCCACCAGGTGATCAGGCTCTAGACTACTCTCTTGCCAAGGCATATGTGTTATGGCCAATAGAGAGCAACTCATGTCACTAGATGCTATTTCTCATCCAATCGACCAATAATTTGCCAAATTTTATATCCAAATACACACTTCATCAATTCCCACTAGGAGCTGGAGCTGCAAAGGCTGGAGTGAAAGACAGGGAAGGGAGGGACCTGTGGCCAACTTGGGTTTCTAAGTCATCACAGCCCTGAGGACCTATTCCCACCTCCAGCTGATGCATCCATGGCACCTAGGGCCCACAGAGGTAGTAGGGAGCGTTTAATGACAGGTGATGGTTGAGTGGTGTTTTGGATGTTTTCCTCCTACGGATATCATGGTGCATTACTCGCTGTTCAAAAAGCCCGTAACTACACCTTGCTAACAGCCTTGCCAACTGTGTGGTGAATTGGCAAAGCAGTGCACCATCCCACCAAGAGCGGATTTGCTGAGGGACTGGTCTGGAATTAATATTCACAGATAAAATCTAAGCCCCTAAAAAGAGGGACTTACCCTGAACCTGTTGTTAATGCCTAAATGCTTCAGAGGTCACTCGTGACAGTCCGCTAGACTTTAATTCTCTATATAAACACATCACATCCATAGGGATAACAGAGTGAAAATCAAGTTTACTTAAACACCAGCTGTACCATAACTTTTAACAGTGTAATTGAAGGTGGCAATTAGTACAAAGACATGAAGTCATACGCTACTGTCTAATAATGTGCTGCCAGAGCATTTACCGTATTAGAAAGGGGCTCAGCCTCTGGGGCAGTCAGGATAGATGCTACGGCAGCACAGAAGGAAGAGCAGTCACCAGCGTCAGCCCCTTTCTGTTCCCCTCTGCACCTACTTGCATAGTTCTTGGGCTGAGAGAGGTTAAAAAGATATAGTCTGATTTTACATCCTTTTAAATCCCTTTGATTAGGAGAGATTAAAGACATAATTTTTTTCCTTCTCTTCAACACTGACTGGATGGCAATGCTAGATTTTCTGTTTGTGGGTCCCGTCCCCTGTCCCTGCCTCACAAGAGCTTTTGCAAATACAAAGAAACGGTTACAAATACTCACCCTTTCTCACCATCTTTTTTGCAGCCTGTCTGAGGTACTACATAGACAACTGTTTGGGCTGTCTTTATGCTTCTCAGTTTAATACTTAAAAAATACTACAATTTGTCCACAAAACAGCAGCATAAGCTTCCACCTAATCCAGAAAATTTAATTTGGCTCTTGGATCTTGGCACAACAGACTCGTATTCAAACTGAAAAACTTTTACTGACAACAGACTACTACATAAACACCTAATGCAAGAATGAGTGCTAATTTTTGGCAATTTTGAACCTTCTTCACTATTAAGTAGGTGGTTAAAGCCATATTAAGGATCTCACCTAAACAGCAATCTGATTACTAACAATCACTACTACCCTACCCTGGAACTGGCAAGCAGTATGTGAAAGAGATAAAAGCCTGTCTAAGTCTCTTAACTGCTCATTACATTTTTGCTCTTGCTATGAGGCAGATGAACAAATCCTTTTCTTCCCTTTCAGAAAGACCACAATCACAGCAATGTGCAGTGGTGAAAGGTCTGGAGCATGAGTGCTGTGAGGAACGGCTGAGGAAACTGGGGTTGTTCAGTCTGGCAAAAAGGAGGCTGCGGGAAGACTTTTATTGCTCTCTACAACTACCTGAAAGGAGGTTGTAGCAAGGTAGGCGTTGATCTCTTCTCCCAGGTAACAAGTGATAGGACAAGAGGAAATGCCTTCAAGTTGCACCAGGGGAGGTTTAGATAGGATATTATGATAAAAGTCTTAACTGAAAGGGTTGTCAAGCATTGGAACATGCTGCCTAAGGAATTGATGGAGTTACCATCCTTGGAGGTGTTTAAAAGATGTGTAGACGTGGCACCTAGGGACATAGTTTAGTGAAGGACAGTGTTAGGTTTACAATTGGACTCCATGATCTTAAAGGTCTTTTCCAACCTAAATAATTCTGTGATTCTGTGACAGTATGGTGATACTGTATCCCGTAAAATAGTCCAATATCTCAGCACAACAGAAACTAAGGATTGCTTAAAATTGAGGGTGCTGCAGCCATCTTGCCACAATCATTGAGAAAAGACTATGGACTTCTATTGTTGCAGTCTGTATTGTTATATTGATATATTACAGAAAGAAAATATGCCTAACTGAAAATGATAAAGTTAAACTTTAACTTAATGACTGCTTAAATAGCTGAACCAGAGCAAAGACCATGGCCATTCTGAATGATTGAGCTTTATGAATGAAGACGCAAAAATAATCTAATTATTTTAGAGCATCTATTACTGACTTTATATAATCCATCATCAATTTTATAGCACAAAAAAGTGTTTATAAAAACAAAAGCAGCAAAAGTTCCAACAGAAGCGTATTTTGCTTTAGCAGATAAATAATGGAGGGATTAGACAATTATTTACCTGAATTTCACCTCTAGTTAGTCTAAGACCTGTGAGAACACCTCTGTGTCTGTTATTTTGGAGAAGAAAATTCCTCAGTTACAAACACAGCAATTCCATTTACAAAACACAGAGTTAAAAGAAATCCCCTGCCTCAAAAACATAAACCTAAAGATTTCTATTTAACATTTTTGTCAAATACTCCTTTGTAGAATAAAATTCACACGCTCATCAGGTCTGCTACTAAGCACAGATATGTAACACTGTGCGCATCCATTCCTCCTTCTGATGGTCATCACTGGAGCTCATACTAGTAGTTTGCTCAAATTTCCTGCTCTATATTTGCCCAGCCTTGACTCCAGCTGAGGCCTCTTCCCACCCCTCCAAAACAAATCTTGGTAAGTAATAACTGTCACATTGATCCTTTCCCACCATCACTTGACAATCACATCATGCACTCAACTCATACGGGTTTCCCATGCTCTGTCCTTTTATGATTGCAGTTAATTAGCTAAATTAGCATTTACACATGAAACATACCACTTTCATATCACTCAGATCTGACCCCATGGGACTGCTGGCCAAGAGGACTTGGACCTCTCAGCTGATTCTCCATCATGTAAGAGGTAGGTGCTCAATGCCACCCTACGCAGAGCGGAGCCACCAGACCATCATGGGGAGCATGCCTTGACGGCAGCCATATCCCACTTTTTAATGTTTTTATTTGTTTAATTGTTTCTCACCAGCATACCTTTATTCCAGGGGTGTCAAACTCTTGGCCCACAGGCCAAATCCAGCCCTCCACCTTGTTTTATCCACCCCAGCACCTTGTTTCTGCCCAGTGGCAGTGCCAAGCTCCTTGCCCCTACACTCCTGCCAGTGTGCTGGTCACATGTACAGTTTGTGTGACACGCGTTAGGCTGCAGGAGCAGGAGAATGGTAGGAACCGTGAGTTTGACACTCTTGCTTTATACCGTGGATCATAACAATGAAGCTGCATATTTCTGTGGCACAACTAAAACAGTGATATTCCTTGAAAACATGTTGCATTTTTCCACAAGAGACAAAACATTCTTCATGCGTTCTACATTTATCTGTAGATAAATTAAGGTCAACTGCAGTGCATTTTGACTTACAGAACTAGCAACTGTTCAAGTAGATGTCATTAAGTGTTCAAAAATTCAAAAGCTCAAACCAGCCCCTGCATGCAGCACTGACAACAGCTGAAGTTAACAGAGACTCTTTGGTGGTCATAGGTACTTGCAGCAGACCCTGCACTGCCCATCTGCCACTCCACTACGCTCTGGTGAGACCTCACCAGGAGTACTGCATCCAGCTCTGGAACCCTCAGCACAAGAAGGACATAGAATTGTTGGAGTGAGTCCAGAGGAGGGCCATGAAAACGACCTGAGGACTGGAGCACCTCTCCTATAACTTGGAGTTGTTCACCCTGGAGGTGAGAAGGATGTGGGGAGACTTTAAAGCAGCCTTCCAGTACTTAAGGGGGGGCCTATAGGAAAGATGGGGACAGACTTTTTAGCAAGGCCTGTTGTGACAGGACAAGGAATAATGGTTTTAATCTATAGGAGAGTAGATTTAGATTGGATACAAGGGAGACATTTTTTACAATGAGAGTGCTGAAACACTGAAACAAGTTGCTTATGGAGGTAGTAGAGGTCCCATACCTGGAAACATTCAAGATCAGGTTTGAGGAGTCTCTGAGCAACCTGATCTAGTGAAAGACCATAGAATCATAGAATTACCTGAGTTGGAAGGAACCCAAAAGAATCATAGAGTCCAATTCCCATCCCTGCACAGGAAACTCCCAACATTCACACTGTGTGACTGAGGGCATTGTCCAAATGCTTCTTGAATGCTGGCAGACTCGGTGCTGTGACTGCTCCACCATTCACTGAGTGAAGAACCTCTTCCCAATATTCAGTCTAAACCTCCCCTGGCACATCTTCCTGCCATTCTCTCTAGTCCTATCATAGGTCACAAGAGAGATCAGCACCTGTTTCAACTCCTTCCCTTGTGAGAAGGAAGTAAACAGCTATGAGATCCCCTCTCAGACTCTTCTTCTCCAGGCTGAAGACGTCCCTGCTTTTTTAAGGGGGTTGGACTAGATGACCTGTAAAGGTCCTTCCCAACTCAAAGCATTCTATGATTCTATGATTTCTGATGCAACACAAGCCCTGTACTATCTCTTCTAGTATTTTCTGAATACTGCTTTGCAGAAACAGTTGCGTGACTAAATACTTAATGTAAGTCAAACCATCAATTGATAAATATTTGGCAGTCCATATTAAAACCATCAGAATACACCAGAGTATTTGATAACGTAGCTCAGGTGTTATCATGTGCTCTCCCATAGGTCATGATGTTCCCCTTTCTGAGCAGTACAGAAACGTGGGCTTGGGGAGTACTTTTATAACACTTTTATGTATTACTTATGCAGGTATGTGTTTGCAATATGTAATGTAATAAAACATAAACACAACCATAATTTATAAACATACTAT
Source organism: Neomorphus geoffroyi (assembly GCA_033558235.1). Taxonomy (NCBI): domain Eukaryota; kingdom Metazoa; phylum Chordata; class Aves; order Cuculiformes; family Neomorphidae; genus Neomorphus; species Neomorphus geoffroyi. Next base: position 28,198,191 of record JAUMJM010000016.1, read on the forward strand.
GTATCATGTAAGTGAAAAATGTACCAAAGTGCTTTCTTTTAATACATATAATGTTCAGGTTGGTTCATGTTAAGTGGCTGAACTATGTTAAAACCCAATTAATGGGAGCTGTTTCTGATCTGTAGTTTAACACAGTTTTAAACGCAGTTCCCTTTAGACTGCTGAAGGGGTTGTGGGGCCAAAGTCTATCCTTAGAAGCAAGTAACTCTCCCTGGACCTCATCCAGCAGTATTTCTGCAAGTTAAAATCCCTGGAAGTCAGTGGGTGTTTTACTTCAGTGGTAACTGATATTCTGACCCATTTTTTTTGCACAGTAGCCTTAATAGCAGTTTGCTATGCACTTGCAAGAGCAGACTGTAATTTTAGAGTTTATGGAAATGAGGAGATGAGTCCGACGCTCAGCACCAGCCCTTTACATCCCCTGTCCATGGCATGTTGCAAACCTCCCTAGATTCCCACTTCCAAATTCAAACTCAAGCAAGGTTTTATGCAAACTAACAACTCTTCAAGCATTAGCAACTTCATCTAGGCTAAGTATTCATACCAGACTTTGAACGCCACAACACCCCTGAACAGGCTGGGGCTGGGTTTTGGAGTTCATGGACCGGTAAGATGGAGGAAATTGCAAAGCACTTGACAACTCCCTCTTGGGCTATGGCACAGACCATGTCATTGCACAAGCATCCCCTGCCAGGTGATTTGTGCAGCTGTTTGCAGCAGCAGTACAGTTAAATGAAGAAGCCACCTGATTATCCTCTGAGCTGTAGGTAATACACCAAGCTGCAATTGCTACAGGAGAGAACAAATGCTTTGGATGAAGAGACAGAGAAAATATCAGTCTCTTCCCAGGCAACAAAATGTGGCAGGCAAGTCTTACATTGCAGAGAGGATGGAGGTAAGCAGAAAAACAATTTGTTTTTCTCTGACACCAGTTCTATGCCGATTCCTGAGAATCGATCCCATTTTCCTGCATTAAGATTTGCCTAGTACACCTGTACTCGGAGACTTGGAGAGCCTTTTCCTCCCTGGCATTATGTCCTTGAGTTTCCTTTTTTCCCTACCACCACCCCAGTTGCAGTTAGGCTCAATGATGCTAAATCAGCCTATAAACAGGCTTTATTCAACTACTGTTACTGACTCGTAACAATCTGCTTAATGGGCAGCAGAGGGCAAAGGCAGGGTCCGCCACTCTCCTGCGATGCAGCAGGTATCTCTGCATGTCATAGCCTCTTCTAAGTCCACAATCCCAAGCTCCCCCTTGAACTTTACTCTCCTGTTTTGATCAAACAAGTTGTGTCACTGTGAATTATTGAATTAGGAAGTTCAGAGAAACAAAATCACCCCCAGCGCACGTGTAAATGATGCACAGCCTTCTAATCATAGTGTCTTGGTGTGCTGGAGCCCAGCGCTCAGCCCTGCAGCTCAGGATGGCAGCCTTATCCCTGCCAAAATTAAAAATGTAAACCTCCCTCCATTAGGAAGCCAACAAAACAAGGGCAATGTTTGATGCAAATGACTGCAAAAATGCTTAAGAAGTAGTTTCTACAAGGGTTTCTTGTTATCCACACCATTTCAGCAGACACAAGGATGCAATGAGACCCCACACCTTCGCTTTTTCCTTCCACATCTCTCTTGCACCAAAGCTGCCTAAGCCCATTGCTGCTGGTAGAGACCCAACACCTTCGAATTTTTCCCATGCACAAATATCTTCATCAACGTCCAAGCTATAAAAAAGCCTTCAGCTTCCGTTTTCCATATTTCAGCCATTGAGGAGATTTAAGTAAATGGGTACCATGAAGAGTTAAGGCTG
>JAUMJM010000016.1:28205000-28245000 GCA_033558235.1 Neomorphus geoffroyi
CAGCAACTACTGTCTCATTCACTTCAAACTCAAGTAATTTTTTTTCATATTTTATCATTAGTTAATGCCATACAACACTCTTTCCTGCTCTGGGAAGGACACAGAATAGTCCTTTCAGAGATACCATACATCAGCTTGGCTGCAATTTCTAAGTGATTGGGCCAGAAAATTAAGTTTTTATTTTTCCATTCAAGATAGAATGACATGAAGCGACTGTCTATTTCACTTTGTCAGAGAGCTGGTACTCACCGGGAACTTTAAGTGTCTTCTAAATTCTCCTCATCAGTTGCAATTTGCAGACTGAGTTTGAGAACTCAACTTTGCTCTTACACAGCAATAAAAATCCCCTACTGAAGGGCCATGTGTGACAAAAGACCACAGCTGCCTGTCATCTGATTTAAAATTGAGAAATTACTGCAGGTGAACACTGAAGTGGAACTTCAGGGCCCACCTTAACCTTCTTTTTTCCCATTTCTTGGAGTTATCATTTTTGCCTGTTGAAAGCACCATGGCTGATGCCAGGCCTGTGAAGGTTGCTTCTCTCCTTCTCCAGAGGAAAAAAACCAAAAATGAAACTCAATTTACTTCAATATGCATTGCTATAACTCAACAAAAATGCGTTCTCCAATGTGCTGCTATGATACAGTTCTTCTCCTGACTCGCCTTTTTAACGAGATGCACAAACCTGCCCACAGTTCCTAAATAAGTCAGAGAAGATGCAGTTTCCTAATTACACTGGGATTTTGGAAAGGTAGGCAGGACCATCTGGTTATAGTTAGACTGGAACAGGCAGGGAGGTTCTGCAGAAAACTTCAAAAGATTCAAAGATACCCTGGAAGTCTCATTCTGGTATTAATGAACACAAAATATAAGGTGAAGAAAAAAGATTCAACCACTCACATGTGTTGATAAAGTACATTTTCCAATTTATACCTATGAATTAAATTTACTATCATCATAATGCCAAACTCATCACAACCTTTGGTTTACGGATCTGGCTCAGGAACATTAGGCTTAAAACTAAACTTAGGAGTGCTGATGACCTACAAACTGCGAAGCTTTGAAGAAATACTGTGAGAAATCCAAACAGGGACTTTGAATCCCCCTAGCCCTCCATTCACACTTACACACAACCTAGAACCATCATGAAGTAAACATGAAACTGTGGGCTCTAAATTTCATGTGTATGTCCGACAATCACCTCAGGACTTCAACACACTCCTGCAATGTATATGGGAATAAATCCATGAATCTTGATTTTAGGTTGCGTAAAACTGATTCTGCAAACTCGAATTTGTTATATCATCTTACAAGCACAGACCCTTTTTCCCCAGTAGGCTAGTACACCACGTACTGCCACAGAGTCCAGGAGGACTCACTCGTGTTGCCCAGGAAGTATATTCACAAACCAGTTCTATGTCCACCCATGAAACAGGGCAACACTAAGTAAGGTTATTTTGGAGAAAATTATGTACCTCTTTCTTTGAAATAATGCTTTCAGAATGATGGTAAAGCACTGGGTTGTATCAACACAGGATTTCTGGTTGTTCTTCAGGCAGGCTGAAGGCAGAGGACCTCAGCATGACAAGGGGAGGGGGATCCTGGGATACACCATCCTCTCTCCTGTAGTTTTTGCTGCTTCACACATAATTGCTTTTCTCTATAATTCCACTTAGAACTACATCAATAAGGTGTTTTTACCATTTCATTTTTTTAACATGGCCCCAAATACCCACTCCCAAATGACTCTAGATCAAGAAATCTGCACCCTCAGTTGCTAAGATTGTTACCAAAGATAACCTGCCCTAGAAAATTAATATATGAAACATGCAATGCAAATGTACTCCACTATGTGAACATACGATCTTCATTTGTCTAAAATACGAGCAGAAATTTCTTTAGATTTCTATAAGTTTCTTTGTAAATGTTCAGGTTAAAAATAATATTCATTAAATTGCTTAACATTAATAAAATGCAACTATTTGGTTACTGCATACAAATTAAGTCGGTATCAAAGTACTGATTTTCCTTTTAGTTTGTATTAATTTATTATTGAATTTTAAATATCTAATGTATAAAGCTAAACACTTACATAGCACTTCACAAACACTAATTCACAAATCATGCAACAGCTTTTCATGACACATATGAAAGCAGCAGCAATTAATTCCTAGAATCTTCTGCTGTCAACTACAAGTTAGTGTTTTGTTTTCTCTTTTTCTTTCTTTCTTTTTTTAAGGAGCATGCATTCAAGCAATCAGCAAAACAATTGTGAAGACATAAATTGTGATTTCACTAAGTCACTCAGCCTCTTGACTGATAACGGTGCCATCATACACAGCACGCTGCTAAATGATCTGCAATTTGAATTCCCAAGATTCATATTATTTAAACAGACATCCTGGAAGCAAACAGAGGAGAAGTCGTATCAGTGACCCCTGATGGCTTTTCAGAGACTAGAGTTTACAAAATTAATAGGCCTCCCTAAAGTAACCACCTTGTTTGGAAGAAGTTCTTGCAGAAACGGACCACTTGCCATACGAGGAGCGGCTACAAAAAGCAGAGAGAAACTCTGGGCAATTTAGGGGGTGAGATGCAGGTCGGGTGGGGGAAACAAGCACAGCTGCTAAACAAACCCTTGTCCAGCACCTCTTCAAGAATGATGCACATTTCCAGAGCTCCTTAAGAATATTATGGGAATTTTAATAAGTTAGTAAAGTATAAATACACATATTTACCTGACCTCACAGCCCCATTACTTTACACAAATCCGTAGTATCAGGAAAATACTACTAATGCTTCACAAATTGCCACAAAAAAAGAGGCTGTTTCCTCATCCTGTGCCCCTCTGCCAAACCCAATGAAATCGGCACAGGTACAAACATGTTTATTCAACATTAAGGGTTCATGCTAAGCTGAAAGCAAGGAGAAGATCTGACTTTCAGAGTGACAAATGAAGAGCATAGATACATTTTTGCATCTGCAACAAAGAATATGTTTGTGTACTTTCCCACTGCGAAGTTGCATGTGAATCCTTAACAAACCCCGCTCAAAAAGACATTGCAATCCTTCTCCCTTAAAGGATGGTCAGAGTTAAGGTCAGAGCATCCTCAAACTGAATTTCAGATCTTGACTTTTGTTGGCTTTACTTTTTCTTTTTTGCATTAAATATGAATGATGTTCACTGGAACATTTGGAACATTAATTATTGGGAAATACACATAATTTTATTGCTTGCCTGAAAACATATGGATTCAGTTATTGTTCACCCATGTAACGACAACCATGAGCTTCAAGCAAAGTGCTAAAATATAAAAGGCCATGTTCATTCATGTACCGGTCCAAGCTGCAGCACTATAAAGTACATCAAAAGGTGTTAATGGTTTCAATATTTATCTGCTGCAGGGAAGCACTCTAAAAAGAAGGCAGAAAAAAAAATTTCTGCTAATGGCTGTGTCTCTCCATTAAAATGAAAAGCTTAATGCATCTTATAATCAGAGGACAATTTGCAAATCATTAAGAGAAATGTAAAATTCCATTAAAATACAAATCAAGAGTCCCTCACTGGACTAATAATCTTTTTGATATTATTTTGCATTTCACTATTTCTGTTCCCAATATCCAGGCACCACAAATGATCAGTTCTTGAACATGCTATTTACCACAGCCTACTTCTTTAACGAGAGACTGAGAGAAGTATAATCTGCTATTCAGAGCAGGTACTAATGAAGAATTCCATATATTCTGAAATTTAATTAAAACCCCAAAGATTTCAAATTAGATGCAATTTGAAATGCCTGGGGCAGAAATACATGCACTTGCGTGGCAAGGGTATCACGCTGAAAGTTGATACCGTAATTGGTCTTGATGTATTTTTGTGTTGCCAGGCTGAAGCACAGAACTCATAACCATATAAAAATTCTCTGTAGATTACCTGCTCATTGAAAATGCCATCACTCAGGTAGTTCTCTACTAAATTACCATGCTACTAAAATGCACAAAGTGATTCGAAGAGAAGAGTGGCACAGCTGGTCGACGCTGCCAATGAGTTATGCATGCGTCGACGCTGCCTTTTTTCTTAGTAAAATATGCTCAGTTGAATATTAAAATATAATTGGCATTCAACCTAAGTAGCTTAAACCATTTTGTTATCTTCTTTTAAACCGATTTGGCTCCTCCACAGTTATTTTCAAGGATGCGATTCACAAACTAATGACACCATCACATTCAGCTAGATTTGTACTATTTTACATTTGTCATAAATAAGAACAATTTCTACAGCCTTCTAGGGATGTCCTTTAATACTGGCTCCTCTTGAACATCAAAGGCCCAATTCATGGGGAAAAAAAGAAAGAAAGAAAGAAAGGAAAAAAAAGAATATGCCATTTATGTTGGTTCTTGCATATTTTATTCTGACAAGAGTGTGGGATGCAAATTTCTATTGAAAAGCATGTTTTTGCAGTTAAGTAAGTCCTTTTTTTTCCCTGAATATACTGGTCAGCTCACACATTCACAACTCCAAAAGGAGATAAGGCTAAACATCTTAGAAATAGGTCAGAAAGAGGCATCCTTTGGGCAAGCAGAAGTATCTGTATTAGAAAATGGCTTCTCCTCAGAAGATGAATTTAACGATGTGCCCCTAACATAAAGGCTATTGTAAATGCCACTATATTTTTACTTTCTGCAAACAATTAAGTATTTAGAAACAAAGTGCTTGCCATAGTAACAGTCACACTAAACACATTACCTTTGAAATACCAAACAGGTTAGGTGTATATGAGTATTGACAATATTTCCCATCAATAAGGGGAATTAAGCAAACTTGGCTGAAAGTTCATTAATAAAATAGGTGTGAGAGGCTATATTTATAAAATCCTTTCTTTTTATCTTGACCGTATAGGTTTTTATTAAGTAGGGGTGCAAAGGTTATACGTGGCTGCATGTGTGGCAAGCAAGCAAACAAATTACGGGAAAAATGAATTAAATTACTTATTCCTCACAGATCTGTAATGCTAGCAGGTTGCTAAGGTCTGGGGCTTTGAGTGAAGATGATGACCACATGACTCCAGATACAAGAAGTCTTTTTCCTACACTGGTATCTGTTTTTCTCAACTTTCAGTTCTTAACGTTTTATCTATCTTGTGTATCAAGCAGCCAACTGTGTATCAGTCAAAAGTTACCAGGCTGGTCAAAATATTTCTTACATAATCATTAACTTATTCCTTTTATTTCATGGAGGGAGGAATGATTCCACTTTGAACTTACTGACTTCACACAGAAGCATCCCATGCATGTGGCTTTTACAGCTGCAGATTACAGTGAAACTGTCCTGACTTTGGTCTAACTGCGATGTTGCAGTTCTATGCAAAGACACATATGTGAACTCCTAACAGCAGCAGAGCTTTCTGCTGGATCAGGTCCTGGAACCTTCTCGATAAAAGGAGAGGACTGTCCACCCATCAACAGGACTGCATTACCTTGCTCAAAAGTTGAGCAACAAAGGGAGAGCAGATACTGAACTTCCACCTTCTTCCACACCACCATGGCCATCCAGAACACAGGGTCAGTGAATTCATGCTAAATAGCAGAAGACATCAAGCACTTTTGAAAAAGAAGCCTGTGTTTGGAATAATTTCAATTTTCATGCATCTCTGCAGCTATATCAGAGTCATTATAACTTGCTGCAACATCCCGAAGTAAAAATTTTGCCATCATACAGTGACATCGTACAGGTGAACATCGTTTGTGGACCTTCAATCCACCCTTGCCTAAAAAAACCCTATTTAGATAATGCTTCTTTATTCTGACTGTGACTTACCTGTACTTAATGTCAAGAGTATTGACAAGAAAGGATTATCCTACTGAAAATACAATGCTTTTTTTTTTTCTTTTTAATTAACTGACCCCTTCACTGTCTTTCCCTTGATAGGACAGAAACACTGCTGTCCCCATAATTAGACTCTTGGAAAGGTCACTCCTCAGGACACGGTTACTTAGCAAGGCTTCACTAAAGCTCGCGAGCCACAAGAAGGTCCAGTTCCTCTGCCATCCCTGGAATCAGGCATTCAAATTGCTCTGGCCAAATCCTAACAGAACAGGGATAACACGAAAAAGCACATTGGCACCTAATAGGGCCATAATTGTCAGAAACAGCTTATATTTGGTAGACAATTTATCCTAGGAACAGTGCACTCAAATTAAGAGTACTCTTTAACAGACACTCAAAACCACAAGAGCTTTCACTGAAAATGGTGGGAATTTTGCTCTGAATTCAAGAGGAACTGGGTCAGGAATTTTGTAAATGCTTCTGTCCATAATACGTTTGTACTGATTTTTATTTTGTTTAGTTTTGTTTTAAAATACAAATAGTTGATACAAAAGAATGAGGCAACTGGGCTGGAAAAAGAATTTGAAACCTAAAAGTACTTATGCTACATTTTGGTTTTGTTGTTTTCATTTTTGAAAGCTGGAGAGGACTGATGTGTTTGAAGAAAACTGTAGGAAAGTATTAGTTTGTACAAGTCTATTCAAATGTCTAGCAAAACAGTGACTTTCTGCTTATCAAAATTACTCTCACAAGAAATGGTAATAAAAGAAGGTGCCAGTCTCTGGAATTTGAATTTTGTGTTGGCAGACAGAAATATGAAAGCTTGTCATCCCTTTCCACTTGAATCTGCCATGTTCAGATATGTGAAGTACTAATGTTCTCGAGCAGATTATTTCGTATTACTTTAAAATAAAATTTTCTAAAAGCCTTAATGGAAATGTATTTGCATGTCTGATGAAGCTGCAGGAATGAAAAAGTGAAAGTCATAAACATTTCTGAGTTTTTTTTTCTTTAGTGAATTGAATCTCTACAAGGAAAGGAAGAGAATTTCACAAATCACAACATAAATAAATGACAAGAATGACATTTTGCATTTGTCTAGGAAAGGGCAAGCTCTGCCTCCTCCTCAGCAGGTTACCCAACAGCATAATTAAATTCTGCAAAATATAGATATAACCTGGCAATGCTGGTGGATTTATACTGTCCCATTTGAATTTTTCCATTTTTACTGGAAATAAAGTAAACACGGAAAGATGGTACTGGACAGGTTAACTAATGGTCTTTCTCTAGGTTGTTTGCTGCTCTTCTTGCTAAGCATGGCTTTGCTTTGAATAGTAATTGATGAAGTGGCATCGTCTGCCCTGGGGCTTGGTCACTGCATCATTCTCACTGCCCTGGTGTGAGTTAGGACTGTCAACTCCACCATACCTGCCATTCAAACCCGATTAATTTTATATACACATAAAAGGAATATAACTAAAGAAACATATTATATATAAAAATATAAATTAATACAAATATATTTATAGAAATTTATAAAATATATTTACATAAATATAAACAAAGATATTAAGATTATATTTTTAAATATATGTACACACACAACAAAGGAAGAAAATCACAGGAACTGGTCCTTGACGTAACATCTGATACTTATAGTTTCAACTTTATGACACTTAAGAAAAAAGATCACCATGGAACTGACTAAATACACTGCCCTGAACGCATACGTACCCGCAATATGAAAATACGTCCTTAGAAAAGTTCCAGACAAACCCCAAAACAGTAGTCTTGTTTTAGCACCCTATTTGGCTGCCTATCATCCTAGCAGGCTCTAGCCAGCTAGCATATTTTCAGATATTGTGTATGGATTTATGTATATTAGATCATGCTAGAAAAATCATTTAAGAGTAACTACAATTTATTTTAAAAGGGTAAATAAAGTTACAAGTCATACACAGGAGTGAAGAAAATCAAAACTACATAGGACTCAGACATATATATGTCTCTACAGATATCTCTCTCATATCCAGAGGCCATCACTTTGAGAATTACAAGTTAATAAAGAGAGCAGAACTGTGAAGATATCATTCACTTTAGTATTAAAGGTCTTGCTAACACCACACAAATATCATTTTAGTAGTGAGCAAAAAACCCTTAAGTTTAAGACGTACTTAAAATGCTCCTGGTAACTTCTTTTACTAATGATCTAAGTTACCTACAGCCCAATCAAATAATTCATAGGTCAAATTCTTCCTTTCCACTCCTTGCCTGCTCTCACCCTTAACTCCCATTTTCTCCTTTTATCCTCAAGGCTGCAAATCACCCAAACATAACATTGCATATTTTTTTGTTATATGAAATGAAGATATGCAGTGACCTCGGGACCGACCAGGACATCTGACATCCCTGAGTGTCTCCAGCTACTCCTACTCTTTTGATCAGTTTTTTTCATAACTTCGCAACTTTGAGTCTTAAACCTTCTCCCTCTGCTTCTGCAGCTCCTGAAAAGTAGGTTCCTCATTCTTATATTTTAAAGAATAACATTTTTACCAGCCTTTTCCTGCTGAATGTGAGCACAGAGTTGCTATCCTAGTATCCATAAACTGTCACTTGAAGCTTTAAACTTTCTAGCTTTACTGGGCAGTATCTCTACAAAGTCAATGACTTTTATGCTTTGGTTTTTTTTTAATCTGAGATTTAAAACAAGGGGAAACAGTTCCGTATTCATCTTAATACTGTAAATGTTTTTCCTATTTAATCTTTATACATTGAAAAAGTCTTTGGTTAAATTATATGTGAGAAAAAAGATATATCACACACTGTCCGATAAGCAGCACAGTCATTTAAAACAGTTCTTTTAAACATAAGCATTCATGAGATGCTGAATTTGACATCTCAGAATTAAGCAAATTAAGAGTCTCACAATCTTCAGAAAACTTGTGATTTTGGCATTCCAACCACAGAAAAAGAAAAAAAAAATACTTTGGTCTTTGCTGAGTTACAGACAGAATGCAGAAAATCTACTTTTCTTTCTTAATTTCCTGCAGATTTTTTTTTTTTATATAGTTTAGAATGTGAAAAAACAGTAAAACAAAGTGGTGCTACTGTGAGCCACTGGCTGGAATGTGGAAGAGTAATCATGGTGTAATTAATGGAAGGATTTTCTCTATAGGTGCTTTCTAATGGAAGAGATACACCACCACCAAGAAGGACAGGTGAGCATGCAGTGCAGGAATGAAGGACAAATCTGACTGCAAAGAGGTGACACAAGAAAGTGAATAGTTTCTTCAGCCCATAACAGGTATTTTACAGTGTGCTTTGCTGCCCTTTGGCAGGGACTATGCCAGGTTCACTAGCCTACACTACTTTGCTTCGAGTTTCTGAACGAGAAGGCTCCCAGAAAATCACAGGGTAATTATTGATTACAGGCCTGGGTACCGAGCAAAGTCATCTTGAAGGGAGAATGGAGGTACTACCAGTTTCTTTGAAGACTCCCTGCTCCCATTATGTATGAGGTGTTTCATCAATATACCTTCTTGGGTGAATAACATACATTATGCACAGGAAATTTCAGCTACTAATCTGCCTTGCAAAGCTCTCCTCTCTGGACTCCATTCTCAGGTTGTTCCCCCTCAATCTTTTTGCACTGCTGTTCTCTGCCTTTAGTTTGAAAGGCAACACAGATAAAGGCCAGTTGCAGAACTGCAGAGCCTTCCTCCCTCACACTGACATGGTAATTCACAGCTTATTTGAGGAAATTGGGTGATTGAAGTGACAGAGCTGAAAGGCAGAGCTTTGCTTTAGGTCTAAGCCTCCAGTACAGGGACCTGACTGAGGAACTCCAGACTCAAGAATATAAAAGCATGGTTTCACAAAGCTAAAGGACTTCATCCGGTGAGGACAGTGGCATGGCATGGCATGGCACGCAAAGTGCAGAGCCCTGGAGCTGCTGGTCATCACAGGGCAAAGGAAAACTCTTGTGTGTCTCCAATTTCCTCCGCTCTTGTCGCTCTAATGAGCCATCTGGTCTGCAAACACACAACCATTCCTTGCTGCAGCGTCCAGCACTGCAATGCTTTCTGCAACCGCAACCAATACGGTTATAAAGCACAAATAAAGGAAAGTCAGGAAATTCATGACTGGCCGATTTAACATTGCCTTGGCCACTTCACAGACCCACAAATCAAGCAACTCATGCATAGGCTTCAAAACAATAACAGGGTCAATTTTTCTCCTTCATATATAAAGGGGGGCTAATGACCATGATACATTAAGACCAATTAATCACTATCCATTATAAATGTCCAGTGATTTTTCCAAGGTCTAATACCTTGAAGACATCCTGCAGAGAAGTTGGAAACCCCTATTTTTGCTTTGTTCAATGAGATTACATATTGAGCATTGGCCATGACACAAATGGTTGAAAATCCCAGTTTTCCAATTACATTTTTTTTTAAAAAAAAGCTGCATAGCGTAAACTGGCAAGCCAGTAAGCCAACAACTCCTGAAGGTGTTGAGGAACTAGCTTGAAACTTCTCTTGCCTGCCTCAAGCTATGCTACAACACCAGATTCAAACTTTACCACTGACGAGTTATGAGAAGGAATGGTTAATTCTGTACTTACAATGCTTTTAAATGTTTCCCCCTTTTAATAGTAATTCAGAAAATTAAAGACACTTTTGAAAAATGTAAGACTCAAGATGAGCCGCTGAAACATTAAATGTCAGATGGAGCTTGTACTTGCCTGGGTAACGCACATGCATTTAACAATCAAATTTCGATAGCATAATCTAATGGTATTCTCACTGTCAGCACAGGGGTTGCTGGAAGGTGGTCAGTTTTCAAAGGAGCCCAGTAAAGCAAAGCATACAGCTAAGTGTTTTTCAGGTCATCATCAACTTTGTCTTCGTCTGTCCATGTAGTGTTAGAGACTGGGAGATGACATTTATCACCAGCCCCAAAACCAAGAGCAGCTACAGGTGCTCGCTGTCTCAGGCACTGGGATAATGTTGCACCAGGTGCCGCCACAGAGAGATGGCTTTCTGCAACCTTTATTTTCTGATTTTGCAAATGTCTCTGCCTTCGTTATCTCAACTTTCACTGTTTTTCTCTCCACAAGAAACTATGTCTTAAGAGTTGCAACAAAAGTAGCTGCAGAAAATTGACCAGGAATTGAGAAGTGCTTCATCCAGAAAGCACTTTACACTTTTTTGTTAAGTGAGGAATGTCCTTAATGTGTTTGACATAAGATAAGCAAAACCCTTACTCTCCTCAAGATGACGCTACCACAGACAAAAAAATAAAGTAAAATTTGATATAAGCACTGATACAGAAGAAAATATCAAGTAATTAGTCCTTACTGCAAAGCACTTGATGATGGAACTCAAGCAATCTAACACCAAAGAGCCATGCTATAAGTGGTCATATTTAGAGGTAAGAGATGGAGAGAAGGGCCAAAGGTTTTGACCATTCACTGGGAGAGCTGCTGCTGAACAGAGATATGTAAGGAAATCACTGTGATGAGAAAAAGCCTTCCTGGCTTTGGATCCTCATGCTCTCACATGTTTATTCTGCATTTTTAAGTGCCTGGAGAAATGAGTAGGCACTTTCAAATGTAAATGTGAAAAAGTAAATAAATACCAAATTCCTAATTTAGCATTACTGCATTTCTGACTTACATATAAATTGAAATGTAAAATGTAATCCACTATAATGTGTTCTTTCCCTTATCTTTCTAACAAATTACCTTTAAAAATAGTTTCTTCAGATTTTTGACATATTTCCACACACTCTCCAATGTATTTTTTCCTACTTTATGAAAGAATTACTAGGAGAAAGTAAGAGAAGACTAGGAATACTATTGCATCATTGTGATTTGTGCCAATGAATTCTTTGTTAGCATTTCTATTACGTACATGTCTCCCCCCATAAAACACGCACACCTGGCATCAGTCCAAGAACAAATAACTGAACTAAATTAAAAAAACCTGGACTTGCACATGTTATAACAAGAAATCCACACTCCAGTCTGCCCTAGCACCAAACTTGCGATATAGAAGGTCATACTCCATTAGGACCACTGCTGCCCAGCTTGCAGCCAGTCTGGCCAGCAGGACTACCAGCTGCATACTTCACAAAGCCACAGGTGCTGCAAAAATACCGGGCAGTGATGCTTATGGCCACCAGCTGCGTCTTGTTACATCCCTGCAGGCACCTCTTGGCTGGGCTTTGCACTTGGATGCTGCCAAAAAGCTTTCCTTCCACCCCCAAGAAAAATTCTAGGGTGAAGATTCTTTTACCCAAGAAGTTTCCTATTAACAAATATACTTGATCTTCAATCTCTCCCAGAGTTGCCTGCACGGGGGGCTGCTGTCTAGGAGAGTGTCAAGGTTCCCTACCAACTCTGACTGTAAGTCAAGGCAAGCCTGCTTGGGGCTAAATCCCAAAACAACACCTAAACCAACATCAGAAGTACTTAGGCAAAAAGAATTCATTAGCCAGGGTAAAAAGCATTCAGTAGCCATTTTAGGAAAATTAATAAATGCAAATGCATCACTCTAATGTTTTATCATCTTCTGGCAGATAATCTGGGAAGCAGAATTGTCCTGATGTTATTCAGAGATGGGAGGAACAGCAGCAGTAACTACTTCCCATCCAGCCACAACATAAGTCTTAATTTCATCCCAGCTACTAGAAAGTCTCCTCAAATGACAATATAATCACCTAGAAGGCCATACTTCACGAGCATTTTGACAATTTTGATATCAGTGTCATTAATGCTTGTTATTAATGCCACACGTTAATTGGATGGTTTTACTAAAACTTCTAAATGAAATTTTTCAGTAGTTGAGTAAAATGATGTTTCTATGAAAATTAGAAGGAGACAGTGCAATACACAATTTAAAAACTACTCAGTACCCACACTAATTTGACTGTGAAAGATGCTGCAATGAGAATTTTCATAACATGGAAGAATAAGTACAGAAGTTCATCATTAAAATAAAGGTGCTGCGCAAAGCTCACAAAATTTAAGACTCCCACCTTCTGAAAGCAACAGCCTGATTATCTGCATAAGACTCTGCACAACTGCATTTTGATTTTCCTGTTGTACTTGCAGCTGCCATTAGCTAATTAAGAAAGTGTAATAGCAAGAAGAAACCTACTATTTATAGGAATTTGAATAAAACAGCAATTAGCAGTAGAGACAGCTGGGTTCTTGTAGATACAACTTGCGAAGGCGTGACTGACAAAACAGCCCTTCCTATCCACAGGTAGAACTGGCCATTGTTTTACACAGGTACTGACGTATAGTCCCTATACCTTAAAACACAAACCTATGTGCCCATATTAAAAAAGTGTCTTTTACCTCAAACCACAAAAAAGAAAAATTACATATAACTTAGAGTTTATACAAAAAAACCCAGTGCTGTGTCACCTGATCTAATTTAGAGGAAACTAGCCCCCTTTTGGTGCTATTTTATTATGGTGCTATTTTTATTATTAATTTATTATTTACCATTATTATCAAAGTGATGATTTTATTTGCTGGGAAATGATGATATTCATGGACAGAAAGCACTGCAAAATGCAGACTTCTGAGATTTTTGGCTTTTTTTTGAACAATGAGATCTACTTCATTTCACATGATTGACCCTTGTTACGAGGTCTTCAGAAACACAGCCAGTAAATAGAGAATGGTGAGGAGAAACTTAATCTCAGGTCTTGTTTTTATCCAAATACGTGAGTAGCATAACTTCTTTGTAAAACTTGTTCTTTGTTTAAAAAAATCCAAACAGTATTTATGGTAACTTTGAGGAATCAAAACATAGCTGCCATACATAACCCAACAGTCACTGACTGCTTCTATGGCACTGGTGACTTGGCCCAACTGACATGGGCAAAAAGCTAGTTTACAACAACCTTACTGAAAAGCTTACTGCCCTTCAGATGTGTTCATACTCAAACCCTTCAGCCAGCAACTGTCAGGAGCTGAACTGCATCATTTTTATTGCCATTGACCAAGAATTAGGGCGGCAGGAGCCAGCACCACTCTGGCTGCTGGGAGCAGGGGAGGGGACGGGTGTCCTGCAGCACAGACCTTGCTGGAGCAGTGGGTGGTGGAAGGCTGGCACAGGAAGGCTTGCCATTCTCGCTGGCTCACAGAAGTAGGCGCGCAGCCAGGTCGTGCACTGCTTCAGTGGCTCTGTCATCTCTTCCGCGCCTTCGCACACTTCGCAAGTGGCTGAGGACTCTGCCTTGCTGTGAGAGAGAATTGTAAAATTATAATGATAAAAATGAATATTCATACTCTCTACATTAACAGAAAAAATATATAATCTCAAAAGCATTCAGTCTGGAGTCAGACCCCATGTTTTTTCTGCTCTGATAAAAGTGAAAAGGAATAACAAAAATACATCCCTGTCACCTCTAGAAATGTAATGAAAGGTTGCTTACACATTTAAAAAAATTCATAAAAGGTAGGTGAGAGGAAAATGCCGAACATAAGTGGGAAATGTCAGGAAGCAAGACTACCACCCAAGTCTATGGTACATGATGCATCCTTGTGCCTCCTGGGTGGACAGAGGTGAGGCTTCTCCTCTGTGTTCCCCCAAGGGTGCAGTCCTGTTTCCCCATGGGCTTTCCACAGAGAAAGGAGGAAAGTAAACGGCTTTCTGCTGAACCCATGCCTTCCTCTGCCCCGTTTCCTTCCAGCGACGGTGGCAGGTTTCTGCTTTCATCCACTTATTGAATTGGAAGGAAGCAATTGAGAATTCATTTGATTTTCAATGGCAGCTCGTGCTTGCAGGATACTGAAGAGCAAAGCAAGCAAACAGCAGGCACCTGCAAACAAAAACATACTTCTTCCTTTACTACTTTTTTCTTCTTTTCCACTGAAAGTGCAACGTGTGTATTAGAGAAATGAAAACATGAACATTGGATTTGCAAATATTCAGCCATCTTCTCCCGACTTGTATGCTTTTAGTTAGGCAAAACAGCACTGGTAAAGGGGCTGGGGTGCTCTCCTAGTGCTCTACCAGGCTTCAATGTGGTGGATGTCTCTCAAAACTGCAGAGACCAGTTTCAGGGTACCCATAAACAAAGAGAGCCCATTAGCAATGCACCCAAGAGGACTGATGGGAAGACTGATAAGGAGACAACACTAAGGGTGACTGCCAAAAAGAGCAAGCCCTGCCAGCATTCTTCTCATATACAGAATTTTAAGCACCACTGATAAGCCATCCTAAGGTTTTCTGATTACTGTAGCTTTTTTTCCCCAGCTGGAAATACAGCCAGAGCCCAGAACAATAAGTTTCTCAATAGTGTGCTGCTAAAACTCAACAGCATAGTCTTCTGGCGAGAGGTTGGATGTGTCACAAAGCAGGATAAAGGAGAAAAAAAATCATAGAAATACCAAAATACACATGAACCTGAGACAAAAAAGGGGAACACGAGCAATTCTGCCCCCCAAGTGTAGGGAAAGAGTAAACCATCTCAAATCCTCAAATTTTGTTAGTTCCCTCCTACCAGAAAGCTGAAGAAAATGAAACGTGTGATGTACAATAATGGCATAAAAGACACCAGGTCTGCTTTTGCCACAAGGCACCTTTGCAGAAAGACGGAATGCCTTCATATGCTTGATCCACAACAGCTCACAGAGTCAAACACGACGGGATGCCGGCGTAATCAGACACCAGCCCCGGTTCTGCCTCTGGACAGGATAAATGATGTGCAGGCAGGAGCTGGGTCAGGGTTACTCTCAGAAGCGAAGCCCTCACTCGTCTGGTGCATGATCAAACGGCCCTGCCATCTCCCCCAGCCCCAATTCATTTTCTGATTAATTGTTAACCACTGAAGGCCACATAATTACTGATTAGAAAGTGGCAGAGAAGAAGAGGGACACAGAGGCAGACAATTAAATACTCCAGTTGCACATGAATTTGAGTTGACAACTTGGAGCAGAGGCAAAAGAAAAATGAAGAATCAGTTTTGGATCCAGTTTGCCAGGAATCGAATGCAATTTTACTTCTCTCTTTCCATTTATTTACCAAATTAAAGCTTTTAATTTCTCTCTTTTTTTTTGGTGTGTGTGTGAAGCAGTGTAAATTTGCTCTATGAAACTGATGTCCACTTTATGTTATTTTGCTCTTTGATAATCTTTGTGTTAAAAGAAATGTATGACAACCTACATATAAACATTTTTGTGTGAATACCTTCAACACAGACCTCAAACCAAGCTCTCGACACCATGGATAATCCGTTATTCTGCACATGTACAAGACTCAGCAGAATATGGCTCAGTTTTACTGTGAATTGTTAGAGCTATGACAATATAATAACTACAGAACATAATAATGCTTCTGAAGACTCAAAGAGAAGTTGGTAGACTTTTCTGCTCCATTTATCCAGAAGAGCATAGAAAGCACTCAAAACTACTGTAACCTTATGTTTTTCACATCATCTTGTTTCACATTCTTGGGAGTCTGGAAATGATTTGGACTGTAACATCATCATAAAACCAAAAGACTTCATCTCCTTGCTGCTCTGCAAGTGAGCAGCCCCCAGCAGCTGGGCTTGCGGCTCTGCTGCAAACCGCCCCAGCCTGATGCTGCCAGACAGGCAATCATAATTTTCTCCTGCTTCAGCAAGGCATCAAACTACCATGATTCTCCCTCAAATCAGGTACCGCAGCATGTCAGTGCTGGCGAGGTGCAGCACTACTGATACTGGCACATGGGCTGCTCAGGGCTTTGTCTGAAGCCTCAAGTTAACTGCCAGGCCATTAGCTCCATATTTAATATAAGGAACAGAGCAATGGTCCATCAGTCCATTCAAGATGAAACAAATTACAGCAGCTGCTACCTATCTATGTAGCTGTGAGGGCTGCAGGAACCTGCAGTGAACCATAGCACAACTTAGCCACCCCAGTGCATGGATACATTCCCCCTGCCATCACATAAACAGTTCTCACTTCCACCAGGTCTTCCCTGCCAGGACTCTGTGGATATAAGGCTTAATTTTTAATTTATTTTTAATTACTGCTCTTATGGACAGTGCCTTGTTGCTGCTGAACATCTCTGGATGTCTTTGGTGAGACCATTCTCCACCACTTCAACACCAGACACTTTCATAATGCCTGTGACCTCCATGGCCACATCTACCTTGGTGAAGATACCAAAAGCTTTACTTGCAAAAATGAATTGCTTTCTAAGAATGCTTGACTCCTTTTCTTGTAGGATACAAAGTTGATTTGCCAACACACACGCTTAGAGATTCAAATTGGCAGAAAGTTAAAAAAAAAAAATCAATCTTCTTATTAATTTTGCTTGGGTAGGAATGCTAACAACTATTCCTGGGAATTTGACAGCATGAATAAAGAAAAAGAATGAACATAATTTATGCATGGGTGTCTGCTACTGTCCCTCTTCCTTTCCCTTCACTCTTCCCTGTTCTCTTTCCAAAGTTTCATAGCAGCACTCCTTCTACAAACTACCTCATCATTAAAAATCCAACTTAAAACATCAGCTGTCTTTTAAAGGATTTTCTCAGGCTTCAAAGCCATGTTTTGGTCCAACTAAATCATACGAATGTTTGAAAAAAGCGAGGCAAAAGTGGTCTCAAAGCATTCATAAGAAAGAGAGCAGATGAGTTACATCACAGGAAATTTCCCATCTCGTGTGAAATTCCTCTGCTCAATGTTAGGTTTCTTGGAAGGTTTCTAAATACCCTACTCCATGAATTGATATTTGGGCATCTCTAACGTCAAAACAGACAGGAAAAAAATTATCTGTCTACCACTAGAGAAAAATATCTAAGAGTCATATTAACTCCCGATGCCTAATCTTTAGCAATGAACAACAAGAAAAAGGGGATCCTGCCATTGTTGATCTCCAGAGGGATAGAGTTGCTCCACTCTGCAGAGTCACCAGTGGTGCAGAGCCAGCAGCACACAAGGTGACGGTCAAGTGGCTATTCGTTCAGTGCTTCATCTATGGAAAGCTTCTATCTTAAACCTATGATTCAACAAGACTTAATTTTTACTTTTATACTGGAAAACAAAATAAGCATATTCACCTAAAAATACAAGAAACAAAACAGAAGACTTTTATAATTGCCTTGGAGAATTTCATTATCTATCCTTAAAACCTACCAGCATCCTTTTTGCAGTGTAGCTATGATAATGAGAAGCATTTATTTGAAAGGCAGAAGTCTTATTTAAACTACTTACACTTTCATTGCAGACTTTCTTGCATCTGTTTTCACTGCTGAATTGTGTTGAGTGCTGTCTGGCATCTCCAAAAATTCAAAGTGGAGGTTTCTGTATTTATACTTGCTCAACAAGTAATAATTACTGTAGGTTTTTTAGGTTGTGGGTTTGTTTTTTTTAACAGAAACTTTTTTATTTACATTATCGTGCCAGCCTCTAGCGTGTATTGTAAGTTGAATATCTGTCTTAAATTTGTGCTGCTGATAAATGGATATTCAGCTGCAAGTGACTTATTAACATGGCTTTACAATGTGATGCTTAATTAAAACTGCATACTTCTCAAACAGAAGAAAGAATTGCTTGTTAAGCTATAAAACGCAGACATCTATAAATAAATAAATAAATATATATTTAAGTTGGATGTCTCTCAAAATGAGACCTTTTTTCAGGCCAGGGAATTACTGCTGCTGCTGCTGCAGATCTCCAGGCTGTGCATTCAGCTCTTGGCAGCGGTGAAGTCCAAGAGATCTCTAAGGTCAGCCCCAACATGGGAATCCACCACAGCCCAGGTGCAGACTTACTGCTCCAGCTTACGGATATGGCAGCTATTCCACAGCATTCTTAAGTGCAATCCTACATATGCATTTCCATTACAGCTCTTTTTAAGACTGAAGAAACTAAGGAACCCACTGGGCTTCCATGCAGCTGATAGGTGTCTTCCTGAGGCTCCACCCAAGCCATGTCTCTTCTGTGACTTCTTACATTTGCATAAGATCAAAGGAAGGAAAATCAGCTTTTAGCAGACGGGGAGAAAAGCAGAAACACCACCTGTTTCAGTTTAACAAGCTCCTTCCAAATCACTCGCCAAGAACTGGAAGTTTCTAACATGTTTCCAGAGTAAACATGCAAGCAGCAGATTGGCTGCAGTATTGTCCTAAATAGATTAACCATTATGAAAAACCAGAGAAATGTAGTGTGAAGCCTCAGTGGGTAACCATGTTCTAAACTGGTATAACTTTAATTATTTGTTTTATTTTTGAGCTCCTTTTTGCTTCAGTCAGTCCTTAATAAACCTTAACAGAAATGCTACGAGATGGATTTTGAGTTGTGTGATTTAAAATAAAAGGAATATATCACAACGGCTCTGCTGGCAGCTTCCTTAGGGTAAAGCTAAGATCTAGCATCTTCATTAGGGTAAATATTATTATGAGAACTTTGTATTGGCTCCCACAATGTACCTATAATAGCTGCAACAGTTCCACTCACATAACAGTAGGAATAATGACCTCAAATAAAAAATAAATAATAAAAAGATATAGAATATATGTTTTTACATACAACTTCCCAATGTGTTTTCATGGAAATCAGGGTCTTTGCCACACTGCTAGTAGCAGTTTTTGACACCATGGTATACATGGCACTGAAGATCACAGGATTTGCAATATACTGTCATCTTCAGGTATGTAGAAAATGAACATATTTGGACACTCAACCTCATCCTATTCTGTTTTTTAAGGGTATACATAATTTTTTTCACTGTATTCCCTGAACAAAAATCATACACACTTTTGTTCGTTAAAAACAAACTGTATATTAAAATATAAATAAATTAATCCTAATTAAGAGGCTTTTGGATCTTGTTATGACCAGAATGCTGTAAAAGCAATCATCAGCTGTACTATTCATGATGCAGAGGGCACAAAATCTCATCAAACCCTTCTCTTAGCCTGCCAAACCAACACCAGAAGTCCATGTCAGAGAGTCTAACTTGGACAGGCAAACAAAGATGGGAAGAGAGCAGAGGAGGAAAACCAAGCAGCAAACCCATTGCCTGCTGAAGGTTTGATGGGCAGGTACAGAGGCAGGCAAGAAGGAGAAGGAGGCAATGACCTGTCTCAAAAAGGGAGCCCTGACTGCTCCTGAAGCTCCCCGGTGCCTATGGCTTCACGATTTATAAGCAGGAAAAAGACAGAGAACTACTTGGCAGACAGACACTAAATTTTAATTAAACCTGTAATAGAAAACATTGCAGTGTGTCCATAGAAATCTGCAAGCACATTTACAGGGTAGCACAATGCTCAGTGTCTCCAGTTTGAAGAGTACCTTCAGGCTGGGATAAACAGGAAGAATTGCTGTCAGCAGGACACATGCATGGTTTTTCTCTGTATTTCAATGCTTCCTTGGTCATTCAATTTCTTACAAGTCTGTGCCTTAAACAGGTGCAAAAATTATCAAAATTACCTTATGTCCAGCAAGGATGAAAAGAGTTCTGATAGGAATACATTAATGGAGGAAAGGGGGACAGAAACAAAACAGCAAGAAAAAAGAACCCTGCATGTATCTTGTATTAAAAGATCCTTTACTCCTTCCCCTCAAAATTCCCCTAAAACAATAAAAAACAGCAACGACAACAAAAGGGGAGGTGGTGGTACATTACAGAAACCTTCTCAAAACAGTTAGTCCATCAGAGGAGCCCGGACTCCTGGACCCAAGGTTGCACCATGTCAGGGAAACTCAACCTCGTCCGTCGCCCCAACAGGTAATTTAAGCCCAACCTATGGAAGTGTTTGGTGACTGTCCGTAAAGAGCTCCATGTGGCTGTCATACTAATCCTCTTGTTAAGGGAGAAAGACCAGAGGCCTGTTGCTGCCACAGACTCCGACTATAACGAATGGGCTCTGACATGACCCAGCAGCCCTGCTTGGCGGCCAGAGCGCATGATGTGATCTGACAGCAATTTAGACATGGCTCTCTTGGAGACTGCAGACCTACTTAACGTCAAATAAGAGGGTGAATGTGGGTAGAC
Source organism: Neomorphus geoffroyi (assembly GCA_033558235.1). Taxonomy (NCBI): domain Eukaryota; kingdom Metazoa; phylum Chordata; class Aves; order Cuculiformes; family Neomorphidae; genus Neomorphus; species Neomorphus geoffroyi. The sequence continues at coordinate 28,225,842 of JAUMJM010000016.1, forward strand.
TTCTGAATTGTTTTTACCCTCATGCTAGGGTTAAAAATAGGGGAGAGGGACAGAAGAGTTTGACAATAGGCTTATTGAAAAGGATCTTACAGAAGGAATCAGCCCATGGGTGGACAGGAAAAAATTTTTGGGAATATTCCCACTTAGAGCAGAATTCTGTCATCACCATTGGGAAGAGTTTAGTATGTAGCCATAATCCCTCTGAGGAACAAAACAGTCCTTGGAGCACCCGACAGGAGCAGAGAGTCTCTGATTTCAGACCAATGAGAAGAAAGGGTCCTTGGCTCATTTCCCCCACAAGATGCCACGCCACAACCCAAGGACCTGACAAGCTCAATCACATGCCCTTTCTTCCTGGTGCCTGCTACTCAGGTTATTGCCTCTCAGACAGACTCTTGCATTGACTGAAGCTACCATCAGGCGGGATGTCTCCTGGCAGCGAGCATACACGGTTAAACCATTCCCTAGACACTGGTCATCTGGGGCACATCAGGTGGACCAAGCACCTCCATGGCTTGGGGTCACTAGTATGGTGAATTGTGAAGAGGTCCTAAGTCAGAGTAAATTTTTATATTTGCATGAGAATTCAGTGCTGATTCTGTAGGATATGAATGGTAACTCTTCCCATGAAATAGGTATGAGGAATAAATATAATTTAAAAGATTAGGTACTGTTTTTGTTTTTAAATGGCATTTTCTTATTTTATCATCAAATGATTGAAGACAGCTCTCCATACAACACTCATGCCTGCGAAGTCACCAAAAATCAGGTCTGTATAAAAAGCTGCTCTGTCTGAAAAGTGAAGGCTGACTGTCTCTTTTGTATGTCTATATAGGTCTGTGATTGTCTTAGCAAATATTTTTTTTCTTAGAGAAATAGTTGGTATGTTTCTTGTCATGTGGAAGAATCAGTAATGATTAGAACACGAAAATTAACATTAAAATGAGACTCAGTCATGCAGCATTATTCTTTACATAATATACATAAAGTTAGCTGGCATTTTTACTGAAGCTTTCACGGTGAAATTAAATAAAAATGTATTTTATCAACACCCAAATGTCATTTAAATAGGCTTTCTGTGATAGATGAAGGCTAAAGCCACCCCAAAACTGCAGATGAATTATCTGGTCTCTAATGATTCCAAAACGATTACAGGATGCAGAGCAATCTCGTTAAATTTTATTCCAAAGCTTACTACACTTGTGTTTTCTCTTATTTTTCTATCAATGAAACCCATGAGGTTTAAGAACAATTCATTATGTATGAGACCCAACTTACAGTGCTTGACTGTTGATTAATAGGAAAGTTTGCTGTATGTACATTTGCAACATTAGATGCATACAATATGCTAACTTATTCTTTCACCAAAGCTAATTATTTACAAAAATGACTACTTGAGACTACAATTTATTAAATGCATGCATCCAGTCTCAATTTGGCCCCAAAAGACAGTCTGGAATGAAGATCTTTTACTTGATGTGACAACTTCTAGAAACAGTGTTATTAATATTGTAAATGTGGCAAATAAAGAGTTCAAATAGCCCTATGTCTGTGTTGCATTTTTTCCCCACAACTGAATGAATGAACAAAGCAGATTTTAGGTTTAAAATTCATGGAGAAGCACATCCTTACATAGTTTAATTTAGCTTCTTCTAAATGAAGTGTTTGTATAATAGTAGAGAGATTAAAAAAAGGATGAGCACTGCAATAAACAGAAATTATACTCACTTCTTGTTGAGCGACCCCACCACAGTTCCTTTTAAGACCTATTAAGATGAAATCAATGTATTTATTGAAGGGTATAAGAACTCAGAACTTAGTAAGACTTATTTCTTGTCATTCAATCTTTGCAATATTTTCTCCGTTCTGTTTTTATCTGTTATTGAGGATTTAAATTCTTATGGATCTGACTAGGCCAGAAATTCTGCATTAAAAAAGTGCCTCTCTTTTACCCTCAAAAAGAAGCCTCTGCACAAAAAATTAGGTATCAAATTCAAACTCCAAATAAATAGATGCACCTCTTGAGTAAAATACACAGGTATCCAAATGACCTAGTCTTTTTTCCACTCTTGCAGTCAAAGATATTAAGTTCAGGTACAAAATGGAGAGTGGCTATGAAAGCACTATATGTAGCCCATCGCTGTTGCCAGCCGTGATGCCTGGACAGTTGCTGCCTGCTTATTCCGTGCTACTACTGCATACCAGGAAACACTTTAAAGAAGGGAGTGAGACTCCTGTCTTCACATGCCAAGATAAGGAAAATCAATGTCAATGCCCAAAAGACTCAAGTGATAGCACTGAAGGTCATTAAATGTTACTCACTGCCCTGTACCATTAAAGTTTTGATTGGAATCCTATATAGAGAGACACAGATTTCAAACAAGATCTTGCCTTGGGATACAGTACTGTGAGACCACAGAGGAAACAACTGCAATCAGTGAGCGGTGGACTTCCCTAGGAACACAAGAAACATGTTCAAGTAAACAATGCTATGTGTATATGATCTTGGCTTATTTTTCCTGAATATATTTACTGCCTTCTCAGAGAAATGTATCTCATTATGGACAAAGTTCTCTTGTTCAAACCACGGTAAGTTACAAGGGTAACCACTAAGGAGTTACAGTTCTTCATCCACCTCAACCTTCTGCTGTGCATTCCAATGCCCCAAGCCCTGCTTCATTGTCCATTCCACGTCAACCTCCTTTCCTCTCTTTACATTGCCCAGTTTCAGTGGTTTGCTCTTTTTTTACCCTGCCCACCATTTTTTACCCTCTTTCTCATCCTCCGTAACTCACTTTGTTCAGACCATCTCAGTATTACTCTTCTGACCTCACTGTCCTACAGTGGAATTCATGGTCCACCTCTGTGCTGGTCACCAGTGCAAGTGTTCTTTTATTCCCAGTCACATATTTTCCAGACTAACTGGCGTTATCCCCAGATTTCACCCTGCAAATTTCTACCTCGTTTATGCTAGAAAATGTCATTGAGGCAGGTCAAGGAAACTATAGTTAGTTCTGGTGCTAATTAGCACCGTGAAGTTGCATCGCCTTTGTGCTCATCCCCAAAACAAGGCCAGAGATATCCTTCCACAGAGAGACTCATTCCACCTGTAAGAATGAAACTCTTCAAAGGCCCACAGCTGGGCTGTATTTGGAAGCTAGTATAAGGGTGGCCTCTTCATAAGTATTTCTGTTTCAAATCAGTGGATTTGGCAGCAGAACTGACAGGAAAATTTGTCTAAAAAAAGAAAAAAAACAAATTTATGTGTATCTTTTCCTTGGAAGGGACCATGCTGTTCTAGATTGAGAATGAGGGAAATCAAGAACATGCCCAAAAAACCTTCAAGCAGCAACGATTAAACAGATGCTTCACATGGAATACTTTAAAGCAAAAGATCAGCCAAGTTATAAGCAGCAGCACACTCTCACCCGAGATGTTAGGCAACATTAAGCATAGGTGATATCATCAGTTCCATCTATAATTAGGTTAAAAGAAAGTCAGTTAATTTTAGCACTTACAAGAAATTGTTACAAAACATTTTTTTCTTATATAAAAGAATTCTCCCATCAGACTTCTGAGGTCGGTTTTATCACAGGCAATTAACTGTGTTAGGGCTGGTTGCAGGGGACCCTTAAATCACACACCAAACTCCCTTCGCTTCTCCACTTAGCTTCTCTGTTTTAGGGTATACACCACAGCCCCCCTCACTATTTTCCAGCTCTCTGTAACTGCCATGTAACATTAACTTACACACAAACCCCACCAGCTCTATTCAGAATCTTGCCTCATAGTAATAACCCAGTTGCTAACTGGTATCTGAAGTAAAATTTGCATTTTCCCAACATATCTAAGATAGATACAATCCCAATTATGCATGGATTTTAAAAAAACCCCAAACCTAAGGCAGTTAAAACACACATTACAACCCTTATATTGCAAAGATGTGAGTCTCTGATCTCCACTGGTGCATGGGGAAACTGAAGGACAAAAACTTAAGGTTGAGCTTTTGGAACTGGGTTCTGACTTTGGATGTCCACTTGACATGCGGTAGTCTGTGAATTCCAAATTAAAGTGAACACCAAGAATTATAATCAAAAGCACCTGCAGATACTCCAGCCTATTAAAATGAATTAAGATGAAGACAAATCAGGGACCTCTTAAGAATTCAACTCATCAGGACATTTTTCAAAGTAGCTTCGCAGTCTGGGTGTAATGCAGTCTGTGTCCTCTGAGCATCTCCTGTAGGACCAACCCTAGGCTCATCTGATGCCTGACATGCAGGATCTCCCATCAGGACAGGGATCGGCATATGACCTGATGTGTGCACCGCTGCCACAACCGGAGATGTGCGCACTGCCCATCTGCTGCTCGAAAAAATTAAGAAAATATTTTCCATATGTGAAGGACACCCTTCTGATGCACTGCACACTGAAGCAGCTGTATGGAAGACAAGATGGCAGGAAAGGCACCAGACAAAGCCCTTGAAGCCAGTTTGACCCTCCCCAAGTCACTCTGAAGCATCTAACATCAGTGCAAAGAAATGGTATTATTTTTATTTTTAAACCAGGTATGAACACTCAGAAACCACAGAAACACTGGCAGCAGATGAAACCATCATGAAATGCATCAACATCTGGGTTCCTAGCAGGCATTCATCATCCAAATTTTCATGTCAACATAGGCTGAGAACAGGTTGCTCAGAAAAAACTGCTAATACATGCCAATTAAAACAGCACAGTTAATAAATATACTCTCTCCAAATGTTTTCTACAGGGCTTTGAGATTGTCTCCCACACACATTGGCAGGACATTTCTTGAAACGGCATTACTCAATAAAGAACTGGCTTTACTTCTTACCAATTTGGCCTCAAAATTAAAAATACAACCCTACAACAAAAAATATGGAGTATTTTCCTTCATTTTAATCAACATTTGTTAGCGCTTCTTGTTTACTGTTTGCAATGCACTATAGTGCCATGGATCACCTCCTTGGAGGTTTTGAGTAATTGCATGCCATTGCATCGACAGGGACAGTCACTTTTGCATGTGCACAAGAGAAAGACGAAGCCATTTCTGAGGTGGCTCTGCAGGTGAACTACAGGAAGCCCTCTGAAGGCAGCAGGAACCTTCAAGAGTGGTACGGGGCTTCCCGTGATCACGGCCCCCTGCCCAGGAGCACCACCAAAGCTGCCCACCGCTGCCTCCTTGCATCTTCTGAATAGGAGGACAAAAGCTTTTCTTCTCCCAGGTGACCAAGCAGAATGCAATCACAGGATTGGAAAAACAGTAGGGCACATCAATAAAACCAATAAAAATACCGTTTCAAAAAACTGCTGTTATAATTAACTGAAATAAGAGTCTGTAAACTGCTACCACAAAAGAAGCTTGTTAAAGACTCAATATAGGAACTGTAATTTAAACAATCTCTTCCCTTCGTGGGCCACCCCGGCCTTAGCATGCCTCTTGCTTCTCCCACCCTCCTGCAAATGCCAGAGAGCCTTGCTGCTGGATCCAGGAGCTCTGGGACTTCTCCGTGTAGAGATGTTTCCTTGGGATGCAGACCTGATGTGACCTTACAATCACATCCAAAATCCCACCATGGAAGACAAAGTGACATCTATTGAAAGCTTTGCATTGCAGCTCTGGCACTGGCACATTCCTACTCTGAAAACTCACTGATGTCCTGTGACAGGAGACATGGAGATGCTCACAGACCATCCTTCTGACTGAGATGAGTCAAAACTACTTTGCCAGACTCTGTTTTGAATTGTGCAGAAATATTTTTCAAGTATGCTTTCTCTCCTCTCTCTTTTGAAGTGGTGAGTGGTGCCTGGAGACTGCTGTCCTCTGAGCGTTAGGTGCATCTGCATTACAACCCCATTAGCTTGTGTACTACACTCATTAATAAATAAGCTTCCCACTTAAGTGCCTTTCTTGTAAATTGGTATGTTCTGTTCCATATAAATAATATAAATTTCTCGTATCAAGTATGGTGGATTTTTTTTTCTTTACCTATGTACAGACACTACAGTAATTTAACCTAAGAAGCAGTTCATGTAACATGCTTCCTCAACATCCCTTGTCATCAGTCTGTATTTACTATAGCAGCTGCAATATGTTAAATAGTTAACATAACATAAAATAATGTCTTTAATAACTGGCATAAGTATATTGACCATATGTCAAAAGAAAAAAAACTTCTAAATGGATGGTTATGGTAATTGTATTTAAAATACTGAGGTCATATTTAATTTTGAATCAGAGCTTTTAAAACGCACTTTCTGGCAAGGACAGAATAATAAAATCCTTAGCAGCAGAAAAAAAGTTACATTATTATTGCAAATCTCTTTTCCACATTACTAATACAGCAATAAACAAACTGAATAAAAACTTTAATTGTTTTAATCAGAAATATTGTCACTGGCATTGAAAACCATAGCTCGAAGGTAAAGGATGATATAATTCGGCTCTTTGCTCCATCTTCCCACTCCCTGCAGCACCCAGGAGCTCCCCTGGCTGAGGCTGCATCGCTTAGCCCCGACCCCTCTGTGCTGCTGGGAACAGGGATGAGGTCGGCTGTGTATCCCTATCACGCTACTCCTGTGCTCCTTGTCGACTCTTGCAAGGCAGCAGTGCCTGCTTCTGGAGACAACCAGCAGGAAAACACTTCGAATTGCCTTTGAATTGTTTTTAAAATTAGTTTGGCAAACACCTATATTAATACCAAACATAATAGATACAGAAAAACAAATAAAGAGAGCCTCAAAAACACAGCCCTAACCAGCTGAATGCCCAAACTAGTTTATTCAAATAGGTATATGGGAAGAAGCAAAGATAAGCTTAGCAAATTATCTTAACCAGATACAAAGAGAGTTTACTCCAACACATGAATTATGCGTTCTGAACTCAAATTTTCAAGTCTGTGCTGCACCAGCCTTCAGCCCATGCCAGCCCTGTCAAGTGCAATCTGAATTTCCTTTCAGAGGGAACTAACTTTTTAAACCAGTGAAAGTAATGATACCAAGCACACCAAACAGAGGACACCTTTAAATTTAAAATACAGTGGTACTTGTTATTGCACGTCAGCACATGTCCCCATGGCATGAACAACAGCCATCAAGAAAAGTTACCACATATGTGTTTGTCAACAGGCCATCATGCAGCACTGACCACCTCAGACTTGTGCCAAGATTAAAGCACAACTTCCTCTCCTGGCTGGTGGGGCTGTACAGGCTTGGCAAAGGCATGGTGAGGATTTAACCAAGGATTACATTCACCTCTCTTTGGGAGTTCTACCTCGAACGTGGGAAGTGCTCTCTTCCCACAAGGCTAGCTCCCACACTGACCAGGGATCGCTGGCACTCCCCAACCAGGGAACATAAATGGCATACTCTGCTCCCACTGGGCACATGATTTATAACTAGCAATGCACATGCAATTACAAAATCAAATTTCAGCCTAACATTTTAACCCCCATTCCAGTGTCCTGCACTGCCTGCATATTTTAATTTGGCTTTCCTTGCAGGAGATGAAGGAGCAATGCCAATACAGCAAACAAATTAGTCCTGACTGCTTTTATGGAAGGGTACAGGCTACTGTGCTGGGCGTGCCTGGCTGGACTCTGCTATGCCAGGATCACTTCAGAGCCAGACCCGTGCACTAGCTAGGACTCTCTGCTAGCACGAGCCAGTCGTATGGCCTAGACAGCAGCAATAACTGAAGGCCCATCAGCATAATGCAAAGGGCAGCGTGTTTATTGGAGTCACGCTGTTGAACCTCAGGATTTCATTATTTTCTTAGTTTGAAAGCCATCATCTTGCTGAAGCGTTTGCAAATACTCCATTTTCCTTGCTTTCATCCCCCTTACAGTGTGTTGGAACAACAAGATCCAAAAACCTCCCTGCCAATTATAAGAGATCAAATCAAAATTTAAGTTGCAATGTCAAGAATCACAGCACCAGTAATGAGTCTGGCCAGACCTCTGTTAAAGCTGCATCCGATTATCCCTGTAAGCGAACTTTTACTTGCCATTTCTAATTAGTTGTATTCCCCCATTTAAGTGTGCACAGTCCAAACGAGGAGCTACTTGCTAAATTAGTTAGGTTAGGCCAGCCAAAGGGACAATTACCAATTTAAGGGTGTACATCCTACACAGAAGTTACAGCCTAGGTATGCAACCTTTGTTTTAAACTCACCCTCCACAGGGCCAAGCCCAAAGAGCTCACATCCACTCATTAACCAAGAACTTTGTTCTTAACTACTTTTTTTAATATTTTTTAGATGACAGCGCAAGTCAATGGCTGTATCTCTAAAGGCTGGTCTTTACTAAAACACCTACCATTCCTGGCAAAAATTGAGCTAATAATTATTATAAACTTATCAAAACTTAAGTTTGAAAGGAATGGGCCTCATTTGAACCCTTCAGCAATTTATGTCATTTACACAGGACATCGAAGGAAAATAAAACTGCAAACAAAGATGCTAAAAACTGCAGGCACATTTATCTTGCTCTGCACAAGGTATTGTAGTTTAGATAGCTGTCACTAACACCAAGGGGTTTATTAATAGGCAAAAATTAATTGTATGTAGACTGAATTAATGAGATGGAAAAACATGCATATTTCAGCTAATACAGAGGGGAATGGCCTCTACTGAGGCATTGGTAATGAAGTAGTTGGGCCAAGGCGATGATGTGCAGAGCAGCTATCCAGTGAACCAAAGTGCTTGACTGATCATGTAGGCTGAAACTCCGGTAAAAAGCCACTGTGAAATGTAAACACCAGGCAAAGGGGCTGAGCACAAAGCTGACCCCCAACGCGCGTTCTGCAGACTGCTATCTACAGATTTATAAATAAATGATTAGATGTAAAATCTCTAGAGGTTTTTTCTTTTCCACAGCAATTACAGGAGCAGATTATTACCATTCAAGTGGGGTTCCAGTTAAAGTTCATTGACTGGCAGGAATCATTCATTGCTGTCCCCATGTCTTAAGTCACTGTGACAGAAAATCCAATGTTAGCATGTACTGTGAAAATTTTAACAAGCCGAGTCAATATGCACTGAATGAACACATTCTTGAGTTAAAATATATTACTGTCAATAACAGATTGAATTAAGAAAGTATGAAGTTTCAAATCTGATCAATGTCAGTGAGAAATTTCATGTAGTTTATATACTATATTAAAAGTTGTCACACATACAGACGCACAGTATTTTTTTCCTTTCTGTCTTAAGCTACATTTTTGGCTTGAAATAACGACAAGGTTGATCACAGATTAAATCGCATTAAAGGTCTCAAGCTTAGCATTTCTCTTCCAAATTAACAGTTCATTTTTCCCCCCTAATTATTTGTACATGCTTAGTAATACTTAGTAAAGCTTCCAGGCTTTTCCTTGCCCTCTGACATGCACTGCAATATATTGTGGAAAATCAGTTAGTGTGCATGTGTTTGTAAACACAGCAGTTGATTTTTCAAACAATGTGGCATTAAACACTGTGTTTTGGGATAAGATCAAGCCCTTAATTTTTCACCAATAGCAATGTGCATTAAAATCCTTTGTGCTACCAATTGCTACAGGAATTCTTCAGATATTATTAAAAAGAAATTCATAAACTTTGATCATAGGAAACACCCGCTCATTACAGACAGGTTTACAAGTATAATTACTAAAAATATTCAGCCTGATTTATATTTAATGAACTTTGACAAGTCTTATACTTCCATCATTTGATTTTAGCTTACAAAACTGCACATCAAGAGACTCTGCTATGCTCCAGAAGATCGGCAATGGTACTGCATCAGCAGCTCAGACCCACATGTGACATCGCTGCCCGAGCCCAGATGGATGCCTGCTGGTAGGCAGCAGGGCTGCGAGGGGGAAAGGGGCAACTCAACCATTCAGTAATGGGCACAATGGAAAGGGACAATGAAACCACAAATTCCTCTTTTCCTTGGTAATTACTTGTTCTTTAGGCAACTCATTTCAGTTCTTCCATTTTCAGGTTATACAGAATTATGCTAGATAAAGAGGGATAACGAAGCAAGTAATAATACTTTGGACAGTTACATATGGAAAATAAGTGTGTAATGAAAATGAAGGGTTGTGAAAATTTTTCAAAACGGGTATACATTGCTGTTATGCATCTAAATGCATTAACAATGGACTCTACCTTCGTTAGTTTTTATTTATGCTTTGAAATAATCCATTCTGATCTCCCAAGTCTCTGAATTCCAGGCTGAAAGTTCAGCTGTGGACTACCTTTTCCTGTGCTTCAATAGTGGCTAAAGATAAACAAAATTCAGGCTGGAACAGGCTTGCACAGATATACACCATCACCATCTCTACAACAAAACTGTTTCTGCTAACCTCAGATAAAGAGGGCCTAAAGATTATACTAATATTGTAAGAACTTTCCTGTCATTATTTAAGAACAATTGGTATGCGCCAGTTTCTCCAATTGCTGTGCACAAGCATTGATATATACGACTAAAACCTCTAAAGAATTACTTGTTATTGTAGAACAACCAATGAATCCGTGATATGAACACATCCAGCAGGAAATGTCTTTACTGCTTATGCAATAGAAAGCAAGGTATGTACAACTAATGATGAAAAAGTTGGCCAGTCTTCATTTCTATGAGCTATGATCACATCATGAGCTCATGGTTCAGAACGAAGCAGCAGTTAAATAAACTGCTAACTATAAATGAGTAAGCATTTCAAACTCAGTATGTCTTCTTCCCATTCCAAAAGTTTAACCTTGTCTTTCATCTCTTGTTTTAGAAAGAGAGAAAAAGGAGGAATATTATTAAAAGGCTTCTCCTCCTATCCCTTCTTAAACTATATGCTCACTCTTTCTAAGATGATATCTTCCTGACAATAATGAATGAGGATGATAAGAGTAAGGCATGGTAGTTAGAGTACTTTCAGTATTCATGACCTGTCAAAGTAACTTTATGACCTAGCAGCCAGCTGCTATAATTCCAATAATGACCTACAGATGCCAAAATAATCTAAATTTATCGCTCCTTTTCTTATGGTCATCTCAGGCCGCACCAATGAGAAGAGCCTCTCTTGCCTGTGGTGATCAAGGTCTGGAAATTCACTGCACAAGAACTTCTACCAGACTGACAGCGATGCCGACAGTATCCCCATTGCCAATCAGCAAAACATTGAGTCACCCGCACCATGTACCAGTAACAGCTGTAGGAAACTGCTTCTGATGATTTTTTAGACTTGCAATGTGACACTGAACAGTGCAAAAGCAAGAAAACAGGAACGCTAACAGCCCCACTCAAATGGGAATTTGATAGAAATCCGTATTTTGGGCAGAGGAGACCAAGGAAACACACACAATACTGATCCTGAATGCTACTACACACAATCCTACTCCCAAGCCACAACTTCACTGCAAGGAGCATTACAGCTCTTGTACTTCAGAAAGACTGGAGAGAAGTGGAGATAGATATGACAGCATACTGCTGAACACAAGGATCTATATAGGCAGGCTTTGTTTATGCACTTGGATGCAAGGACTCGGGAGGTCTCCAGTCTAGCCTGCAAGGACACACCAGAGCAGAGCTGCTTGCTCTGGGCTTTGTCCACTGGTCCTCCAAAATCCCTGATGACAGAGTTAGCACAGCTGCCTTGGGCAACCGCTCCCAATGCCTGACTGAATGTTAAATAATAATAAAAGCCCAAATAGTCAAACTTCTGAAAATGCAGATTAAGCACACCTTAAAATTTCTCTTATGAGGATGCATTACAAGCCTACCAGTTGACACCACTTTACTCAAAGCTGACAGTGCACCACTGTAGCTAGGAACACACAGCTGGGAGACAGTGACAGTGCCAGTTGGACTATCCTCTTTCTGTGATGGTCAGAAGAGCCACAGCAATGCTCCTACTCCTAAGGCCTCCTTGGGCTCATCCACGCTTGGCTGCCTTTGAAGCCACCATGGGAAAATTTGTCCCTGTTTTTTGTCAAACATGTCTGAGAAGAAAATGAAAAGCAGCTCCCAGACGGAAGGAAAACTCACCATCAGGCTGGCAGCACTCCACTCCCTTTGCTGCAAAACTCATCCCTACAGTGATGGTCCAGTGGGATGGGACGGATGGGGACAAAAGAAACCTCCTTCTGGGGAGGGGACGGTGCCAGGGAGATGGGCAGGGCAGACAATGACCACATACGCATTAACACGTCATTCCTCTTCATAAGAACATCCAAAGCTTGCACCTGAGATTTTCCTTTCCAGAAACTAAGGACTTTCCCCATTTGCTGCCAGCCTGGGAAAGAATGAAACCAGATTTAAGCCGTCTTGGCTCGTATGTTCAGCCTGTAGTTCAAGTGTAGTCCCAGCATATAAAACTAACTGCCTGCTTTTGCTGGAGGATATCTGAATTTTCCAACATCAAGATTAATGAATTTGTGGAAAAGTTGGTCTTATCTGGCCCTCATCCTATCTTACGTGACACTACATTTTTCTTTTCAAGTCTTACACAACAAGAAAAAAAAGGGTTGATTCCTCATAAGAAAGCAAGGAAAAATAAATGGTTTACGCTGAAGCATCAAAGTGGTTTCAGGGCTGAGCAGAGAGGTCAAAATAAGGAGAAAAATGAAATTACTGCTCACTGTCTATTCATAACAAACATACACGATGCTACTTTAGAAGCTTCTATCGCTTCTTAAGAATGAATCTTTCCCCACAATCCACATAACCTACAAAGCCGTCACGTCCTTAAATACTCATGCTTGAAGGAAGTGTGTATTTAATGAGTCAGTGGTACCTTGAGCAAGAAAATTTATTATACTATTTATGCTCATCAGTACACTTGGACAGTTTATTTTAAAAGTTACATTTACTAAAGTTGTAATCCATTATTAAACTTACCTTCACATGGGAGGAAAAGAGAGTGTGTTGCTAAACACTCAAATTAGTCTTTAAGTGTTTTTGCTGCACACAGAAGAACAGACTGTGAAGAGCAGTGAGCCCCGTGACAAAGCCAGCTTCCATTTGGCCCCAAATTGGGGACTAGACCTTACAGAATAAAAAAAGCCCAAGTCAATGCTTATTTGCACAAACCAGAGACCACCATTTGCTCCAAAATACCAATAACAAGCGAGTCTCAAGAAGCCTTCATTACCATCAGATGCTGATGGCTGCGATAGAGCCCAGAATATACATTTTATACTCTGAATTGAGCATTCCAGCATCCTGATCCAACACCTCCTCTTCCCTTGTTCTGCTCACACTGGATTAGCAAGACTTTGTGTCTGGAAGCAGCTTTCTGACCAGTATGGCAATGGCAATGTTGCTGTTCCTGCAATGGCAAGGAATGTATTTATTTATGTATGTATGTATGTATGTATGTATGTATGTATGTATGTATGTATGTATTTAAAAGTGGGAGAACTTCAAGTGGAAATTGCTACAATACAGGTCAGAATGGAATAAATGTTTTTGAATTTTCTATTTTGATCATGAGAGACAGGAAAAAACTATCTGCTCTAACCCCCTAAGGACACAGGTACTGCAAGCCTTACAGAAATACTTCAATTAAAAAATGAGATGTAAAATAGAAATTGTGAGGTGCGAAACCCAAAACACATCAGGCCAATTCCAGTCTCCAGTCCAGTAACATAAATAAAACCAAGATATGGCAAGATCTGCTCCATCTCCTTGCCCATGGAAGATATGCCAGGCACACGATGCAGCTCTGCCTGAGCTTCTTTTGAAGCAGGGATCCAAAGTCAAGCTTAAGGATTTTGCTTGATGCAACCAGAAGACCCCAAACATGTTTGACTACATCAGTGGTGCTCATAAGTGCTTAAAACTAAACAGAGATGCCTATGGAAAACCTGAAAAACAATGAACAATCATCCCCAAGCAGAAGATTTATTTTTTTCTCTTGCCTTGCCTGTAGGGATAAATGTTTTGAAAATTCAGTTAGATGCATGCTTTTTAATGTCTGCAAAGTGTTAAGACCACAAACTCAACTCAGTAATACACTAAGAAATTAATTAAATTCAAAATTTGTAAAGTAGCCCTCCTTAAAACTCTTCCTTCCATAGTGTACACATACCTAATACTAATACTAACACTAATACTAATACTAGTACTAATACTAATAAACCAAATTACAGAACTACACAAGGAGATTCCTGAAACTAGAAGAAAGCAAGTACGGCTCTTGCCTTCAAGAAGGAGGACCTTGGGAACTACATGCTGGTCAGCCTTGCCTCCAGTGCTACTCTGATGCTTCGAGACACATTCCCTGATTTTCATTACAGCCAAAAGGTACTTCTCATGGGCTAAATGTTCACGATGAATTAAAAGTATGCATATATATGGATTTTTAACTTATAAACCAGAGAAAGCATTTAAACTTTATAACTATATACAGTAAACTACTGCAAGTATTATGTATAACGGATGATGATACAAGCGTGTAGTTACACATTTTCATTTCTATTCTGCAGCATAGAAGTATCATTAGTTCTGCATCTGATACAAACTCAGATTGCAGGCTATTTAAGACAACAATTTCAGCTAGAAATTTATTTTTTGTATTTACCTTAGTATGAAGGATGTAGTGTAGCTGTATCTCGCTCATATTTGCATGACAAATAAATTTTCCACTTCAAGTTGGGCATTATATATTTCAAGTATAAGTTCAGTTCTAAAAACTGTTTCAGTTTTAAAAAAACCCAGCAATTTATTTTGTGTGTTTCTAATTAGCAGCATATGAATTGAATAATTGATTTTTCTAGCCGTAATAAAAAAAAAATCTGTATTCAGACTGATCAGATGTAAACTAGCACTATTCCTTACTAAAGTGAAATCTTCAAGGTTTAGTTTTGGTGTGTTCTTTTTTATAATATTTAATTTAAAAATCATATTTCATCTCAGACCCAGGCTTGCAAGACAGACACATGAGCTGAACCCTAGACACATACAACTGGATACGGAATATACTGCATCAGCATCTTGACTAGGTCCCAGATCTGGACAAAAATAAATAGTACAGCTTTTTGCTTTGTCCAAAGCAAAAATGTTGGTTTAGTGGCCACACCCTCCCAGTAGCCATTTGCCAAGTATCAGTCAGTGTAAGTTTTTCTTTTTGAAGACATTTAAACCACAGATATCAAGATCTGTGTAAGCAGGAAAACGAAGAAGAGATGGAGGATGTGTAGGATCTGTGCACTGTGCACAAAAACAAATCCGTAAATAAACTTGTTATTGCTTGCTCCGAAAGAGTCTCTGCCTTTTTCCCTTTAAGCATCCAATACTTTGTGTCACTCCTATGATCAGAAATTTTTTGTTACTCTTGATTGAGCATAAACTCATTTTTGGTAATTGCTACTTTGAACATGCTAATAATGAAACCTAACTCTTCTTTATGTTCTAACATTTTTCTGTATTAAGTGTGAATTTTTATAGCATTTTTTCGCAACAAGACATCTTGCTTGTAAATAACACAACATTAAGTGTCATGATATAATTGATTTTCTAATGAGGTTTTCAAAAAGCATTATATTTTTGCTTGTCAGAAAATCTTTACAACAGAAATAAGTCCTTCCATATTTATTCCTTATAAACTGAACTTTTTATTCCTACAATGAAGTTGAGGTGGACTAAATCATGTGGATTGCTATAAAACAACGTATTGTACCAGATATTTTTATGGTTCTCCACATTTCTATGTCACACTGTGAGATCGGATGGAAAGCAATCCTTAGCAGTGTTTAGGGGACAAACTCAGCTTGGGCTGAGCAAAAGGACTACTTGTTTATGTACAAGTGAAATTGAGGTGAACTTCACGTAGCAAACTAGGTGTGGAGGTAGACAGAACCCCAAAATGGTTCAATCTAATCCTCTAAAAAATAAAATTTACAAGTTCTGCTGATTTGGAAAATGTTGGGAGAGATGTCTGATTAGAGAGAGTCATTAGCATTAAGTACTGCTTTATGTTCTTTATATATTTGTGTCTTCAATGCTAGACCACAGAATGATTAAGAGACAACTAGTAGATGTCTCTGTGCAAAACACGAATGGCTAAATTAAAAGAAAGTGAAAATTATGCTAGAGGAAATTTTAATTTTTAAATCTAACCAGCGTATAAAGTAATAGTTTAAAGAAGTGTTCACTTAAAAATTCTAATGGAAAAACAAAATACCCAACTCCACACAGTAAAATGCTTTCTCTGCACCCACTAAAATACTGATATTTCTCACTGCAGAACATATACCATGAGTACCGGCATCTGAAAATGTCCATCGATCCCATCATTAGTGCTGACTCTCCAGCAGAGGTGAGCCTGCTTGAGCAGAAGCTCAGACAAGAGTCTTCCCAAGAGCCTGAGTCATCCTGTGATGGGTTCAAATACTAGGAACAGAATGTCTGTGCTGTCCAAACAAAATCTATATAATTTCTTCTGAAGATTTTATTCAAGCTACCCGTTATTCAAAGCAACCTGTAAGTTCCTTATGAAAAGAAAGCTCATACTTTTTGCAGGTCCAGGATTCACCCTGTTTTGGCAGCTGAAAAGGAAACAGGAAGATACATACACACACAAAGGAATGGGGGTAAATAAAAATATGTTTCTAAAATATCATAATAAAGAGGCACAAAGCATCTTGCTTCTGATTCCTTAAGACAGTCTTAGTATACACAAACAACAGAAAATATGGTTCATAGCCTTGAATACACTGCAGGGCAGTTTCACTTGTAGCTTCCCCTTTAACACTTCAAAGTGATGCATTATTTATGAAGACAGAAAAACACACACTTAAGCTTGGATTTCCAATTCAGCATAGGATTTATAAAAGGACCAAAAAAGTCAGTGGATGGTTGATCGAACTGAAGAGCACCATGATCTTTGGTCACATTATCAACCTGCCACTACCAGCTTTCAGCGGGGAAGGGTGGAGTAAGGCAAAAACCTGCTGCAGTGGAAGCGTTTCTACAAAAGGGATGGTAAAATCCCTTCATAGCTACTGGAGAGTTGTTCTACAAGTATTGCAATTAATAGATGTTCGTCTATTCATTAAATTTGATGCCTATCAATCTGCAATTGAGCTTTCTCCCAAGACTGAGCTTCCATAAAGGCTCCGCAACACCCATGTCCCTGAAGAGGGAACAGTGCTGCAGGCTGTCCTGCTCATGGACACCCTCTTGCCTGGGGTCTGTAGGAATATAATCATGTTCCTAGCCCTTGGTGAAACCAGGCTGAGATCATCCATCAAACTCAAAAGTAACTGGAGAAAAGGAAATGAGAAGGACCTAGCAGCAAGATCACATCAGCCTTACTTCTACAGGAAGTGAAACAGAAAAAAAAAAAAAAGATAAAAGATAAAAAAAGCCTGTGGTGCACTTGGGGAAGCCTTGCTGTGCCTCTACAGAAAAACATCAACCCTAGCTTCTGCACTGTGTGATCTTTCCTCTGCCTCATCCATGCTCCCTGCCAGCATCTCCCAGTAGGACACCCACTGTCCTCCTCGAGAACTGTCCCCTCTCCATCTGTCCTTCTGCCTCCAAGCCCTGCCTTCACACTAAGCCCATGGACGCTTTCACCTTGAGATACAGGAGAGCTCCAAAGTGACATAGTTATGGTCTTAAAGTGGGATTTGCCAAGTGGTGCTTGCTTTCCCCTCAGTCCAATGAGGATAGCAATGTCCAAAGGGCACAAACATGCTGACACACAACGAATAAGGTACTATTGAGCATGAAGGTAGAGTTAAACAATGTTCACAGAGTCTTGACTGTCTGAGCCTGCACCTAAGCCTCTGTTTTTTAAGATGAATGGCAGACTCGGCCAGAGTTGAATTTCTGTACAACTCTTCTCCTCTGATAGAGGAAAGTAATGGCTGTCAACAAAAAAGTATGTCTAGAAGACTCCTAGATTTGGTCACTAGCATCATCCTGAGATCCCTTCCTGCTACCACCCCTGTGTCAGTGCTGACTGTCACTGTGGCAGAAGGTGAGTAGGTGATGCTCATCCCACACGCTGTAGTTGGCGAAAGATCCCCCTGTTCTCTGCTGCTCTGAAAAAAAAATGCCTCTCCCCACCTTGTTATGCTTCATCTTCCAACTTGGGCTCTCCAAAACTTTTATTTTTTAGCACATATGGGACTGGCAAACTGACCCATCAGGCCCCGTTTCCTCTCTCTGGAGGGCGGTTTTGCTCCCTTTAGTCCTCTTCCAAGGCGCAGGGTCCCAGGGGACGGCCAGGCTGTCAGCACCGCTTCCCTACCCACTGTACTGGAACCCCTGGCCTCCCTCTAGTGCCGTGGGGGCCATGGTAAAGCCACTGAAACCCAGCCCTTGGCCGGCCCTCCGCCGGGGCTCTCACCCCGCGCTGCATACGAAAGCCACCATCCAAGGCTACAGGGGAAAAAGAAAAAAGACCAAAGAGACAGGAGGTCAGATCTCACTTTTTTTTTTTTGGTTGGGTTTTTTTTTTTCCTCCCCCTAGTAATCTCGACAAAACTTTCCTTTTTCTTCTGTCTCACTTTAAACAGCCTTTATATTGTGAAAGGTTGGTGTGATGACAGGTTTTTTATTGTATAACCCTCACTCTGACTTTTCTTCCTAAAGGGATGGTAATATCTGCAAGCTAATTTTTTTTTTTCCTTTTTTTTTTCTTTTTTTTTGTAATCTGGCCAAACACTCTTTAGGCTTTTCTTTACGGACATCTGTTTATCCAATTTTTAATTAAAATCAAAATAGCATTCGTTTTCCCTTTTTATTTCATTTTTTTCCTAGGGCTCATCCAAAACTGACCACAGGAAGCACTCCGTATTGAGGGGGCCATGGGCACTGGGGAGGTGGACGCTCCCCTAGCCCTGCGGCTGAGCTCCCAGCCCCTGCACATCATGGATCCCGTGACCAGCATGCACATCCACTTCTCAGTCAGCTCCCTAGTTTCCTTTTCTAAAAAAAGCAATAAAAAAATAAAAAAAAGTCAGTCATTATTTTTACATGATTAGCAATATTGATGTTAATCAAAACATTGATTTAATTACAGACACGAAGAGGCGCAGCAGGAGGAACCATGCTGCTCATTCCTTCAACATACA
Source organism: Neomorphus geoffroyi (assembly GCA_033558235.1). Taxonomy (NCBI): domain Eukaryota; kingdom Metazoa; phylum Chordata; class Aves; order Cuculiformes; family Neomorphidae; genus Neomorphus; species Neomorphus geoffroyi. The sequence continues at coordinate 28,244,922 of JAUMJM010000016.1, forward strand.
ATATGTTTCATATAGGTAACTGCAATGTAAACACAAAAATGTTTCTGCAAATGAGACTATTTGCTAACAAATATTTACG
>JAUMJM010000016.1:28250000-28275000 GCA_033558235.1 Neomorphus geoffroyi
GTTATCATGTTGATTAAAAAAATGTTATAGTTGCCTATTCTGCAGTTTGTATAAATAAGGGTTATGTGCTATCTGCTAGAGATGGACTTGAAATCTTAAATTGCATACAAGGAGAAGGCTGGTTTCTGCTACCAACCTTTATCTGCAGGACACCAGAGGCTGACAGATCTGGCACGCAAAAATGATTACAGAGAATGCACCATTTAACATTCTTATGAAACAGGAAATACTATTTACCTTTGCCAGCAGTCTCCAAAAGGTGACAAGCCCTGTTTTTACTCTTCCTACATTGTGAAGTTCTTACTATCACTAACTGAATGAATGGAAAGTTTGCTGGCTGCCTCTGCTCAGCATGAGGAAATCAGCAGTGCACCTTTTGTATTAAATTACACTCCACCATGGATGGGTCATGATTCTGTGCTTAAATAAAACGGAAGAGTCATAGCCACGCTTTGGCAACTGTCAGAGCTGCATTTCTCAGGCAGACTGCAGCCCAGTCCCTCATGCAGAACTCCACAACTATTCCTGCTTAAGAAGATCACAGAAAAGACAGTTTCTTATTCTTTCCAAGTAGAATTTTAAGAAATCCAGTTTTAAAATTCCAAGTCAAATTTGAAGTGTTAAACCTGGAATACAGTCCTGATCTCAAGGAAGGACGGAGTCAGGGCTTTCATATGTTTTTACTCTCCCCTGACCAAAAAGCAGCCTGTAACCCATGGCCTATGACATAACCCCGCAGGTAAGTGCAGTTCAGTTTCAAAGTTTCAAGTTCACCTCCACCACTTAGGACAGGAATCCTTTCTCCTACCCACAGAACAGTCCTATGGGAATCAGCAACTCAACCAAGGCAAGGACAGGGCAGGATAGTGGCCTAAAGTGGTATAACAGGGCTGTGCTTCCAAAATCAGCTTTTCATTACGAGTGTTCAATTTACACCTGCCAATTGGAAGCATGTGTCCCCCACTCTTCTGTGAGCCCTGTACGTAAACTGATCAAAGCCAGCAGATGGGCACGCAGGAGGGCATTCCTTCAGAGGGGCATGAGGAGTACCTGCTCTCATTCCCTCTCACAACTGGCAGCTCTACTGATAAAATAGTAGTATTTCCAATCCAATCCCACTGATGCTCCAGCAGAAGCTGTGAAAGCAACAGGAGAAGGCAATGTGTATGGCTCGCAGCAGTTTAAAGCATGTTACAGCCCTGTTCACAACCAATAGAAATGCCAGCAGCAGCTGGGGATGCCACTGTGAGATTCACCCGCTCATGCCATCAGCAGTGGCTGAAGTGGGATTTTTTGTTGTTTTAATTTATGAATTCATTATTATTTTTGGTCTTATTTTTCTTAACAGAGAGCCCTGAAATAACATAAAAAGGTTGCCAGAGTCACCACCAGCTACACACACCTCCTCTGCACATTTCTCTGCACTAGCAGCAAACTGTTCGCTCCCTTTTAAAATAAATTTTAAGTCCCATGGAAAACAAGCTGTTTACTTGGCATTAATTAGAGCAAATAAGATAAAGCAGTCAGCTAGTGAGACTCCTTCGTTTTATCACTGCTCTTGTTTGACTGTTGACAATCTCTGTGGGGTTATTCTGTATGTCTACTGCAAAATAAATCATATTTGAAGTTATCACTTCTAGTTCAGGTTTTAATTTGCTGGACTTCATTTGGGAAAAAAACATGTGTTTTCTCCCTCAAACATTTGCAATGCAATAATTAACAGGATGCCAATATTTCAGTCCTAATGACTATCTAATCTTAGTGGTGCATGTATGGAGTATTTTAATATTTCATAATGTTTTATTTCAATTGCACTGGAGCGGAGCTGCAGTTGAGTTTATCCACAGATTAAATTGTTTTAAATCACTGAAGTAAAAATATTACTTCATTTCTCTGTCTTTTCTTGACAATGCAAAATTAAAAGAGTCACTCATTTTTAAAGATCTGTAGGGAAAAAATGTTCTCTCCTATTTTGCTTCGTAATGCAGTATCTTGTCTGAGTCTCCTGTGTTACCAACAGCAGCTCCAGCTATGCTGTTAAAGCAGAGATGATCCCATTGCAGGTTTTTACCTCTTGAGGCTCAGTTCTCCACTTCACTCCACTCCTCTCTGAGCAGAGATGAATAAAATAGTGTAAATATCCCAAAGGCTTTACTGGAGGTCTGCAGAGACACTGCACCACGACCAGCGGTGCCAAGGCTTTGGCTGGGACACCCTCCAGCCAAAGTAAGGGTAGATGTGGTTGTGGCACACATTGCTGCAACAGCACAGACCCATCTGAGCATGCATGGAAGCATTTTAAAAAGATGTTTCTTTTATATAGCATGGAAACCCCTTTTATACAAGCGGTCTTTAGAAGATCTAACTTCATTTTTTCCAAATCTTTTTATCCTGCAAGGACAGAGAACTAAGACAACATTTCAATGATAAACATTATTTTAAATGTTTATGATAAAAATCCTGCAGAACAATAAACCCAGCTCCTTTTCATAGTTTCCTCTAAAATTTCTAAACTGCATGACAACAAACGTTGGTAACCATTAATTTCAAGTTCTGAGATATCTGTTCCGTATGAAAAAACATGTAACTGCATAATAAAGCTTGTTACTAAAAGTATTTAATATTCATAATGTTTTAGTAAGTAGCAAATTCTCATTAAAACAAGTGTGGTGCTTGCACCACTGATTTCTGTGAGTCTTCACTTAGCAAGAACAATGCACACCAATACTACTGCAACGTCTTTGTTCGCAGTAAGAATACGCTCTTGCAAGGGTATTTATTGTGGTAAAAGCATTGTCTGTGTTCTGGCAGCAATGCCACTCCACATTTTTGTAGTGCACAAGTAATATTATAATGGAAATCAAATTCAATTATTTAAGCATATATACACACACAAACATGTGACTCAACACACTTCTTTGTGCCAGATAACATCAGATTAACCTACACCACTGAAGATTCTGGGGCAAGACACAAGTTTTGCTGCACAACTGGAGAAGCAGCTGTTTTTAAAAGCAATACTGGCAAGATTTCACTAAAATATTTGTTAACTTTATTTATGGTATATTCTAAATAATAATTAACATGAATAGCATACAGGATGGACTATGAAATATAAATCTTCCCCTATCCCGGCAGCTTTTTTCCTTGCAGTTGTTTAAGACAACCAGAACTGCAACAGCACGGTCTAACCGTGACAATGCATCAGTTAAGACATCACTCTTGAGATGCTCCAAAAACTACTTTCAGAAGCAGGCAACGGCAAGCTGCTCACGTGAGCTGTACAGAAGACAATTGCTCCATGGGCAATGTCCACATCAGTAGGACCATTACAGACTGGATTAAAAAGACTCAAATCTGCTTCCAAAGGCAAATAATAATAAGGTTTACAAGACACAGACACTGATCACCTAAGGGGATCCACAACTGCATATGGGACAGAAGGGCATGACACCACCAACTTTAAAAAATGCACCTCAATTTTTTCAAGACTCAATAGGTACTTCAGACAACCAAAACTGTCAAAATACACCGCAAACTTTCAGCAGTAAAAATAATTAAGAACACTTCTACCAGTGAAACCACAGGATTTTGCAATACATGTTGACTGCATAAAACCATTAAGATTAAATTTAATTTATACCAATCAGCCTGAAGTGAAGGTGCATGAAATTAACTTGATGCAGTATATTCTGTATTTTATTATCCAACATACTTTAAATGTTGCACTAATATACTTGTGTAGTTGACATAAATGAGCCAACTCCCTAAATTAAGGTTAAAAAATTGTGTTTATTTAGATCCATATATACACATATAACTCCCTCAAACACTGATGTTACATGACATAACCTATCAATTGGTACTGATCATAACTGTTTGTTAAACCTTCTCAAACAGTAAACATAATTATCATAAGTAAACCTTATTGATGCCCCAGTACTTTATATTGAAACCAGTCTCAAAATCCTAATTGATGGTGTAACAGTTCATTGCAATAGGATAAAGCAGCAAAGAGTTAGTGACCATCTTTGACAACTCATGGAGCACAGATGAGATCCCAGAGGATCTGCAAAGACAGGGGAAAAAGGAGACAGGAAGAAATTATAGACTAGTCAAACTTTGATATTGGGAGAGATAATGGAAGAAATTATTAAAATATTTATAAGCATCTCAGGTTCATAAGGTTATAAACCACCCAACAAATCTAATCTTTTTCTTTGACAAGATAATTGGCCTCATGGATAAGGGAGGGAGCAATAGGGGAAATATTTACTGACTTTAGCAAGATTTTTATATACCTTTGCTGATGACATTCTCATAAAAAAGAGGGAAATACAGTCTACATTAACAGAGTCTAAGGTGGATGCCAAGAAAAGTTTTAAAAAATTTAAGCAGAAGTATTTACTGCATGGTTGCAAGTGAAACAGAAACCTCTGCATGAAATAGTATTTTGCAGTACCATAAGCTGGAAGCTCCAGTCTAGGTGTTTTAACTGCCAGTATTATGTCCCTGAAAATGCCAGCTCTTTCACATGTTGGTTGTCAAACTGCAATGGCATCATACCTCTAGGTTCTGCAATGTTAGGTTGAGTCCGATTTGATTAGAGAGTAAACTTATCAATCCAATGCGCACCAAAGTGCGATACGGTCCAAGCAGCTTATGTGAAAGATTCAGAAATCAAAATTAGTTTGACAGATTAAGAGAACTAGGCCAAACCAGCATGATAGGAGAGTAATTATCAATTGGAGAACACAATCACTAGGAACAGAAAAATCAATTAGACACACAGAAAGTAACTCCCTTCCAAGCTCAACTGTTCTCTGATTTTTGTTGTTTTCTAGGATTTATACTTATTAGTAATTAGGTAGGATGACAAAAATGATATTACAGAATCATGAGAGATCATGATGACAAAGAAAAGCAATATCTGCAAGATTAATACTGGCCTCATAGATAGGACAGCAATGTAACCAGACTTTAGTAAACCCTATTATTAAAATTTTCTCACAGCAGTCTCAAAATCTAGTTAAATATGATCTATATGAACACTGAAGGTATTTAACCTTCTTAACAAATTTATTACTAACAAATGAAGGTATGAACTCAAACTGGAGTTCAAGAGGGAGCCAGTAGTGTATTGCCATGGCATATTTTCAGTGCTCTACGCATCGTGTAAAAAGGGCTGGTTAGTTGCCTTCAATAAAACTGGTGTTTGAAGTTTTGCTCAGCCATTTTCTAGGTATCATTCCTAGGTAACATCCCAGAACCAATTACTGAACTAGCAGTAAAGGGCAGAAAATGTTTGTGGGGACTGAGATTAGACAATCAGCAGAGGAAGGCTGATGCTGGTACCTGCCTGCAGCCAGTGAGTTTCCCCTTGGAGGGAAAAACATCCCTCATCAGCTTCAGCATAAACTCCTCCTCTGAAATGCCTTAAATAGAAGGCACTTATACTCCTACCTGATCACAGAGGAATTTTAGGAGAAGATAGGGTTTCAGTATTATTAAAATGATGAACTGAATGAGTTATTCTCATATTCTTGGCATTTGCATCTATTATTAGTCTACCACCAATGCTGCCTATTGTCTCTGAAGATGTTTTCAATCTTTTAGCAATATTTGTCTCTATTTTTTTCTCCCAGAGAACGCAAGAGCTTGAGCATAAAAACTGAGCCCACTGAAAATACACTTGTTTTTCTATCTACCTCTTAAGATCTTTAGTAGTCTGCAGACCTGAAAAAGTCTAAATATCACATGCAGAAAAATCACTGAGCTCCTATAGATAGATTCTTTATAGGTCAGGCCTCCAGAGGCAGCATCCTTGAAAAGCTTGGGAAAACATTCAGGACATTAATTCTTTTCATCTTCGTAAATCCATTTTGGCAGACTATGAAATGCATCCATAACCCAACTTGCAGTGGTGGCTTTCATGCCACAACATCTCTCACTAGTGCTTCCACCAGTTCAATGCACTGACGGCAGTAACACTGACGATAATCTTTATCCTCCAGCAATAAAGAGAATATTTTCAAACACCATGTTTTCTAGTCTTTGCAAGAGCCAGTCACGGAGACTAACACACCAACAGCTTGTTGACACAAGCAGTCCCTCTGCTAACACCATTTATGACAATGACAGAACACTAAACCTAGCAAAAGAACTAGACAAGGCTAGAGATACTAATTTCCACTTTACTTGAGAGTGTAGAGTGTGTCCTCACAAAAGTAAGTGTTTTTCCCTGGTAAGACAAATTTAGCATCAGACAGGACATTTTAGTGTTTCGCTGATCGGTTTGGGAACTAGACAAGAGTCAGACAAAGGAATTGTTTTGGAATATTTGCCAAATGTATTCATTTTGATTCATTCAAAATCGAATTTGTGCAATATATATTAGAAAGGCTGCCCTATAAATATACTCTTGAAACTGCTGAGATGGAAAGAAATCTGTGGCATTATTCTTCAGTAACAAAAGACTTTGTTCCACAAGAATTAGGATTAAAAAAAAAAACATACCTTAAACCCCATAATTTTATTGTTTTCTGCAGCATCATTCCACTAAGCAGGAATAGCGAGGACAACAAATAAAAGATTAATTAAAACTCTATAATTTCCTCCCAAGTTTTTGGCCCAGGAGTAGGTAAGGATCAGGCAGGGCCCTGTTTCGTCAATGCAGAGACTTCTGAAAGTGCGGTGAAGCGCGAGCCTTGTCCTCACTGCAAATGGTAAAGTGTCAGCAGGATAGGAGGGTCTTCAAATAACATAAATAAGCTATGTCCCCTAGAGATGATAAATATTCAAGATCTTTTCCCCCTGAAATCCAGCTCTCTGTCTCAGACATACACAGCATTGCCAGCCCTGATAACGGCACGGATGAAACTCTGGGCTTCACATTTTAATGCTTGCGAGTTCAATACTGGCCACATTGATATATCCAGATGAAATAAACTGGATAACAGCTTCACATACAGTAGACCTGTATGGCCCTGATCTGAAGTCTACTGTTAAACTGAAGGCTTCCAGGACATCACGAGGTTTACGTTGTGCTTTCGTGGAAGTGACTCGAGAATGCACCATGCAACACTCACAGTTCATTTTATAAAAACTTATTCTTACTTAATCCCGTGACTGTTAATAATAAAAATACAAACCCCCCCATTTGTAACAGCATCGTAAATGGAATTTAAATGCTTACAGAAATCAGGAGATTAATTTTTTTCTTATTTGCTGAGATATGGTGGAGTCTTAATAGGTGTACACTGCATTTCCACAGCAAGACCTTTTCCTTAGGTATCAAAGGGATTCTGTGCAAACAGAGATATATACACACATGGTGCACACAACTGTGAAAGTGTTTTTCTACTGGTATATGAATGCTACTTTTTTGCTAAGGCTGTGTGGGAGTTGGTTATAGTCAACTTACCTCTGAAAAGTAATGTGTAAGTGTTGCTGCCAAGTATTAACCCTAATAAAAACATGCTTATTACCACAGTACCCATGCCAGAGTGGCAGCGCAGGCAATGAGCCCATGTGCTGGGCTGCAGTCTGAGCTCTGGATGCTCCCTCTACCCCATGCCAGCTCTATTTGTTAGTTATAACATGTAGGTAAATCACAGGGCAGAAGTGCTCCTAAAACACAGGTGCGGAGAGGGGAGATGGCTCCCTATGCTCTCCTGCCTGTAATGCCTGTGAACACAGCCGACTTCTTTTTAGACAGCCAGCAAACAAACGGCGATAATGAAGCAAGTTTGTTCCCGAGACTCCAATGTATATTCTTATTCAAAATAATTTACACTTTGAAATGGACATCAGAGGAAAATGAATGCTGGCTTAAATTAGAAACTACGATACACAAAAATCAGCTTGGCCAAGAGCAGTATAAGCAGCCACATCAACACCAACCTTACCAGGTAATGCAGTAATTCACAGGAGCACACTACGCTTCACGATAGCACTTTATTTAGTAATGGAGATCTACTGGTCCTTGCATGGATCATATCAACTTGGCTCTGAAGCAGCTGCTCTAGTCTATCAACCATGGTTTTGCACACACCATGAAATAGTTTTACTTTATGTGGTCCATACTGGCATTTGATATTTAATACTGAACGGTCCAGTAAATCCATACTGCAAATATATGTATTTTTTACCATGTGATCAGAGAGGGAAAAGATAAATAAACAGTAAACCAAATCAGTTTTCATGGGCCCAATGCTCTGAGTTAAAAACAGGTGCTACTAAAGACAGACTGGCGATACCAGTGCAATAGGAGGAAGGCGGGTGCCTCTCCTGGCTGCTGTCCGGGACGTACACCAAAGAGCTCCTTGCCATGTGAGCTGTGCAGTCCCTTCACTTGATGTTGCACAAATGCAACTTTTAAATTGCTCTTCAGAGGCATCCCTTGACGGCGGCTGGCTGGCTGCAGGAGATCAAAGCGCCACGTGCCCACCCCGGCCGGGTCCTTTCATCTGGACTGACAGCACTGGTGCTGAGGTACCTGTGGCTCCTGAGGAGGCCAGATAAAAGCGCTCTATAGGTGACCCGACAGCCATACGGTGTGCATATAGAATTAACGCCCATATGGATATGCTATAGAAACAAATATGCACATGAACAGCTCGTTAAATGGACAAGACAAAAACTATAATAATGCATATTTAAGAAAATTCCTTGAATAGAAGCTTTTTTTGGTTTTCATTTCACAGTGCATTTTCTTCCTGCTAAAGAAAAATGTGTGCTGATTCCCTGCCCATTACACTTGTCACGTAAAGGAACAGCAAGGCCAGCAAAAACCCAATAAAGCAGCCAGCGACTCCTAGAGCTCTCTTTCCATGCTTGTGCTGGCATGAAAAACTACGCAAGTACCCGTGCCTTGTGAAATTATTGCTACCAAAACACACACACTTAGGAACAAAGTATAGTTTCTTTAGTCCTTCCTTGTTCGCAGTTTCTCATAATTCTACTAACCCATACAACTGGCAGCTGAATCTGCAACAGATCTACTACATTTACTATTGAAATGCTCCTGAAACTACTTAACACATCTAACTTCCTAAGGAGTTCAAACCCTACTATTTTTAACAAGAAACCCACGCTACAATTCAGCACCAGATGCCAGGAACAGGACTTTGTTCTATTTTTGCAGAAGAGCTCGAGGAAAGTGCTACTCCTGCAAATAATCCTTGTTTCACCCAGGTAAGCTTTTAAGACCACTGCAATTGTTTTCCAAACAGAGAAATTATACCACTTGGATATCAACTGACATTTTGATTTTGTTGTTAAAAAAATGTTTTAATATTTCCTCGATTCTAGCTGGCTATTCGAGATACCTACAGAGGCATAAAACACTGAAATTGGGTTGATAAATTTTGCTCCTGTGGGTACATTTCTGTGATTCAGTAAGGGGGGGAGGCACTATTTTAATGGTTTGACTTGTTTGAGATTTTTGATTTTTCAATGAGTTATCCTTGCTAAAGACATTTATTTTTCGGCAGGTGCAGAGGCTTCAACACCTTGAAAAACAGAAAATGGTAACAAACACCTGAAAATTCACACACACACAATGCCATGTGCTGGCATTATATACATATATATATACACACATATGTGTATATTTATAAAAAGCACCATCTGGACTATTTTGAAGAGGAGCTAGCTGGGCCAGCAGCAGTGCTGAGTGTTTCTGCTGTCACTGTGGGATCCAGCCATGTTTTTGGCTGCTGCTGCTCAGAGGCGAAGCCCTGGCGTTCCCGGGGAGGCAGCGAAGGCTCTGTCCCTCACACCAAATCTTCTGCCAGAAAACTCACTCAGTGGCAGCTGGAAAGGTCACCTCGGCAACACAACTTCCATCTCCACCGAAAGCCATCTTGTAAGGCTTTACAAATATTTGGAGCCTGATTCTCCAAATATGATTTGTCAAAACAACACAGTATAACAGCATTGCACCCAAGAAAGCCCCTCTATAAATAGCCTACCAGGGAAAAAAATGTTTACTTTATTTGCTGCCTGTGAGAGGGAGGTAAAACCTAAACAAACTTTCAACACGAGCTGAGTTTACATATTTAAACTTCAACAGTGCCAAAGTTGCAGCCTAACTGGCACCGAAAAAACTAACAAAAAAAGTCATATATTGACAAAACACACAGTCATAATAAAACCACATCCAGTTAATAACTTTGAGAACTAATGTTAACTCCTAGCACAATAGAAAAGTCTCCTTAAACACAATAAAGCAGTGATATAATTTACTCTCAGATCCTTTTCAAAACATTACTCTCTGCCCACAATCACATTCAGATTACAAAATTCCTTTTGTAGTTTTCTCCTAGCTGTGGGAATAAAATAAACCATTTAGATGACAGTAAAGTGTCTGTACAATATATAACAGCAATAACTCCTGGTGGAAATGTGGCACATATTTATACAAGAGCCAAAGCATGGAGCATTGTGAAAAAGGATAATGTCAAGAAAGGGCGTTTATTCTGAGAGGCCTCTTCTGGATGAGGTCTTGGGAAAGCCTGGTGCTGCAACCTCCTTCCTCAGCTGTAGTCAGGTACCCAACATGGGGAGACAAGTGCTGGGGGAAGCCTTCATAGCCCCATGCCACCAGCACATGAGACGGCTGAAAGGGAGAGCAAGCATCCCTGCTCCTCGCAGCCTGGGAGCAAGGGCAAGGCACTGCATTCGTGGGGCGAGAAAAGGACAGACACAGCACCAGCTAGCAATAAGACAGGAAGACAGCTTATTGTATTTTACGTGGTTACAGCAGTGTTGGAGGGATGAAGCTGGACTGAATCCTGAAGCGGCATTTCCCCCAGGAGATCCTCCTCCGCCTGCAGCCCATGAATGGGATCAGGGCATGCAGAACCTTTTTACTCACTTCTACTACTGGCAACTTCTCTCTGCAGCTGGAGACCACAGTCGAACTCTGCCCACAGGCTTCACTGCAGAGACACGAATTAGTTGGGTCTTTCTGTGACCACAGAACAAATGCATTAATTTGGATATATAAAAAGTTACATAAAATTTGAGGTTGGCCAATGTAAATCAAATGCCCTAATGAATGAAGCCCTGGACAACCACATTATTATGTGCGTTATGGGGAATGTACCCTTTTAGCATCAGCCACTGGTTACATCTTTTCAGTACGTTTAAATATGTTCTCATGGAACATATTACATCTCTTGCTTAATCATCCTTGATGAAAGAAATTAAGCTTTTAGATCAAAACCTACACTTTTAAAAATGAAAAAAGAAAACGTTGTTGTATCCACTGTTGCCAAGCTCACCCTCCTGCAAAACCAATAGCCTTCACTTTTGTTTAGGGTTTTTCATGGTGGCTTGTTTTTCAAAGTGTTGGTTTTTGAAAGCATTTGCAAAAAACATCAATTGTTTGAAAAACAATGAAAAGCATCTCAAAATATTTGTAATACTATGAAATTTGATCACACTGGGCAGGAGGACTTGCAGGGTTTTGACACATGCTACAGTCCTTATCCATGGCATCAAGCTGGCAGAAAATGAAGTGTCTCCAATAGAGCATCACTCACTACAAACCTATCAATCACTCCTTCCCTGTCCTTCTTAGTTGGTTCACAACCAACCACCAGTGAAGGCAAGCACACTTCTGTGCCAGCCCCAGGAGACAGGTGTGACACAGCTAAGTCTCAAGTAATTCAGAAGGACTGAAATAGTAAATCACTGCTAAGCTCAATGAGATGTGGTTGGCTAAACTTTTTTTTTTTTTTTGCATTTAGAAGTTCTGGAAAACATCTGGGGTAAAGATATTCAAGAATAAAAAAAGTTCAACGTGTATGTGAAGAACTAAGTATTACTCACAGCGTTTATTGGAGCAAATACAACAGTTACCTACAAGAAGAGTTCATGTACGCTCAAAATGCTGGTTCGTTTTGATTACTAGAAGCAAATGGTTAAGTACATGAACAAGATTTCACACTATTCATACCATTTTGTGCCGATGTGACATGAAATCTTTGATGCTAACAGATAAAAAAGGCCAGAATGATTTCTATTGTTCTATTTTTTTTCAAAAAGTAAATCTTAAGTCAATTTTCAAGAAAAACCCAAGAACATCTTCCATGCTCAAAATTATTTGCCAAAGTTGATAAGTTTTTGAATACTTCTAGTTGATTTGACATTTTTCAATGAATAAAGTATTTGAGAAAAATCATTTGTCAGAATTCAAATGAGACACTTTTATTATGCTTATTGTTTAGGATCAGTTGACATTATAAAAAGCTAAAATCTCCCCCAAACCAAAAACACCCATGAGGGTTGAGAGCACATTCAAACGAACAAACTGCTTTAGTTTCAGAAGAAACAGAAATTAACTTCAGACCCCTCCTGGAGGGCACCAGGTTGGTAGTTTCTTTGACTTTGAGAAAGATTTAAAAGAATGCATATACGTGTATGAGCATTAATGCAGGCTAATGCTGTTTTAATTGAATATACACATAGTCTATATATAATCATTCTAAGTAAGAACAGTTTGACTAGCAGCTAGTCAAGACAGAATATATATAATGAACTTCTTACACTGGACATACATCTTGTACTGGGGCTCAGGAAACATTGATATATAACATTGAAAAACCATTTCTTTGGGTAAATCCTATGCACTGTCCTGCCGCAAAACCAACCAAACACACAGTGATACAACAGTCCCTTCACTAATAATGCTATTAAGAATAGCAATTTGTAATGCCTTTGAATGGCTTAAAAGATCTGCAAATGGGGACCTGGGAAAGACTGATGTTCCTCAGTTAATATAAAATACTGCTCAAATACTCCCTATTTATTTCCCCACACGCTGATAACCACACCTGACAGGCCGCAAGGTGCAAGAGGTGCTGGGCAGGGCCTGTTTGTGGGAGCAAAGGCAGCGATTTGAGGAGCAATTCCAGTTAACAGGAATTGGAGCTGTGGATACAATCCTAATAGTGCTGGGTACAAAGGTACCCCAAGGAATCATAATTCTGGCAGCCAAATGTAAGTACTGGGGGAGTAACTTCAGCCGCTGTAGACTTTACACCTTCAAAATGTTCTACCGCAGGTTCTCCACAGAGAAGAAACACCATTAGGCTTTTCATGCATAATGATACCTTACAACAAAAGCAACGTGTGGCAAAAGAAATGAAGGAAGCTGTTGTGAGGAAATAATACAGCCAAAATTCACTAATTAAAGCAAAGGATGATGGACATTTTTAAGTATAGTAGAATTAGTCACCTCGTAAGTTTCAATATATGTGTTTTACAATCTGCAAAAATAATTTTCTTTAACTTTTTCTGCACGTTATTTTCAAAGTTGTTTTACTGCACATAAAACCATCACGCTTTGGAACCACACATAGGCTTTCTGCATAAAATATCACCTTATCTCTGTATAAGCAAACTATTTTAACTCCCCAGAGCTATTTAGCTAACCGCTTGCTGTGACCTCTGAATTCTTATCCTGAATTATATTTTTATGTGCTATATAAAGGTACTGTTATGTTACTGTTTTTATTCTAGGTGCCAAAAAGGACAAGTTTATTGCCAACTACTTGCTCTGTGTCTTTTTTTTTAAAGATTTAACCAACCTAGCAGTCTAATTTGTTTTTAATTCACATGTGAATGGCTTACGAAGAAAATCACATCTAGTATGAAGAAAAAAACCCCAACATCCATAATATTTAGAGAAAAAAAAAAAATCAACAGCCAGAAGTGTCACCCTACTGGAATGACTGAAAAGCACTGTACCAGCACACAGAAGTGCTCTTCTTGACGTGATGTTTCGTTAACACATTGTTTGTATTTACTACCAAGACGGCTGTCAGAATATGAAGCCTTGGAGATGCCGGTTGCAGGGGCCCTGCAGCACGGGCAGGGATGCTGGCTGAAAGCCCTGCCTGAGGCACAAGGAAGGGGGATTCCTGAGCCAGAATACATCCATCTCTTCTCACATGGTTCTAGGCACGGGAGGTCTCTGCAGCAGGGCTCAGAAGACTGTATTTTCCACTGCCCTGCTCATCCAGTGCCCCATTCTAAAACTGAAAACAAAACTATGATGTACTTTTCTGGCACAAGTGCCTTTCCAGTGGCACTTCACTGTTTATTAGGAGCCTGCAATTAAAGCAAGCAAAAGGCTCATTTAATTCCCAGCTTCTTCTGAATGCTTAACATTATAAAATAATCTACTCGGATATAAAAAGAAGTTGTGCTGAAACCATGATAAACTCAAATTCTCTGCCAAACTTGCCCAACTATCAAACCTCAACCCTGCAGATACACAGAAAAAGGGACTTTTTGTCTAATAACCATGGAGACATCATAAAAAAGAATAAAGACGGCTTACTGAGCAGTAGACCTCTGTGCTATGAAGGTTATAATACTAAAATCTCTGCAATGTATATTTTTAAGAAAACGTAAGTTGGGGTAGTGTGGTTCTACAGCCAGCAGTGGTCTGCTGAGATGGTTATGGAAGAAAAACTGCCTCTGCCAGGAAGTCCGCACAGTCTGGAGAATGCCATCTCTCTGTGTAATCACCAATCTCTTCACACTTCCTCTTAAGTCAACAAAATGAAGATCATCACTCACGTCATTACTAGCATTAGGACAAAAAGGCGATACTGTTGGTTGCTGAATTAGGGACAAACCTGAATAATCTTTCAGGAGAAATTCCAGCTGCCTTTATCAGCAGGAAATATATTGCAATGCAAAAGTGAATCAAAGAAAAGAACAAATCAGACTGGAGAAAGCCATGCGAGTGAAGGTGGAAGGAGATGGTGTACATTGCTCTCAGTAACGCTATAGGCTACCCTGGAAGGCATCGGGGAGGTGGGGGCTGCAGTATCCTGCATGGCCACAGCAATGGAGGAAGGTGGTACCCTCACCAGTGTGCTTTCGTCCATGAGAGAACATGGCTGTTCCTGTGTGGCCATGTACACCAGTTCAATGAGAGCAGCAGAAAAGGTGAAAGCCACTACTAGCGCAGTCCAATTTACCTGCACTGGCTGTATGCATGTTCCAAACGTAAACATGGTATTTTGGACTTTAAAATCGAAAGCCAAGAGGAAGAAGATAACTGAACCCTTAATATGCAGTGAAAGACCGTACTTTACTCTGATCAAAAGGATGTGTAAGCTAGCTCAGGGCATTATGTACACAGCTACAGGGCCTTTGGTCCAAAATAACCAAACAGCACTGTCATGCTTCATTAACAGTCGAGGAAAAAAATACCTTTTTTTTGGACAGGCTACATTGGACATTTATCATGTCACAAGCCAAGACATCATCTCTTGCTCACGCAGCCAGGTTCTCCCTGAATAATTAGTATTGTTCAAAGATGAACCCCCACTATTATTCCCCTCCAACTTAAAAAAACACAAAAAACCACAACAGACCCAATCCTTAGAAATTTAGAACCTCCTCTGTCTTTTAAGATATTATTTCTGTGCTTTTGATAGAGAGGGTTGGTTTCTACAGTGAAGTTGCATGCTGCACCCCAAACTAACTTTCCTGCATAGCCTATATTCTGTCCATGAAGACCTATGGCTCTAATATGGCCCACATTAGAGCTCCTCCTTATACAAACAAAATAATAAATCCTTTCCAAATCTTCCTGATGCTTCAATTATTTTATAGATTGCAGTCTGGAAGCCAGTCGAGATGTATTCTAGATGTTTATAGTAAGAATTAAGTTCTGTGAAATCACAACCTGAAATTTCAAATAATGCTACTACTATGGTAACTGAATAGTTATAAGTAGCCATCTGTCTCAGATATTTTTCTTCTTATTCCTGCTAAAAATTAAAAGATGCACTTTCTAAAGAAAAAAACTAATCCAGAAAAGTAGTAAAGAAAAAATCTGGTTTTTTTTAGCATTTTCTTACATCTTGCACGATACTAAGTCTTTTATGTCGTTAAATGATTTAACTCATTCCAACACAGAGGATCAAGGAAACGATAAGCAGAACACCTGTACGAGCAGAGAGGACACCACAACAGACCTCGATTAACTTTATGCTAGGCAAGGAACTATTATTTCTCCCACAGGCAAATACTAACTTTTGGGGCTTTTTACATGAAAACAGCTATTTACACGGACAATGAAATGATCTTTCTTATACTAAAAGAGCCTGAAAGCAGAGAACTTATTCAGAAGCCAGCACATACAAAACTTTTGAAGACAAATCACTGAAAGAGATGGGCAAAAAAAGAAGGCATAATTGCTCCACATCTGAAGCAATATCCGTGAAAGAATTCTCATTTACCAAGAACATCCTTGTCTTTAAAACACTTCAAATCAAATGTTTCTTAAAGGATTCACAAGCTGAAATGGAAACAGAATGATGTATGGAGATGGTTTTCCTACAAATCTCTAGGAATACTGGGAAAGCACAGAACCTCTAAAGAATGACGACTGCACCTTCCCCTGCTGCGATGGGCAGGTGGGGAGGAAGCTTTGAAAAATGAGGGACTGTTATTTGCTCATGGCAAGAAAGAACCTTTATTCTTACAAATGACTGATTATTTAATTAATTGTGATTTAAGGGAATTAAAACACTAGGGAGAAAGCTGGCAAGGACTTCAATGATTAAAGAGATGTCCCAGTCACAGCTATTCCAGAAAAGGAACATCTTCCTTAAAAGTTTCTACAAAGCAAGAAAAAACAAACTGCTATTTCCAAATTGCGTGGTTTTTTTAGTATGACATTCCAAAATCACTTTCAAAACTAGAACTAGTGTGGGTCTTGAATTTTCTTCTTCCAGAAGCTTGTGGGTTGGGACTGTTACAGAAATAGAAAGAGAAGCCAGGAGTTAATGAAGTTCAATAAGTCATGTAAAGTTAGACAAGATTTCTCTGAATACAGTTACAGAATAATGCATAAAACTGGCTTGAGTAGAGATGCTGCAAAAGCCCTCATTGTCCATTCTTGCAGCTGCACAACAAAAAAGCAGATTTTGTGGCTGAGATTTAACACAGGTCAGACAAAAGGCCCAAAGACTCATTTCCACAGGTTGCATCATTTTCAGCTTTAAACTATCCAAGTACTAATCAGTGAGCTAAACAGGGCAAGAAGATGATGAGAGGCATGACTTGGGCAGTGAGGGGAGGAACCAAATATGCATTTTCACTTCCAAGAGGCAGGGTGCAGATTGGCAGCTGGGAGAAGGCAGCTGGAAGGCCGCAGACCCACAAACCGATAGCCTTGTGTGACACCAGGGAAGTGGAACAAAAAATGCAGCACCAGACACCAGCAAGAGAAATGAAGATATCGGTTGGAAGACCAGGCTGGAGTGGCCTGGGACATCTGAAAGGTAGTTTCTGGTAACTTGTTGCTTCTGCCCATCAGTACACTGTATTGATCTGAGCGGGATAAAAGGAGGAATACGCTAGGTAAGCTGTTAGCAGGGAAGACAGCAGTACTCAAGATGCTTGCAGAAGGTAAGAGAAAGCAGAAATTCAGAGTGAGCCAGATCATCAGTGTTGACAGACTCTGGGTTACAAGAGGCTACTGGGGAGGACATCATCTGCTTGCTTTTCACATCCATAATGAGAATTAATTTAAATAAAAGTGAAACCACTTATCACAATCCATTAATGAAGGAATTTAAGAAGAGATCTTGACTGATGTCTACATCACATTGCAGAAAATGTGCTTCTCACAAAAGTTCTACTATCAACATTTCTGAATAATTAATTCAGAAAGAAAAGCTGTTTCAAGGTTAGCAAGTTTCCTTCAATGCTCTGAATAATTCGCAATATTCAACAATTTCTAGCATAACAGTGCACTTGGAGTTGTCTGTCACATCACATCACAGGCAGATAACCTAAGGAAACACAGAAATACACAGAACAGTAAAACATAACAGCCTACAAGAAAAAAGAAACCAAACATACTCATAGATGAAAACTAAATTTAATGTGTGTTCCTGAGGGACGGAAAACAAAACACAGAAAGGGCTATACTGCATTGGATTGGTGGAATGAGATGCAAAACGCATATGAAAGGCTTCCATCTGAGCTGTTAAAACCGCACGCTTTGGAAACGCGGGGCTCTGCAACGAACAACACTGAGGTCTGGTGTCAATTTAAATGCATTGAACACCAGGAAAATGCCCCCAACTAAGGCTTCAAACTTGTACAGCACATTTCCACTCAACCCAACTAGATTGCCTGTCACATCTGACATGGCTTGTCAAAAGTTATCCTTCACTGCTCATGGGCAACATGGAGGGTCAAAAGACCAAATACAATGGTCCAACCCATCCCATTTTTTTCCTTCAGAGCAGCAGATATTGAACTCAAAGATGACAAGACAGAGCAGGTTGAAGCGGCTGCCAGAGAAAGAGAAGCTGTCCAGAGCCGCTGATCTGAAGGAGAAAAACCAGCCGGTCTGTGCATGTCACGGCCGGGGCCTGGGCTCTGACAGTCTCACACAAAAGGGAGTGAAAAGCCGAGAAAGTTGAAGTGGCCTTTGCAAACCACTTCAGCCGTTAAAAAGGAAAGATGTGGTTCATCCAGTAATATGAAAAGTGCCACCTAAGTGACTGAAGGGGAAAAGGATGTTCTCCATTTTGTTCATCTGCATCTGTATGAACCAGAGGTGATTCTTCAGTCTCTGAAAAAATCTGATTTTTAAGAGCTGCTTTCTAAAGATAAACTGTGAGAAATAAATCCTTGAAATGAACGTTTCAAAAAAGCAACACCTTTCTAAAGCAGCTCAAAATCTTCATCAATATTTTCAGATGAGAGGCTTGCTTGGTCTGACAGCAGAAGACATTAAATGATAATTTATGGAAAAATTATTTATTAATAGCTGCAAATAAAGAAGGTGCCATAAGCCTGTTACAGTTAGTAGCCTTATGCCTATTTGAATGGACAACTGCAGAGATTTTCCACCACATCACTAGAAAAGTTGCAGTCCTGTGCAGCACTGTAACAAATCTCAGTGCATCCGTTTCCTTCAGGTGCCTGATACCCTCCTTAACTCTCCACTATTACAACATTGTAAGCCTATCTATTTCTCATTTTCTTCATCCCTACAACAATCCTAACTTGTTTCTTTTTACTTTCTCCATAATAATTTGAGTTTCATATACCTTTTCTCCTAAGCGAGTGAATTTACAATTAAAAATATTTGTCAAAAATTCTTTCTGTATGCTGAGAGAAATCACGGAACAAACATGGATCTAGTTGTCTGCTTGGGAAAACCCAATGCAGAGACACTAAGTTCATTCATGCCTGCATGGTTATGGGAAACGTTTGCTCTGTGAAGCTACCCAGGCACATGGTTCATTCCCTGGGAATGAAGGCAGGAAGAAGGGTGCACCCAGTAAACCTGAAAAGGATGGCACTCTCCTCCTTGCCTCCCTCGGGAGGGTATGGTGACCATGGCAAGGGTGGGTGGGAGTTCCATGAGGAGAAACAACTCCTAACCACCACTGCTGAGCAGCAGGTTCCTCCATCCCCACAATGGATACCATGAAGCTCGCCGAGATCCCCAGCCCTTGGTGTGCATATAGGTAACACACAGTGAATGACAGCCCTGAGAAGTCACTGCATCCAGGTACGGGTGAATAACAGGGTATTTCCAACCTTAATCATTTTTTATATTGCTGTGTTTTTGCTTTGATTACCTCAAAAGCAGCTTCAACCTATCAGGGAATCCAGAGTCATCACCACTGATCAGATACAGAAAGTTCATGTTTGCTTTTGGTTGCAGCGGTATTAGAGTTGGCTGTAGACTGCAGAGTGACATTTTTAATACATGGGTGGCTAAAAAAGTTAGTATTTGACTATAACAGCTTGCATTTTACACCCTTCTGTAATTTAACATTTTTCATTCTTTTCTGGATTGTATTCAGTTTTGTTGGATAACCTTTTCATCTAATCTACTATGTATCTCACTGAATTTTAACACCTTTTATGTACTCAAATACACTCTATTTTCTGTCACATTTCTTTATTTATTTTTTTTTCTTTAGTGGCTGCTCCCTTAAGGTCCTTCAGATACGTATTTCACGTTGTTCACATGAATGACCGTCATTAATGAAAAAAAGCTAATATTTTAGACATTTTTAAGACCTTAATATTCAGTTAAGAAGCCAAAAAAACCCCACGCAAACCAGCTAATTTTATAGACTTAGTTCCCATGTTTGCCTTTTCAGACTTCTCACTCCTGTTTGCCTGCATCTGTCCCTGGTACAGCAGAGGAGGATGCAGAGATGCCTGGCTCTTGGCGGGTCACAGGCACTGTGTACCGCAGACATGACTGCCCCACCAGCTTCGTTTCTCTTCAACATCCCGATGCTCTCGTCGTATTCATGAGCTGCAATTTAATTCAAGTGCACTCAAGTTCCAGCAAACACAAAGTGGCCGAGAGCACGGTGATGTGTGTGAGGCTCTGTCTGAAGAGGGGGACATGGGTAAATATCACTGTGGCGGCCAGAGAGAAAGGATAACCTGCCCACACATACGCCAGTCCAATTAGCTGAGGCAAAAGGAGCTTTTATTCCCCAAAGAGTCACAGAAAGTCTTAGCAATGCTCTCCATCATCCAGCCTGAGATGAAGCTACTGCCTGGTCCAACACAGTCTATGCAGCTACAAGCACTAAAGCTATAGCTCCCCCCAAAAGGACACTTAGAAGAGGAGAAGATGCAGGAGACGAAAGCTTATTTTTGTCTTTTCTGTTTGTCTTTTCATCATCTGAGAACTACAGATTCAAAGTGGTTCTCAATAGCACCAAAAAACATGGAAGGGAACAGTCTTAACTGTGAGGGCAGAGGAAGAAGCACCTTAACCTGGCATTACCTGGGCACAGCTGAAAACCCACCACCAGAGTAGTGTAATGGTCTCTGCCTCTTCAAAATGGCAACAAGAAGTCTTTAACATAGAAAGTCTAAAAAAAAAAAAACTAGAGAAAAGAGGAATTTCAAGCTTAAAAATAGTGACTGAAAGCATATTAAAGTAATCTGATTAATAGACTTTTCCCAGAAACACTTTATTATCAAATACAGATCAATCAGGGAAAGTCTGCATTAAACTCCAGGCATTTCAGGTACACAAACAGATGTGTCTAATGACTGACTCCATCCTTGATCTACTTGGCTTGCAAAATCACTCTGATAATATTCACTTTCAGAACTTTCTGAAAACAAAGCACAAAAGGAAATCCAAAAAGGAATCAGATGGATGAATAGAGAATATCAAATAAGGAAAAAATTAGTAGTCAAGAAATTAAGAGCTAAAGAAAATGGAATATAGAATTGCAGACAACTGTACTCAACAAAAATACTTCTTTGAATAGAAATAAAATTATAATTGGGTGTATAGTCTGACACTGTAACACTTCATGGTTTCCAAGAAAATATTGCACTCCAAAAGCCTTCAAAACCAAACCAAAATTCTTTGGTTTAAGAGCAAGAGAATGTGCATTTTTACGGTGTGCGTAATTAAAAAGGTGCAGCGATCTCTGAACCAACAAAGCTTGCCTGAAATATGCGGTCTTTTAATCCCGCTGTGGCTCCCCCATCACCTCCTACTGCCGTCCAAGCCCATGCCCAAGACGAGCAGACCACCTCTGCGAGCGCGCCATTTCCGCATGCTGCTCCAGGCTAAACACTCGCTGTGTATATACTAGTAAATTCAACAGCCTCTTTAACATCCCAGAACGAATTACTGACAAGTCATTTTTTGCTCTATATTGCAAGTCAATGTGGCAACCCTGTTTTTTTTCCTATTACAAACATGTACTGTACCTCAGCTCAGAGCCGTTTGGATGCTGATACAAGATTCATAATGGCTGTCAGAATCTGCAATTTTTCCTTTTGTTTTATGAGGTCAGGCAATATTACCTGCACTGATGTATTCCATTTCCCCAGCTGAAAACCTTCTCATTTGAGCACGACAGGTTGAGGGAGTCATGATTTTGCAACCTAGCATGTGAAACACAGTGTGAGGGGGCAGGTGGCTAACCCCACGTTCTCCTTTTGCTCTTGTCCACTGGCAACAGTAAATTAAACTGTCAAAAACGGAATTGTCCTGTCATCAACAAAGCTATAGCTTCACAAGTATTGCAACATCAGATATATTTCTAATTCTGCATTTCCCTGCACCTGTAATTTCATCAGGAACTCGCACTGGACCATGGTGAGAAGCTGTCCAGGGGACACTGGCACAGTGAGCTGCTTGGGAGGCTTGACATGGCATTTGAAAGACAGAAATTAATGAACAATACCAGCAATTTGTTATATATATATATAAAAAAGCATTCAGTGCAAGGTCCTGACCTTCTGCATTGCTTCACAGCCCAGAGGAGGGCAGGGATACTAATGGGCTGCAACATGGGGCAAAAGGCACCATCATGGTGCATGACTACCTGGAACGAAAGACCAAAATTTTAATATATTTAAGTGTATTAATTGCACAGATGAAGTGGACTTGCACTTCAAAACCTCATGTCTTCCTTTTGGCCACTTCAGAGAATAAAGGCACCTCCAAGAAGTTTTCTCTCCCACCTAATGGTTTTTTATGCCAGCAAACACTGTTTCATGAGTTGGTAGCACAAATAATAGCTTTTGGAGAGTAAATCCATGTCACTTTGTTTCAAATTTGGAATATTCAAACCCATATTTCCTTTTGTCATGCAGTTCTCCAGAAGTCATTTTAAAGGAACAAGGTTAATAACCATTGTTGTTCCAGACTGTAAATGTGGTTTCAATTTTTCACTTGAAGCTGACTTCTACCTTTTTAAAACCTACTTTAGATCTGTTTGAGTAACTTACTAACCTTAGGTGTTACACATAAGCAGAGAACATGTATGCCTTGCAAAACAAGTAAAATATTATCAAAATATTGTTTAAAAGGATACATAACGAAGCAGAATATCCAGTGGACATATTATACAAATTACCATTAAAGTGAAAGGGAGCATGTCTTTTGATATGCTGATAAACAAGAAAAAAGGGCTTGTTGTTATTAATTCAGTGTAGCAATCAAATATTGCTTTAGATTACCTCTATAAAAATTCCAAGCTTATCAATCATTAAACTGTGGACAGAAAGTTAAATTGAGATAAGAAATCATTTCACGCAGCTTAATGCACTCAAAGTGACTCAATATTCCTTTATTAATTCTCATTTAATATCACTTTAAATTGCCGCCATTATTATCCTACAGTATACGAAAGGCTCTGTGTAATTAGTCTGTATTAAGCCCTTTTTATTTATAAGGAGCCAAATAAACAAACCCACTTTAATTACCTGGGTGCCACAATATTGATCTGAGCATCACATTTTAATACGACTTTATTTCACATTTCCATCGGCCAGGCATTAAGCGTGCTCTAGCAATAACAATTTCGCAGGCGTGGATGACTTTCGGTATGCGAACGGTGCTACCCGTGCTGGTGGAGCGCTCCGGCAGCCCCCGGGGCCCCGCACCGTGCACACCGCACGCTCGCCCGCCGGAGAACACCACCAATTACCAGAAGAGACAAAAGTCAACGAAGGCAGGGAATCTTCTCCCTCCCAAACCTTGTTCTCTCCCACTTCAGTACATGGTGTTAACGACATACAAATTTTGAGGTCATTAAGTATAAACAGGAATTGAAAAGAAGACAGGCGCTCTTCCAGGAGATGCCGATGTCAGCATTTCAAGTACTCTCCTAATCCCACAATGCAAGTTTCAGCATTATTGTCTCAATTTAACTTGCATTAGTACCTAGCACCTTGATTACACTGTTGGGGTGGTAATCTTCGCCTGCATATGCCATCATTACTTATGTCAAGCCTCTCGAGTTGTTATGAATACTATGTTGTTTTACGAGAGAGAGGAAATTAGTGCCAGTCCCCCAGAGTTTTGGGTGCTTAACACTGAAGCACTACACAGCCCTCTCAAATCCCACAACAAATCCTTGTTTAGTGCCACATGGAGATAAGGACTTTGCAGCAACATCCCAGCATAAATAACCCGCATCCCTCTTTATTTGCAAAATGTCAAAAAAAAAAAAAAATCTCCCTTCTGTAATTTTTTTCCTTTCCGCCCAAAGATGGCTCAAAGTGCATTTAATTGCTAAGCGTGCGGGATATCCCACGTTAGCATGCCCCTCCAGCACACCAAGCACAGCAAACTCAATACATTTTAGGATTAACTTAAAATGCAGTTTTAGATATGTTTTTAATAAAAATGAACTTATCAAACCTGGAGGAAACACGCTGTAGTAAGATGAGTCTTCCCTCAGGAGTACAATAAAGAGAGAAATTGTTGCCTCGCATGTATCGCCCTCTCAATGTTTTCTTAAACATGATCCACTATGTTGTTGAAAAGAATTATTTTACAGTATTGTAGGGATTTTTGCATTGTCTGTTTATTCTGTTTACACAGCAAACGAAACCTCCGATATGAATAGGTGAACTCCCCTGGGAGAAAAAGAAATTCAGAAATGATGTACAGATGGGGACAGGGGATCACGGAAACCGAATATAAATTAACGTGCCCTCAACAGTCACATCTGGAGCAGAACAGGCCAAATAAATAATTTTGACATTAAAAAAATGAAGGATCAAGCCCTATAAACAGTAGAATAAGTTTCCTTTAATGATATTACTTCACATTATAACTGAAGCGATATCTAAAAGAAAGGTAATTTGATATATTTAGCCCAAGTCTGGTTTCAAAATCCTTCTCGGGTTTCTGTTGGAAGCTATTAAAATCTTGCATTTCCAAGGACAGCACACAGAAAAGATGCCGTACACTGATTGCAAAAGTTTCCTTAAAAAAAAATCTGCCTCCTGAGGTTAGTTTAACATCTTTCTGCATAAAATACAGTCTCTATGGGCTTGCTTTTTCAAATATGAACTTGTACCAAAATGTTTTTCTAGCTTTAAAATATACATATTTAATTTTGTTAAAAATTAATAAATCTCTTAAAAGGGCAAGCGTTTAATCATGTTATCCCTATAACAGCAGAGAAGCCATGGCAGATATCCAAGCATT
>JAUMJM010000016.1:28280000-28435000 GCA_033558235.1 Neomorphus geoffroyi
CTATAGCTGAAGAGACAGCAGGAAAACTGGCCAGGTTTGTGAGAAGCAACGCAGATGTTTACCTAATATACTTAATTTCTAAATACATAACTTAATTGCAGTTTTGGGCAGTTTTCAGATTGATTCGACAAGTGGATGGCTCAGAAAACACCTAAATACAATCCCTGAAGACAGGTGTAGGCTTGAGTCACCGGCACCCTTTGCATTTTTAGTCCAGAGACCGAAGGAAGTTTCTAGCCCATGGCAGACATAAAATTTACCTACAGTAACAGATGAGCTGTTAATCATTCTTTGCATAATATTTCTCAGTGGCTCCCCAAACACCATGATGCTGACCAATATTAGATTGTCTTTTATAAGGAGAGACTTTCCCATTATTCCTCATCACAATTAAAATTGCAGTTACTCTTATTTGTTAGCTACTACTAATATTTTCCCAATTAAATCCTTGATTTTGCATTTAGAATTTTAATTAAACTTTCTCTTAATTGAAGGTTAGCAGAATTTCATTGCAGTATCTCTCTCAAAACTTTGGGCCAACTCAAGACTTCACATGTTTGGAACCCTACTGCGGTGGTAAATAAAAAGTATTATTGGGCTGGATGGTCAACTTCTGACAAACCAAAGACATGGCTAAGACTGATAAAGCTTTAAATATCAAATTCTTCCTGTGTCAATAAAGAAGTCACATAGATTTTAATACTGATGATAAAGAAAGGCACAATATTTATTTATGATACAGTGAATAATTCTACACAGAAGGCATTTTCTATGCACTTCAGTTTATGATGGCATTTACTACTGGTATCTGTGCATAGTAACTCCAGAAAGTAAACTATTTGCACAGTGATGTACGTGTTAATCCACCATAAAATATGCATACCTAATTTTAAGTAGAACTCTATATGAACCTAACCACCACATACTTTAAGATACATTATCCACACAGCAAGATAAGTTTCATATAAGGTAATAAAACAAGTTCTCTCACACTGTCTCCTTGACTTTTTTTTTCTCCCTTAATACTTCTTAAAACTTTTTAGCTTCCTTGCAGCAAGCTTAACAGCTTAATGCAAAATATAATTCTGGCCTAGTCATAAAGTTGTATTTTTGTTTCAAGTAAATGTTATCTCAATGATAAAACCCAAATCAAATCCAACTAACACATAGAAGACACTAATCCAAGCAATTAAGTAAACACAGAAACCGCAGTATTACAGAAAAATAAAGCTCTGGAAAAAAATTACTCTGGAAAGTCTTCTACTATAGCAGTCATCCCAATGCAGAATGAAATGTATGTGGTTTTTTTCAAACAGACCTGTTTAACCTTACCCCACAACTGTTCCTTGAAGAGGCTTTATAATGTTTTTTGGACAATTCATTCCAGAAGGTCAGCAGAGGTTTTGTGATTTCTGGTCACGAATTCTCCTGTTCCAGTTTAAATCTTCCTGTTCTCTTCTGCATAGGCATCTCAACAGATGGGGTTTTTTTCCCCTTCAAACACCATATTTTCTAGACCTGATCATGGCTTTCACAGAAGCCATTACTGATGTAATTTTAATTGGACTCAGTTGAGCATACTCCTCTGTCCGTGTCTCGGGACACTGCACCTTATTGTCAGAACAGCAGGACTTCACTGACTCACACATTTGGTTTTTCACACGCCCACATGTCAACTTGCATTGACCATCTGCACATCTTCCTGCTGAAAGTCTACCTGTGAGTTTGTCTGCCTTGTATTCGGCATTTGATTAGTCTTGATTAAGATGTTTACTAATATCTGACAATTTACAACTGCACCTCTTTTATTCAAGACTGTTCTGTCAATATGCAAGAATTATTTTAAACACTGACTCTCTTGTATTACACCTCCATTCCCTCCCACCTTGGTGCCTCCTACAAACTTCAGAACTGTGCTAGCTCAAGCCATTTCTCTAGACAGCAGCAAGAATGTCATCTCAGGATGTCTGAGGTCTTACTGAAAACCAAAACATCTTCCTCTTCTCACTTCTGTAAAAAGCCTGAGATGTAAAAAGTAAATTGATAAAACCATAATTTGCCAGATCCACAATGGTAACTGCACCCTTCCTTGTTACCATCTGACTACTTGCAATAAAAAATTTAGAATAAAAGGAAAACTAAGTCTTATCATTTCCCAGATTCACTTTATCCTTTACCTAAGGTCCCTCTACTAATGGCAGAGGCTACGTGCTTCTCCCTGTTTGATCTGAGAGCTTGCTCAGCCTCTGTGAATTTACAAAAGCGTCTGCTGGTGTGACTGTAAGTGCTTTAGCCAGTCCCTTAAGTGTCCTCAGATTAAAATCATCAGGCCTTTTAAAACAGGCAGGACTCTAACAGTAGATCTTCTAGGCTGAGATCTTATCCCTTTTCCACTGGTATTAATTGTGCTAACCATCTGCTCACTTTTGATTTTTTTTTAATTGAAAACAAATGCAAGAAGTCATTGAACACTTCAGTCTCATTTGCTAATAGCTCCCTGCTTCCCTCAAGTAGCAGACCAAACACTTTACTTGGTCTTTCTGTTATTACTAATGTACTTACCAATCGATTTCTATATGTCTCTCACTAGCTCCATCTTATTTTGTGTCTTACTTCCCTATTTTTTCCTTGTACGTTGGTACTATTCCTTTTGCATCTTTCTTTTGAAGTGAGCTGACCTTGTTCTTTCTTTAGTTTAAGGTCCTTGAATGTCCAGCTCAATGTAGCCATGCAGGTTTCACTGGTTTTCCTTTCCCCTACACTGAAACTTCCCTCCCCTTGGATCAGTGATAGATCTCAGCAGTTTGCTCCTATAAGAAATCAGCTACCCATCTGAGATTATCAAACCTGGTTTTCTTGAAGGGCACAGTTGTAATTTTGCACATTTTCCTGTTTCTTCTTGAGGACTGTGGTTCATCACTTCCACACCCACTCAAGTTTATTCTGTCTTACAGCTTTTGTATCTTGACTCAATACTACTGCATCAGAATAAAAATCTATGCCTTTCTTTCCCACTTTTCCTCGTGTCACAAAAACATCAGCTCATTGTAACAGTTTAGCTGCATTTGTCCCCAAACAGGTGCCTGAGGAGCTGAAGCCTCCTTATGCTCCAGACATGGGATGTCTATAGACTAAGATGCTCTAGGGTCTGCTTTGTCCCGTTGTTGTGAACACCTTATCTTAGTGGTACCTGTCACCTTGACCTGAAGTAATGAATTTTTAAAATGAAGAAAAGTAAGCTTGACAAACCGTTATTTTGTAGCTAACAAGAGGAGAATTAAGACTGCCAGAGGGTAAATTCTTCAATATTTCACTTGAGGCAATCAGAACATGTATTAAAACCAAATAATGTTTATAAAATCTCAGCAGCTCCTGGTACAACTAGAGCCATCAGCCTTCTTCAGGTGGGATGCCCAGGTTTCCAAGTGACCATCTGCACTTCTAAGGAGGATATATTTTTTTGTCAGATTTCCTCCACTGTTATTTCCTTACTTCAGTGTGAGATTATATTGTACCTCTTAGAAATTTCTAATTTCCTTATAATCCAAGAACCCCACTACGTTTTTTATATAATATCACAAAAATACATCCACGAAACCACATGTGAGGACAGCAATGTGACATAAAAATAACCCAGCTGTCAGGGGAAATATAAAAACATAAAGAGCCTACATAGACAGCTTTTGGGAGACCACCTTAAGCCTGAGAGAAAGAGGACAATTAAGATGTTTCTGAAATATTTTCAACTTATTCTTTCTGCACCTGATAAGTTTTCTGTGCCCCTTCACTGCTCCTGAGTAGGGAAGACATCACTTGGAAATGCTGATGGCAGATCTCCCTGGTTGTAAAGTAAATGAAATCCCCTCTTGAACAAATTCTCCTCACAGAAATATAAGGCTCTGTTATTTTTAGGCCTTTTCGTATCCTGGTTGTCTCACCACCACTACTTTCACCCCCAAAGAATACCTAAATTTGAGAATATACAAATACATCAGCCACAGAGTCTCTACATTTGGGCAAGCTGTACTAACATTCTGAATTCGTATGATAAACCTGACCTATGGGTTAAGCTATTTTTACACAGCCTAAAGAGATATCAATTTACTCCTTAAAACAGATAGCCACAGTAAAATTTAATGCTGTATTTCCAACTCGTATGGCAGTTAAAGGTTTTAGGATGAGATTATTCAATGTAATTCAGTGACACTGAATCCATTTAATTGTCCTGAGGTTCAAACCCTGCATTTTGGTACCTTTCCTACAGAGACAGAAAAATGTTGAACTTTTTTCATTCAATAAATATATTTTCTTACTTGACACTGGAATGCACATGCTACTGATAAAATGAACAGAACTGGAAAATACAGCAATTACTTTATCAGCACTGAAAGGTGCACACACACAGTTTAAATCTGCAAACCTTCTCACCTGGCACCCCAAAACTCAAAATGGACAGAAATACCTGGCAGTCAGTGGGAAGCAAAAATCCCTCATACTGTGAAAAAAATATAGATGCACATTCACACAGGAACTGTGGGATTTAAATCTCAGACTTTCCCAAAATACAGCAAATCAAAGCATCCTGGATATTTTATTTAATATATAGCCTCCACCTAACATACCAAGGAAGATACACTCAGTCTGTTGGATTTATTACAGCTTTACAAAGTGGTTTTTTTGACAGTAATTTTTTCTGTGAATAACAACACTAGTGTTTGGAGTAGCCTGTGAAGCAGAGGCTCAGGGTCCTTGGCCTCTCTGTTTACAGTTATGCTGCCACTTCTCATGTTGCCTGTGCAGGTCATATGGGAATAGTCCAAAATGTGCCGATACACATTTTTGTCTCCCCAGAACAATGTTTTTCACACTATTATAGTTAAGAGTATGCCAGAGTTTACAGTTAGATTTTATTTTTAGAGATGCATAATTATAAAAACTTGCTTCAGACTCAGCTGCCTATATGCAACCCTACATACAGACAAGTTAAACATACTTGGTTCACTGCTTTTTAAGTCAGATATTCCGCTCTATTTGTGATTTGAGGTTAAAGCAGCACAGGATATGGAGCTTTCCAGTACTATATCTGTACATGGCCATCACAAAGTTGGAAAGAAAACCCTATTTCCCATTCTTCAAAACTGAGTTTCCTGCTGGAGTTGAACACTCCACATTCCTCTCACTAACAAATATTGAAAAAAAAAAATTGTTTACACTCTGTTGCCATCAGATTCCAGCGTCACATTCTCTTCCAATGTTTATTCATCCGAGGGAAGCTTGAAATGTCTTTTTGGTTTTTTTGGGGGTGACCAACAATGCTAATCTGCCATTCCTGTATCAGCCCAAGCAATTAGGAGACACAGAGCAGAATTTATCCCAAGGTGCTTGAATGGAAAGCAGCATTTCTTGTGATATTACCAACTATGATTCGGCCCATGAATCTGGGCCTCTGAACAACTGGAAATGTCTCTTCAGATGCTGCCACCAGCCAGCACAGCTGGGAGAGTCATACCCCACAGCACTGTTTTCTTTTAAAAATTAGCTATCCATAATTAATTTTGTGATACACCCTGACCTTGGAAATCCCCTCCTTTCATCTCCACTGCATTGGTTCTTACACTCAAGGAGTCAAAGTTACACACAAATTTCTGGGAAAAAGTGTTTTCTGAGCATTTGAAGGGGAATTTCTACTTGTGGAGCAGTTTAGGAGCTTTCTGCATCTTCTCATTGTTAACAGAGCATTCCTTTTAACCCAAGTCTAATTACAGAAAGACAATAATATAGATGGATTTTATAAAGAAATAAATCTTGTTCACAGATTCAAATAATCTCTGCCATTACAACAGTTCTGGTCACAGAAACATTTGGGTTATTAGTGCTCAACAGATGTGGCTTAAAATTTGAAGGGGCAAGTGAGTTTTCTTCTCTTGGAAAAGTCGAGCTTTAATGCAGTGCCTTGCTTGAAGAAGACCAGACAGAGCAGCATTACAGGGACTGAGCTGCATCTTCAAGAAAGTGGCCATTTGACTTTGAAAACAAATGTTTTGTCAGGTATTAGATACTTCTGTATTTCGATGATTTATTTCAATACACCTCATTTGCTGGAGGAGATAAATCTCTGCCAAATCTCATGCTACACTGATGCCCCCTGTGGCAGAAGTAAGAAGAAATTCAAGAGTAAACTGCAGACCACACAAGCAGAGTTTGCAGAACTGAAGGTACCATTAACTATCAGCCGTAGAATTAACTGGAAGTAAATACAAATATTAGACATACAGATGGGGTTAAACTATGAGATACTTTACAGAAAATTGTCAACCTAAGAATCCATGTAAAAATCCAACCATTGGCCATTTGGTATCAAGTCAGTAATATGGAAAACTGCTGAGGTCTGCAGTTGTGCATTCCAGAGGGTAGAAGGTTCCTTGGTGGTTCCTCAGCCAAGGGCAGCAGAAATCCATGTTGAATACTTAGTCAACAAGCCTCATACTGAAGGATAATACCTCTAGTTATTTTTAGTCAATAACAAGCAAAAAATACCCAAGTGTGTCTGACAAAGAGGGACTGGAAGTACTGGAGGATTTTGAAGCGTTAAGACAGAAAGCTTCTTATTTCATTCAATTTGAGAGGTGAAGAGGGAACTGTGCCACAGTTCGGAGGCAAGAATAAAAATTCCAGGAAACAGTCTCATGAGACAACTGATAGCACTCATCCATAGTTGGTGACACTCTGACTCTTTCATGAAAAAGGCAATTTTGCTTCCCAGAAAAATATTCTGGCACTGGGGATTCAAGAGGACAAGGCTCTCACAGCGATTTCTGACTTTCTAACCCATATTAATATCTACAGTTATCAAATCCAGAACTTCAAACTGTGACTTTGTTACAAAGAGGATGCTCAAAAACACAAACCCCTCTCTCTTTTGTCATATATTTACAGCTGAAGAAATCCCATCCATTTAGCCAATTCTTTCCCAATAAAAATTGCTATTTTAATGCAGCTTAAGAGAAGTATTACCACAAATGTATATTTGTACATCTCAAACCTATGCTGCCAGTTGAAGATACTCTGAGAAGTATTTAAAATAATACTTGATTTTAAAGAAATAGTAAGCAGTTAAAACAAAAATTTTGATTCAGTGGAGTGGGAAAAAAGATTTAAATTAAATTCCTCTTATAGCATGTTTTTGTTCATTTAATTAGGTATTGTCTTTGATAGATATAAAATTGACCTTGTGCATGGGACGTGAAATACCTGAAATCCCATCTTCCCTTTTTAAAAAGCAACCCTGAGGTGTACTGTAATTAAATAAAATCATCTCCCTAACGAATGAGTTAGAACAGCACATAGGGGAGATGCTTTGAAA
Source organism: Neomorphus geoffroyi (assembly GCA_033558235.1). Lineage (NCBI taxonomy): Eukaryota > Metazoa > Chordata > Aves > Cuculiformes > Neomorphidae > Neomorphus > Neomorphus geoffroyi. The sequence continues at coordinate 28,287,364 of JAUMJM010000016.1, forward strand.
GGAACGTTTGTTTTCCACGAAAACTCACCATAAAAAGCAGAAGCGTTTCTTTTTCTTGGACAAGTTGTCTGAAAAGAAAAAATCCCTTTTCGAAAGAAGGGACAAATGTAATTGAGGCTTAGATATCATCACTTTTTTAAAACACAGAAATTTTCAGTTTTGTTTCTCTCCTATAGGAAAGAGATCAAAATAATTACAGAAAATTTCTAGAAACAATGGAACACGACTGGCAAATGCAAACATTTAGCGTGGATTGAATTAATTTTTCATTGCAGCCTTTCGCACTTCTGAGGAAATTAATTCTGGGAACTACAAGATGAGAACTCACTGGCTTGTTTCCAGTACCTCCTCACAGTCATCTGCTTGAAAATTGCATATTTATTTTGGATGAATTGCCTGTTTCTAGTATTTTGAACTGCAAAGACAGACAGCTGAAATGCTTACATTAAAGACTAAACACTGCTAATTGTTGTATACAAAACTGTTTTTCTTAAAAAGAATAAAGATCAATAAGAAAGGTAGTTGAGGTTTTGGAAGTCATTCAAACTTTTGTCCAAAGAAAGGGCCACACTTCCGAAACAAACTACTGTCCACTCATTGCCAATTAATTACTCTGAATTAGGTACTACAGAAAATATTTGACTTTGCAAACTAACTTAGGAGTAAGCATACAGTTCAGGCCACTTGCACTAAGTGACTGGTTTTGTGAAACGCACAAAAATGTTTTCTTAACTGTAACTGATCTCTAAACAAGAATATGGGCTGATGATCCTAAGGCCCAAAGTTTAAACAAATGCTCCTGCAGAACCCACAAAATAAACGTTCTTAGTACACGAAACCCCCACATACAACACCTAGCTTAATGGTCAATCGTGTCAAGTCTGCTTACTTGTGTAAGTGACTCTGGTGCAAAATAAAGTTGGTGTCTTCAGCAAAACAGAATTTCATTCTTATCTTATTCATCCTTAATCAAACATTATGACATATGAATGGTTTAGAACTGCATCTTATTTATACTATTACATGCACTTACTACTGTGCTGCAATGTGAATTAAGTTGTAAAAATTGCAAGACTCAGCCTGACATTTCCTCCTCACTCACAGACCATCAAACCACAGCTGCTTGGATATAAGAAGTTATATTTGTTCCGAATGTCGTGTTTGGCGTTATGCTGTGGTTCAAGAAGTTGTAATCTGTACAGAAACATTTTGTCTGCCTGGCAACAGGAAGGATTTCTATTTGCATGGTAATGAGACATTTTATTTGACAAGGTTTTGAAGGAAAAGATGCAATAATTTTAACAGTTGGGTGTTAACACTAAAAACATTCAATGAATCTGGGCAAAAACATTGGTTCAGTACCAAACTTCATGCGAGTGGAGCATGGAGCAGAAAATGGGACCAAATACCACTGAAAAAATTATCACAGCATCTATCTGTATTAGTTGAAATATTAAACTACATAGTACAAAGGAAATCTATTGCATTATTTTGCTCTAGATCCATCTCCCATGAAGTAATGAAGGCCCCAAAACCAGGCAGACAGGCTGGCAGCAGCATGGAGATGGACACAGTGAGATTTCCATCTCGCTTGACCCCTAACCAAAATGAACTTGAACTCCACCTCTGCTCTAACCAAGAGTCCCAGTGTCAAATTTAAATAATCTAATTAACTTGGAAGTTTGCAATTTTCTCCCTTCTTTGCCCTACAAAAAACAAACTTTGATTTTATTTTAAGAAAACTGGTATTCATATTGGATCACCTGTATTGTTAAAAATGTGATACTATCTTTGACCTCAGATGTGTAGCTTGAATAACGAGGTAGGCATTTGACTACATGATAAACAGAGATCTTATTTCCTCTGCAAGGAAGTACTGAGACATTTAACTAAGGCCAATGCAGCAGAGGTGTTCAGATAGGTTACAAAAATAAAAATCACATGGCTACACCAAATCAATGAACGAGGGCAGCCCACTGACATCAGAGGAAAATGATGTAAAATATTTTTCTAGATTGAAATTTAAAACACATATACAATTACTAGGTAGCTAGTTAACCTGGCAGTGTTTAAACAACATCCATGAAATTAATGGTACCACTTGCTTCACAGGCATTCAGATCTCAGGCAGGCTGATGCTCATCCATTGCAACCTGCCATGGGGCTGGAACGGCTCCCCTCAAGTACAATTCCCAGGGATCGCCCTAGGATTGGTGCAGCTTAGCAGGAGGGGACACAAAGAAACTGAAGTCCTTGTTAGTGGAAAGCATCAGAACATCACTATTTTAATCCATGCTCCAGAAATGATGAGTTGTGCAACGATTACCTGCAATTCAGAGAGAGCCTGTCCATTCATCCCTTACCAGCCCACAGTAGTTCTCTAAATCTTTACACAGGTATTTTTGCTTGTTTATTTTCTAACTGCTGCCAGTGTCCTAAATAAAAACTTAATCAAATAGCAGTATATATAACAAAATGAAACAATAGTTAGCTCAAGGTAAACTTGAAATAACCAGCACTATTGCCTTCAGTGCTGCTGCCTGACGGCTGCCTGGCCAGCCCAGCACGGTGCTGGGAACATACAAGCATTTGGAAATTTCAGTTGAGTTCTAGACAGAGATGTGTTGCCATTTCATCCTTTCTTTCTTCTTCTAAGCTGATCTAAATTATTCAAGGCATAATTCAGAAAGACGTTACTAACAGTTGCTGAGAGATGTCTTCTACCATTGCGTTCCACCTGGAAATTAAGAATTTCAGTATTTCTGTTGAAAAACTAGTATTTCACTCGACAACTGGGAAGTTACTAAAAACTGCTGCTGTCCACAGCAACTGGGTTTTCTTTCCTTGTCTGAGCAGATGCCAAACTACTGCCAGAACACCCACACTTCTTATAATCTACCCTTTATCTCATGCAATAGAAGCTAAAACCATCATTACAAACCCTCGCTCCATGTCGCAATGTGAATCAAAAAAGCAGCAAGCGTTGCAATAGCTTTCGTAACAAGCCATCATTATACAGCTGAGAGGCTTTTTTATTTTTTCTAAGGAAATTTCACATTTTGTCTGCATGTACTTCGGTGAACTCTACAAGTGTTTTTCAGCCTTATAGATTTGAACCCCAAGCCATGTTTGTTTAGATGAAGATTACAGGTCCACTTCAAGTCTAAAGAAACCAAAGACAAGTGGTACTTGCCTACAAAACCGTATGTACTTCATATTTCATAGCTTTTGCATTCCTGCTGGACAATTCACATGATTGTATTCCATTCAAAGTTAATATTTAAGTGAATTCACCTATGGCAGCTGTGGTTTCACTTGGTGCTCTGTGCATAAGAAACACCAAGTTCTTCAACCTAGGTTAAGGTCACGCAAAACAGTACAGTTTTGAAATAATTTTATATTAAACTTTGATGTAAGAGGTCACCAAGCTTTTTGAGAGTATCATAGTGTGACTTGGTGTCCCTCCAGACTGTCATCACTGTCAAATACTTTGGGAACAGGACAAGACAAACTCTGTGGCAGGGGATTATGTTATAGCCTATCCAGATCCCATCCGAATGCTTTTTCAACCCCCAGCATCATCATGGGTGTTTTGTTCTTCATATCACACAGTTTACTTTGCATCCAATGTAACTGTACAAATCATTACCAGCATAAACATCTCAACTCTGCCAAAAAAGCTACACATTTTGTCACTTAATGACAAAATCCATGAAGTTGTCTCAAGTCTCCTTTTCCCCTTTCCTTCATCAAAATCTTCTAGTCTCAGAGTGAAAAAGGTCCCAAAATTGTCAGAGGGGAGGAGGACTGCGTACCAGTGCCTGGGGAGGCTGCAGTAAGAACATGATGTGATCAGAGGAATTTAAGAAAATAAAAAAACCATCATGCCAGAGCCCGTATTTTCCTTTATCACAAGCACTGTTATTTTGATTCATATGTTTCAACTGAAGCAAACACCAAAAGCAATTTGTGTAATAATACGACAGAAAGTTAAACAAGAGTAAGCAAACTGCAGGAAATTCATCACCAGAGAACACAATATCAAACAAGCATGTCCCAGGGAACAAAGCAAGAGGTGAAGACAACAATGAAACAGCAAGAACGCATCCAATGTATACAAGAGGGAAAGCACAGCGAGGGCAAGAAGCCAGACACATTACACATGACATAAGTAAATAAATCAAAGGAAGTGAGATTAAAACCTGAATTAACTGGAGGAGGGAGAGAGCTATAGCACCTGCATAGAGGTGTCCGCCCCATGGAGATTAATATCACAGAGTCTATGAAAAGTATGATTTGTACTGGCTGAGCATGGAAAGAAAGAAAAAGATTCACATTTCAAAATCAGAAAGCTAAAAAAATAACTGGTGTCACTATTCCGCGGTTTTCAAACTGCAGCACCAATCTGAAAACACAGCAGAATTGTTCAAAGCAGTTCATGCAAATTACGATAAAATTACATTTTAGTTTTGTTTTAAACTGATAAATAAGGTTGATTTAAAAGCGAACAGTTTGAAAACTGAGTAATTTTTCCACATATGTTTTGCAAAGTTTTAACTCTTTTCTATTGCATTCCAGCTCATGACTAGTCAGAGTTTTACTTTTCAAATTTTTTTTTGTAGACTTACAAAAAACCCCCCATTTTTTTTCAATTTTACTGAGTTCTTTTATATTATTTTTTATTCTGTACACAGTATCTTGAAGCTTCAGATAAATATAAGCTGTAATTTGGCATCAATATCACAAAGTCTTCAAATGCAAATCAAGTTCACTTCAATTATCACTGTGTCATTCCAAACATGAACAGCAGGAGCATGGTAAAAAGTTATATGAAATAGTGTTTTCAAAAACATTTGATTGTGGTATTTTTCAATGCAATAGCTCTCTCACTCACTGCACGAGTGGAAGGGATGGTGTGGGCCAAGAACGGATGGTATGGGCCAAGGACTGGGTACAGACTGTGCCAAAGCACAGTGCCACTCCGAAGCCGAGGGTTGCAGGGGACTCACCCGGCATCCACGCAAAAATCAGATTTCCCAGACCCTGCACCTTCTGAGAAAGGAAAAGCACCCAGAATAGAGATATTTTTTTCCTCCTCCTCCTCTGTGTAGAACTGGGATTCAACTTTTGCTGCAATCTCGCTGAAGAGGAAAACCAATTGAAGAGCATCAAGAAGAAGGAACATCTTCCTGTCATTTACGCATAAGAACACAAAGAAAGATGTTACAGTGACTTGCAGCAATGTAACTAATAAAGAAATAGGTTCAGGAGGGGATGGTCATACTGCCTAATGTTATTTGGAGGTTTTGGCCTTTCCACAATAAATTCTTTCCAATTGAGCTACAACCATGACCATATAACTGAAGTGAACAAGGGGATTCTGAAACATGGAAAAACATATACATTTCCTATGCTTTGGAGCAGAGCTAAAGCACAGTTCAAGTCCAGGCCAGTGCCACTTCTATGCACTAAGTGGAACGATTACTGATAGGCAGATGTTGAAGGACAATGCAAATTAAGGCTATCATAAAGCAGAGCCATACAATGCTACCCTATAGTCTTAATGCTGGCTATTTATAAATCACATTTAAAAAACTCAAGTGTGATATGATGGAATCCTACATTAGCAAGATTACAGCATTATTGAGAAGGCTATGAGATGGGTGGATAAAACTGCTGACTTTTAGTAATTTCATATGAAACAAATTCCTTGGCACTAAAGTAATAGTAAAAAAGTTAAGTGAATAATCATATGGAAAAATACAAAAACTGCCAGTCCTCCTTTTCCTCAGGTTTTCCAACCACCCATCAGCAAACTGCATTACATGGTTTTTTCTTTTTTAAATATAAAAGCCCTGTGAGAAATTAATTAAATAATATCAAAGTATACTCAAAATTTTCTAGAGTATTTATTGATCAAGGGATTTTCATGTTAAAAAGTGGCACATGCGGTTCTGCAACCCATTTGTCCCCCTTTGTGCGTACAACGTTGAGGAAGGTGAATGCACAAAGCAGCAAATAATGCACTGCGAGTTTCAATTTTAGATATGTGAGACCACAAAATTAATGAGCGTCTTTGCAGTAATAATTTGTAGACTTCACACAGAACTAGGGAAGATTATAAATGCTGTTGACCTAGAAGAAGTAATAGAGAATTCAGTATTCAGTAGTGACGAACAATTTATAAGTGAATAAAGTCTAGCATGCAATATGACTGCTTTCTGTTGACAGATGGCAGAGAAGTGTCTTCTCCATTCTCTCTCATTAAAATAATTATGGCAATGTATGTTAGCCTCTCTTCAAGTCTGGCATTTTCGCAGCACATACAGGGGCATCATCATTGTAGGAATAAGGTTAAATAATAACGGAAACACATTTCTGGCATGCAAAGGGCATTTGATATTAAACTTACCTGCTTCCAGAAATAACAGCAAGAAGAAATTTGTTACCTTAGAGTAAATGAAATGATTTAACTTATTTTAACAAGAGGTTAATTAGAGCTCTCTGCTAACTTGAGAAATACGTCCCAAAACCAGGTCAAGCCATGGTTAGGCTGACGAGCCTTTGCCTTATGTAACTCCTCCAGAACCAGGCTTGTTTCTCGTTTTTACCTTCGCTGCCAATTGCTCACTATAAAACTGTAAATCAGATGCAGTCCAGTGTGAAACTTCTTCCACAGCTGTCAAATAATAAAATCTGTGAAACTGCAGAGAAAGAAATTTAGGTTACTAGAAGCCATGTCAAAAATACTCCAAGTTCAAGTGTGCTTCTTGCACTGCCAGTGTATTTGTGCCTGCTGCTCCAGCAAAATGCTGAGGGAGGCTGGGTGGTACACAGGGAGGCACACAGTGTTAGCCTAGTTATCCCCTGTCCCCCTAATTACTGTGATGGGTAGTTAGCGGCACAAGTTAATTATCACCACGTAACAGGGCTTCAATACTGTAAGTCAATGTCCCCGCCATAATGCGTGACATTAACACTGCATGATGTCATGGCTGAGCAAAAATTATCTGTTGTCAGCACTGTACACTCCACTGTTTCTCGCTGCTGTTCTCCCCAATATGATTCACTTTCATTATTTATGAGACTTGTCTCACTAACCCTCAGCAACGGTTCCAAATAATGATAGGAATCTGTCAGTGTAGGATTGTATTTCTCAAAACAATAACCACAGTTCCTGGAAATGTCAATATGTCAATTGAGGGTAACACATCTCTCAATAAACCAATATTTTGTAAAACAAAAACAAAATCTAAAAAAAAAATAAAAATCATGCACAGAAAACTAAAATTTGAGCTCCAGCAAGCTTTCCTCTTACAATGTCAGGCAGAAAAATGCATCCTTCCTGCCAGACGGTGGAGACAGAAAAGCACATTTGTATCTTCCCCAATTACAAATTTTGAAGAATTCAATGTTTTAGCACTTAATACTCATGAAACATGATGAGAAATGAAATCAGGGTCTTCACAAAAGTTGAAGAGCTTATGCTACAGCAGAAATGAAACTGAAATTCGAGGTACAGAAGAACTAATAGGAGCTATATTTTTGACAATTTCCCAGGAAAAAAAGGGAAGTTAGAGTTGGTATCATTACAAATGGCCACTGACGTTGCATTAAAAAACTTCTTTTCAGGAACGCCTTCACTGTACGATCCTGCAGAACAATATCTTACTTCTAACAGTGGAGAAGGTTGTATGAGCTTCGTTCTTCTCCTTGATATGAAGCTTAGCAAAAAACTGTGCTAAGGACAAACCATAGAGTTCTTAAAACCTCCATCCCAAATCTAATGATTTAGAAATTTAAGAGCTCCTCAAATGATTTTCTATACTACTTTTGAAATCAGCTTTGTACACAGCTTCATTTTACTTTGAGCCAACAAGAGCAAAGGTGATCAGCTTTAGATAACTATAACTTATAAGCCTCTTAATAAGCCTTACATTTCCATCCAAATATCCATTCTCTCACATTCTTAGAGGCCAACGTTAATGAAAGAAAATATTTTTATTAACCAAGCAGTTCTGAAAGTATTTATGTAGCTATAGTGCAGCTATATGAGATGTACGTAGAGATAACTACGTTCACTGACCAAATATTCATCTAAATAAGGGATATTCAAGTATTTAGGTGCTACAAAGCAAACCCTAAAAATGTGATAAAGCCATTTAATTCTTTAGGTTACAGGTTTTTTTTAAAAAAGTATGTTTTTCCACAATGGCCTTATCCCATCCAAGGTTTTATTCTACTGATTTTCCTCCACAAAGGTTACAAAAGAACAGCTTCACCATGAAGATCTTATTCTGTACGTATCAGTAACATTAATATATAGGTAGGAAAACCTTGAAACTTTCACACGATGTTTAAATTATCAGAAAATTTAGAGACCATTTGCCATTTCTGAAATTCTAGGTTACTGACATTTCTCATATTGAAACTGTAAACATACCAAAAAAAAAAATTATCAAAGGAAAGCAAAAACAAGTTCTACAAAACTGAAGGTCTATAGAAAATGTACTGATTTGTTAGAGGAATGTTCAACTAAACAGCAAAATTGTCCTAAAACACAATACAAAGAATATCAATAGCACTAAAATTTCTGTTCTCCATCGCAACACTCACATCTGTGTGTTTGGAACAGGGAAAATACAGCCTATCTATTTTGCAGCATATAAATTTATCAGAACAGCAATAAATCCCTACCCATGACACAAACTACAAATAACTACACAGACCTTTCTAACAAATCATCTTGAATTTAATCTTTCCAAACCCAAAGACTATATTTGGCTAATACAGCACATCTTTTTCCATCACTTGCATGGGATTTTGGACTAGAGAGATCCATTTATTTCTAACTTTTCTGGAAAATTCCAGGTTCAAGAATTTACAGAGCAGTGTTTAGCAAATCTGTGAGACCTGGTTTAAAAGAAAATTAAATAAACATACCAGCTTCACATGACACTATATGCACCCTGTAATGTTAACAGACAGTAGGTAAAAGTGGCAATTAAACAGAATGTATCTTTCAAAATGCATCGCCTCCAATTATCAAGGAGCATTATTTAGGTAAGTAAATATAATAGAGTTAGGAATGATAGTATGAAATTACAAGACGCATGTCTGTGGTGAACAGCGGAGAAGCAATGCAGGTATGCTAAGCCACTGCAGTCTCTCAAAGGAACGCACAGAAATCTTTACTCTTGGGAAAATCAAAGACCAGGCTAAAGCAGCGTCCAAAGGAGGAGATGGGTTGCCCTTCTATATCATGCCCCAATGGTCCATGCCTCTGACCAGAAATAAGAGTAATTACTGCGTGGTTTCTCAGTAATCTTTACCACACAGTCATGAGAGCCACTGCCATTAAGGATCTCCTTCAGAGGCAGGAAAAAATGATGAAGGATGTAAGTATCAGAAGGCTATGGAGCTTGAGAAATTCAGGGCTATAAAAAAATAGCAGCCCTGAGATGATCTGACACAAAATAACTGAAAATGCTAAACCATTAGCCTGTACAAGTACAGTCTTACTAACAGCCCTGTCAGAGTTCCCAAAAGAAGCAGTGGTGTTCTTGTCATTAAGAACAGGAACAAAGCATATTTTTTCACTGTATCTTCCATTAAGAATGGAACGATGAGTTTGTCCTCTGTAAGGAACACTCCTGACTCAACTGGTTCAGAGACAATCCTGACTCACTGCTTGTTCCTCAGAGTAAGAGCTACAAAACTAAGAAAAGCATTTCCCCAAATATTTGACAAAGCTCCAGAAGACATCTGTGCTATCAAGTTCCTTTATTTAAACAGCAGCAAGAAAAGACTATTTCAGAAATGCAGTAAACTTTGAGTTTTTCACTGTCTTCAGTGACGTGGCCCTCAAGGGTCTATCCCTCCCTGCGTTCTGCAGCCAGAGCTTGCAGCTGCTTCTGCCGTGCTGATCACTTGTTCATTATCTCCATTTGTGTTTTTCATATGCTCCTTTTTCTTTCCTGTCCTTCAGGTTTCTGTTCCCTATCTGTTTGCCCACTCTGTATGCTCTTCTACATCACAATTTTGGTTATTAAATTTATAACGCTATCTCTCAGCTATAATTACTACATATCATGTTACATCCTGTTCTCCTATTGCTTCCTCAGGTTAGAAGCAGTTCTATAGCTTTTCTCTAAAAATCATCTTTTCCCTAATAATCTGTGTCATCTTTGACACTGCTGAGTCTGGATGAACAAGAGTCCATCACACTTCCAGTACTGGAAGAGTTTCACTTGACCTCCTACTTACACTGCTAAAATTTTATTTTATATTTCATTTGTTCAGATATCTTAAACACTACTGACAAGATCATATTCCTTCACACCACTCCAACCAACCTATCACCCCTTAAATACATCTTCATTCCTTCTTCAAAAGCCCACAAGATCCTCCATTTAACTCCATACAGTTCTCCCATGACCTATATTTTTCCTCATTTTCTCCACCCTGTTCTCCCCTCATGGCAAACTCAACCCAACACCCTCAAGAGCCAACTACGCAACTTCCTCTTTCTGCATTTGCTTGAAAGAGCCACTTCTGAAATAAGGACATCCAAAGCACCCAGACTTTGACTTGCTTTGGGGTAAAGCTCCCTGATGTCCTGCTTTCTCAGCTGACCAACCATACACCTTCAGTGGGTCTTCCCTAGTGGTCCCCTGGTCCCATAGGTGACAGCAGATGGACACCATCTAAAAGGCAGACAAACAGAAGTTCTCCTTTGGGCCACACCACCAGTGCTGTTCTCTTTCGCTTTTTACCATCTCCATTTCAAAAAGGCTGTCCATGTTTGCACAGTAAACAACATTTGGAAACCGTCACTGGATACCTCTGCATCTGTGCACTTGTGTGTTCCTACAAATACACTAAGGTGCACACACACACACCACAAACCACAAAATTTACAATCCTCTTAATATTGGTACCAGTTCTGACATTTTTCAACTACACAGCAGGTTAATAATAGATAACTGTTTAATGTGGAATTTTTACAGATTTTGTACATTGTTCTGGTTCACCAAAATTAAAGTTTCATCAACCATACTAAAGAAACTTTCTTGACATTACTTTGTGGAACGGCCACATTTCAGTGTCAGAGAAGCACAGTGGATGGAAGACTGAACAAAATCTGCTGTTTGCTACTAAATTCACACTTTTCAGCCGCTTTGACAAGGGTTCCACTAGCGATGTGAGCTGTATTTATCATATAAACAAATAGGAAACCCTGAAATGAGAGAATTCATCTCCCTCCTGCACATATGCTACCTTACACAGCCACGTACACATGCAGAACGTGTAGAGTTTAAACATCGGCTGGCACACCTATCAATCCACGGCAAACTTATCATAAAGCAATCATAGCTTAATTAAAGCCAGAGAGAGGTCAATATGTTCATATGCAAGATGATTCAGTATGATGCCACTTGGGTACAATCAATTAAAACGCAGAAGATATTTTTTAAATGGGAACACCCGAGTAGGGAGCCTGTTGTCTACCCAAAGGTTTTGCTATGCTTTAAAAGCTTCATTTAAATATTTTTTTCTTTATTTATATGCACAAAAGTAATAGTTATATCAGATATTCATAGGTGATTTAGATGATTGATACCAATTTCTCTTCATAATATGACTAGCAAATAAAAACCACAGCGGTTCTAATATAAAAAAATAACATGTGACAAGGTTTCCTAAAACATTTCTATTTTGGACCTCACAAGCTAAATTGCTTTTGCTGGCCCCTTCCACCTCTCAGCATGGTTGACAGACAAATTGATCGAAACATCGGAAAATAATATGCTTGCAAAATTTCTCTGGGTGAGTTTTCAGTCTTTTGAATTTTTCATACAAGAACAAAATGAAAGATTGCCTCCTTGATTTTTCCTCCATTATGCGTCCCCATCTTATGTACTACAGGAACATACAATACTTCAAATAGCAGCAATACATTGTAAACAAAATGTATAACATTTTTCATAGAACACCCAAGCCGTGCAAAGTTAAAAGACTGGGTAGCAGGCATCTTTGCCCTGCAGATTATGTTGTTCAATTATAATGAATTCATACATTTGAAGTTGCCTTAGGGCCTCTCATTAGACTTAGGGGTGTTTATTACAGGAAATATTGCTTGTATCATTTAAGAAGCAAGAAGGCTAGATGATTTGATTAGAAATGTTGACAGTTGAGGTGTGTAAAAAATATGTCATTCACCCACATTTTCCCCCACTTTAATATTAGGATCCTTCATTTTTTATGAATTCTTTAACCCATTCCTCCCTTCCCCGGAGCCCACGGCTGTTGCAGCACAGTCTGCTCCCAGGACAGCCAATTCTTCACCACGAACTGCTATTCTGACACCGGCCAACGCTTTTCACCTGGCAATCCAAGAAAAACACAAATGCTGCATTTCCATCGCAGTCCCTCCTGTGGACGCATGCGCGGGCACAGCCGCTGGGTCCATCCTGTTCCTGTCTTCCTGCACCGCCAACACAGTGGAGCCTCAAGCTCCTGCAGAATTGGGAAATTAACCTTCCTGATGGCATAGAAAAGGCAGAATCTCATCCATTTAAATTTACACCACATGAAATTGAACAAAATTAGGAAAGTCTGATAAGTAGTTTGTCAGCTTTTGGTCCAAACTAAACAAGTCCTGAGAGATTATCTTGAATTAAAGCAGTCAGCAATGTTGATTAACTTTCAGAGGTGAATCAGAAAACTCTGGGGGAAAAATAAAAATAATTGTTTCCAGAATCCTTGTTCCATTTTCCACAAAACACAAAAAATCAAACAGCAAAAAAACCCCAAAATCAAAACTCTTGAAGGGTAATGTAATTCCTATACTAGGTGATCTGACCTCCAAATATGCTTTAAAGGATCTTTAATTTAGAGAAAAATAATCCTTTTTTTTTGCATTAAGTCTTCTGACACCTAACAATCTGAGCATCAACCTCCCCAAATGTCCTATTAGTAATTAGCAATTTTTACAACGGCTATTGCTACTATTTTGTCAATGTGATTGCTACACATTGAGCGGTTGCTACTATTTTGTCAATGTGATTTCAGATGAGTATGTCCCAAAACCAAGGGCATATATTCTTAAAGTATGCAAGTAAAATAATGCAGCAAAAAGCATTTACTATGTGAACTGATAACACATTTAAGAAAATTCCACTTCTGGGTCTCACTTGCTCAATATCCATAGTTACCTAGCTCAAATTTGGCTTACATTTTCCACATTATATTTAGCCAAATTTAAGTAAGAGACAGCTCTACTTTGAGAAATTTAAATAACTTAAAATGTGTATTGAGGAGCAAACAGGGCTCTCACAAATCTATCATACTTTAGCTTTGATCACAGCACCACTTCAAAAGAATAGAAAAAAAAAATAACGTTACCGAGAATAAACTTTTACATTGTGGAAGTTTTCCCTGTGCTGAAGCAGTCTGTAAAGGCAGAAATGTATTTGAACGAGACCTAAGCAACTGCACTGGTAGGGACACTCTTGTTAACATAGAGTTAAATAAACACCAATGGTGTTGAAAGTAATCTGGCTTAAATATGTGATGTATAATAATAATTATTGGAAAAATTTCAACCATGACTAGTAACTGCTTTTCTCCTCTGAGGATCTGGTATTTGCCATTTCATCCTGTCTGCAAAATATCACAAAATGTTGGTAGTTTGCAGCCAAATTTTATTTTCCTAGCACAAGTCATCAGAAACTAAACTTAAAAACTAGTATCAGTACTCCAACTGCATTTTTTCTATTTTGTTTGGTGCTAGCTATACACACATATAAATAACTATTTACATTGAAATATATATTTTTAATATATATTTATATTTATACTGCATTCATGCCTCTAGCATCTATCAACCACATAAAATTTAATCACTTCTCTAAATGCTAGAGACAAAATCTCTATTTTTTATCATCATTTGATATTCAGCTGTAGAACAAGGTCAGAAATTTGATTCCAAAGGGCATATCACAAGTGTTTAGTACTTACACCCTCTGCAGTAACAGGTTCTTCTGTCCTCTTAAGTCCTATCGAACTCCATATAATGCACAATTTCCCTAAAGAAACAGTCCTGACAGAACTGCATGCTATCGAAAACAAGAAGCACCAAATACGCTACATGAGGTAATCTGTTTTTAAGCTATGCTTCTGCCAGCCCCGTATTGAAAATATCAAAATGGCAGTCCTGGCTCAATTCAAAACCTACCTATCATTTTACACTGATTGTACTAAAAAATACAGTTAATAACAGCACATTCAGTTAATCAAATATTTTCCAACTCTACTGTGCCACAATAGCTGTGTTTTAAGATTGTAGGATTTCTATGCAACATCAGTAACACATCAGCTTTTCATTTACTACACCGAATCAATGTGTAGCACTCTGCAAGTTGCTAATCTGCATTTAAAGATCCATATATGTCTTAAAATACTCAACTAAATATTTTAGGGTGTTTAAAACACAAGCCGCCTACTATCTTCAAATATCTATAGAACTAACAGTAGTGTTCTTAAGTTAGGAGTGACAAATACTAGAAAACCTCCACAATTTGGCTTCCATATCTCTGAATTGGTATTTCAGTGACAGATGTTTGTTGCGGCAAAAACCTCTGTCAGAACAAAATTAGGTGATCTATCATTTTAAGATATGGTCTTCATATACTGTTTACTCGAAGATATCACTTGCCTCAAGCCAATTTTGACCAAGAACATTTTGTGATATGGAAGTGATTTGTATATCATCATTTTTGTGATAAATGTAGCTCTTGAACACAAAATAACCTACTATTCCACAGTATTACAGTTAAAACTCCTTCACCAGTAAATCTGTACTACTGCTTTTATTACTACAAAGATACTGTATCTAGACTTCAATGTATTTCCCATATTTATTCACTGAATAGGGTTGCCTGGTTTCCTGTCTTTACATCAGGGAGCTTGGCCCTCTCCCCCCGTTTTTGTAACAGAGATGCTCCTCCAGTTTTGGGGGGCACAGGAGGAACAGCATCCATTGCAACAGGGACTTTTGTATTTGTTTCAGCAAATGGGGCAAGGGAAACAAAATAATGCAAAATATCTTTCAAAACAGCAGTGCTGAGAGGCAGGGACTGCCGTAGTTGTCCATGCGACGTGTCACATCCAAAATTAAAAATTCAGTTTCACTACCACTATTTTAGAAGCTCTATCCCTTCTCTGAGAGTCTAAAGCCTTCTGATTCACAGATGACTGGAATAAAATAGCGGCTTCCATCTCACCCCCTCATGTTCCACAGTAGTAGCAGGGGAGTAAGGGGATGTGATGACATAAGCAAATCACAAAGGGCTGAGAACCACCATAAAACACAAAAGTTGGATAAACCACACCAGTGGGTGAGACAGAAAAAGAGGAACATCCCACGAAGCTGAGCAAATATAAAGATCCATTGGTAGACCTGGGGAAACCATCTTAAATGGTCAAGTTCAGGACTTGCCATCATCTATGCTGAATCTGACACCTCTTCAGAGGTGTTCCTGATTAACAGGAACACCTGCAAACTAGACAGTTAATTTGGTCCATAAATTATTACACAAGCCGCTGAATAACCATAATTTAGTAATGAGCTCTAGCTGTTACTGGCCCTGGGTTAATCTAAAACAAAGTCTTAGTGATAAGGGGCTCTAGTTTTAAATACTTCCCAAAGTAACAGCTGACCTAACATTCATTGGACTTGGTGGACAGGCCAGAGAGCAACACTGCTGTGTATGAAGACTGGTCCTTTGGCCATTAACTCGCTGGATTTACAGTTGGCCTTGTCAGATCTCGTAGCAGAAGGAACCTCAGGTGAAGAGGTGACTTGACCCACTGCCCACTCCATCATGGGAACCATAGGCGACTGAGGTTTTCATTTGTTCTAACTAAAAAAGCAATTTTCTTCAGAGAAATGGTACGCAGTTGTTTCAATGGTATTAGTCCATTTGCACCCTGAGTAAAAATGGTCTAATTAGCTCTGGCATTTGACCAGTGATTCAACAGTGAAGTGTTTCTCTGCAGTGGAGCAGACGCGGGCTCTCCTACCACGTGCAGCGAAAGGCATCAAGGTATTTTCATACACAAAGGGACTAACTGAGCCCAGAGGTAGAAGGGCTTCATTGCTTTTCTCATGGCTCAAACAGCACAACTCCACACCCTGCCTTCCTGTTTTTCCTCTACGAAAGTGTTTTCTACAGATTAACCTTTCTTTGAGAGCTGTCCCTAAGCCGCCACGTCATACTTGACTCCACCTGAAGGGACTTGCCTCAGTCTCTCAACCCAGTCGCACAGAACCACTTCAAGAAACTGGTTCCTTTCTTATAGTACGTCAGACATGGTACAGTAAAACCTCAATCCAGGGGAGGGAGTTTGGAGTCCCTGCTCTCCTGCTCAGCTCCATAAGCCCACAGGCTCGTCTTGGCTACCTACACATCTGGAAATACCCTCGTCAACCCATCTGCTCTCTGCTTTGTCCACCTACTACCCGACTCATGTAATCGAACACTATGACCTGGAATAAAAACAGTGTTAAGGGGAAAGATGATTTTTAATCTAGTAATAGTGGTAGGAGAACAGACTGAGAAGCAAAAAAGTTTTATCAAGAGATGATGGGAAATAAGTCTTACCATTAGGCTCACAACATTTGAGAGCAATGTTACAGTTCAGAGCTATACACTAAGATAAATGAATTTAAAATAACGAGTACTATGGCCTTTGTTTCTTTTACAGGCTGAGATTCAGAATAGCACAGATCAGGCTGCACTGCTAAAAATAGGACACTGCAACCTACACAGCTTATTAAAAAAGCTATGCTTCAACAGGTGTTAATTTTATCACACAGGTACCAGGAGTTTTCAATCAAAATATCTTTTACACTGGGAATTGTGTGTACAGAACTTACTAGTAGAAAAATTTTTGTGCTTCATTTAATGACAAGTAAAGGAAAACTGGATCGTTATTCACATGACATTCTTCTATGATACAAAGATTAGCTCAAGTATAAGTTGGTGTTATCACTGATTATGCACCTAGACAGCTTAATGACAGACCAGAACTTGACTATACTCCCTTCTGTACTAACAGATAAGAGCCCTTGGCTAAGGATACAAAGCCATTAGTATCTGTACCAAATGCAGGCTGGGCTCATATTGACAAAGTGGTACTATAGCAATTGTTCTGGAAAAGGTAGCATGAATATCTTGTTCAAAGGAATAAGAAAGTTCTTTCTGGATTTATCTTAGAACAAAAGACTGCTATTAGTGAGCCTTACACTGTGATGTCCCTGGAACAGATTGCTTTTTATATGGAAAAAGCCCCAAACCCCTGAAGGCGCGTGCAGACAACCGTGAAAACCTGATCCTCATCTTCATAACAGCTTCCAGGTGATCAACTCCAGCCTGCACTACAGGCTTGGTCTAGAAAACTTCCTCTTCTCTCTAGCAGATTAAAAGTTCCTCATGGTCCCAGCACAATGCTGTTTCTCACCCACCACACTCCTCTGCATAAGGGGATGGTCCTGGCTGGCATTATCAAGCATTTCCTTTGACAAAACCAAAAGGTAAATTCTGTCTTCCCTGGTTCCTATCACATATCACCTCCTACTTGGCCCCACCAGACACAGGGAAGAGGACTGACTGCCAAAGAATGAGGCTCATCCAGCACAATGGGAAAGTGGGGAAGGAGGTGAACAGGCAAAACTACTCCATGTGATGGGCAGTGGGGAATGCAGGAAATATACAAGATCTTCCAGAGAAGCACTGGTCATCAATAGCACAGAAAACCCCACAGAAAGCTCAGGACACATGACAGATTTTTCTTAATCTCCGCATTAATTCCAGCACACTGAAATACAAGACCTCATCTGCATTCTTTTAAGAGCAGAAATTAAAGCACTCCATGCTGCAAATTAAAAAATACTAATTTTGTAAAGTTTGAGGGAGAAAACGGTATTACAAAAGAGGACTCTGCTTCAATTTTAAAGTCTTCCCCCATGCAGGATTAGTGACAAATATACTGCACAAAAGGATTCTTTTGATAGTATAATTTCAAGACTGCTGATTTAATACAATCCAATTTTCTGTTCGTTTTCAGTTAGAAGAAAAATGTGTATATTACATCCTCTGATCTTTTCACTTGTTCAGATCAATATGTGCAAGTCTTCACAAAAGGAGAATTCTCATTCACAGCTGTTTCATAACTTAAATGAGAAAAATCACAAGTATGTATCTATAAAATCCGCAAAGATGTGCAAAAATGACAAATTTGGAAACTAAATATCAAAGTAAATGTTAAAGGCATGAAAGAAATCTTGTATCCATCAACAGAAAAAAGGTTTAAATTTTTACTTCTTGAGGAGTTTTCACCATGATTAGTTTGCATCTGTCACAACTGTCTAAAACAACAATTATTTCCTTTCGCTATTACATCAAAAAAACCCAAGACACCATGATTTGGCCTACAGCAACATAGCCACTGAAAGAAATTTCTGCTAGGGTTCAATTTGCATGATAAACTGTTGTTAACAGATACCATCTGTTTTTAAATTTAGTAAAAGGGCTCATATTATACAGCTCATTACAAATATTACTAACTCTTAGACAATGACTCTTGTAAAGTGTATATTGTAGCTAATGAAGTAGAAAGCTTAAACAACAAATCATTTACAAGTTTTTGTACACTATTTCTAATGGAAGGAGTTTATAATCATAAGAAAATGTAATCACTTATGTTAAGCAATCCATGGACCTAGTCAATGTAGCACAAACAGCCATTATGCAAAATTATGACATTAAAGGGAAAAAGACTATTGCAGAGTTTGCATTTTTCAGTATATGCTACACAGACTAATAACTTTGAAAGAATTAAACAGGTGAGACCCTATAACTTCTAAAATACTATTTCTCCACCAAATATCAGAAGCATATCTGGCTTGGACCGAGACTTGCTGCCCTAAATTAGACCTGACACCAGTAACAAAGGGGATTCTGTAATGGACATCGGCTCTTACAATACAGTGCATTAATGGGCATCATGGTGAACATCATCTGTCAGGAGCGGTCACAATAAAGATGTTCTACTGATTAATGTTCCACTAGGCCCGTATTTAATAATTTATATAATTTGTATTAACTTTAAAATTGCCATTGGTATGGTGGCCAAGGAAAACCACAAACAATTCAATATAATAATTGTACAGAGGAAAACATACATTGCAATTAAAAATGTTAGGTTCATACAGGAGTAATTGTTCAAGATTAACAGAGATGAACTATTGGGAAACAAAGCTGCGCATTTAAACAATATAATAAGAGAATACTTCTAAGAGGTTATAAATACTTCATAAATTACATTAATATTGGTGTTTGGTATTTTATCGCATTTATAGTCTTACACACTGTGTTTTTAAATATTATTCCCATAATGATATATGCTTCTATAAAATTAACAAACTTTTAAAATAATGACAGTGTGTCTTATAATAAACATCCCCATTAATTTTTCTGTGCTTTGCATCGAGAAGGAGAAATAACAGTTTTACAGTAGTAAAAAATGGTCATTCCGCATTCATTCACCTAATCCTTGTTTTTCTACAAAGAATTAAGCATCCCTTCCTGAAGCATTACACTGTGCGGTTCACGGGTATTGGTCAAGAATATCCTATGCTATCCTATCAGGATGATTAATGAAGGCACCTTTTTCACAGAATGTCAGACTCTGCCTTTTTAACAACTGACCTTTCATAGAATACTACTGAACTCATAATTCCACTTTTGTTCAGTTTCTTATTAGTGGAGTTAAAATTAATACTTATGGGAATGATGGCTAAGGTGATGCACAGTAAATCTTATAGCACATCAACCTTCTGCACCGACTACCAAAGGAATAGTACCTGCATTTGTCTAGTTCAATAGCATAAGTATTCTAGTAAAACTCTGTGTCCTTTTAAAAGACAAATTAGGTCAATATTCAACCCTCTTTCAAGTACAAAGCCGTACATATGGAGAAAGAGTTTCAAAGTTCAGATATCCTTGTGAAATAGTTAATGTCTACTGTACATGGAGAGATTTTTCACCCTGCTGCACTGTTTAAAACTTCCAAGACTACACAGATTATGCATGGCATAAACCGTCCATAACCCATGGTCACCTGTGGGAAGACATTTTAACAGCCCATCCAGGCAGCCTGGTAGCTACAGCCACTTACTCCCCAGTATGGTCATGTACATCTCCATGCCCTAACCTTACGTTTTCCAGCTGAGAGTAACAGCCCTGCAATGTGCCATCACAAGGACTTTGAGGAAGTCACTGATGCCACACACGTAATCCTATTTTTGAAACCACTACACTAAAAAGTTGTCCAAAGTGAACATAAGACTCCTATTTCTTTGAGGCCTTTAAAAACCAACTCGCTGTTATCAGACTTCTCAGAGAAGGGAACAATGGTATAAGGTGTCATTTGTTGCTAGCTTACTACCACCTTCAAACATCAAAAAATTAAAGGTAATTGAGAAAAAACCCAGGTGTCACACACAAGTATCTACCACCACTGCAGTCACTGGATGACATGCCACGTCTTCTGCAGAGGACTCCACAGGTCTCTGCAGATCCCTTCTTCTCTTGGGAGGATTACCATTACACACCATCCAGCCATCCTGGCTCACCATGGAATGGATGCACAAACCAAGGCTGGTTTCCAGATCACTGCAACAGACCACTACTATCAGCTTCTCCTTCACTGCAATATCCCACCACTTTTCTCTTCCTGGAAATTAACACTTCCTTTCAGCTCCCCTAGTCTCCTCCTCCACCCTGATGAAGCTGAAAGATGAGTGAGAAAGGCTGACCACAGCTTATTACTATTGACACACCTACAAGGCCCAGGACAGAGCTAGATGCGGGGATGGTGACAGTGTTCAATCAAGCTGGAAAGTCCACATACAATACAAAAGGTACTGCATCACGTACCAAAGCAATGTCGGCTGGAGCAAGATCGTTCTGCCCAAGGAGATTTGATAACACCGCTTCATTCCTCAGGGCTCATATGCCATTTCTGTACCACGCTCTGCTTCTTGGCAGAGCCAAACCCCATTGTGCTTCTCCAGCAGCCAGAGCCACGAATTCTGCTCATGCATCCACACACCGCAGTCCAAAGGCCATTAATAAAAGGCAAGATTGTGAAGGAACTGAGAAGATGCCTGAGCAAAACCAGCTCAAATAAAATATGTTAGGATGTGTTTAGTTACAGGAGAAGAACATGAGAAAATAGTAAGAGATTAAGTCTTCAGTAAGGATATTAATTTATATAACTGGCTATATTTTTAAGTCTTTTAAAATCTATAGCATCAACTCTTTTCCCTCAGTTTTATACATTAACATTCCAAAACCCAGAAGCTATGAGAGTACAAAGAGCTTTCTATCCTTGAAGATATTTTAAGACTATAAAGATGTGAAACTTTTTATTGGTACATGAAGATCAAAACACATGCTCTGGCAGCATTGTATCTGATGTCAAACACTTAAGACATCACACATTGGCAGCAATTCTGTTGTAAAATGTGCAATAATACAAGCAAATGGCAGCTTAATTTTTCTCTATGCGTTCATTCACATTCATGTGGAGTCCATTCACATTCATTATGAGAGAAGGCATCTGCATTATGGCTACATATTGTATCTTGCAAACAGAACAGTGTTTGCACTGTTTCAAACCTTGCAAATCAAAGAGACCAGGAGGATTTCATTCTAAATGAGGTTTTCTAGAACAAACCTAGAGTATATTGGAATGGATTTTAACGTCCTCTCAGTATTTTTCATAAGGTCAACCGAGCTGTAACTTAACTGCTCCATAACTGGAGACCTGAGACCTACGAGGGTGACCAGCTCCTCAGCAGAAAAAGTTACTATAATGCAACCTAATAAACTGACTGTATTCCACTTCCTGAACAGCCTTCCAGATCCTTCCCCCAGCCATGCATTGTTCTAATAAGTATAGCTTGAGAACCCCATCCCCCAAAGCAAAAGACTTTTTCTGGAATCAATTTTACTCCTACATCAAAAGACAAAAATATTGCCTTGCTTTTTCCATTTTCAGAAATGCTATAGAATTGGGGGAATTATGGGTCGTTTCCCTGCACAAGAACAAAAATCCTTTTACAACTTTGTCATGGTTGAATATTCAGAAATTACAAGAGAAAAGAAAGAATTATTTCTGAAAAACACGAAAAACTTACTGAAATAGTGTGTCTTCTCATAAATTGAGGTAAAGCCCAAAGTTATCACTCTTAAATTGATTATGAAAAAGTACCATCAAGTGTTTAAATTGAAGTGTTTTTATATGAAATATTTTCATAAGTTTTGTTTATAATTTAATGTATATTTGTACACTGAGAACGTGCATACAAGGTGCATATTATCTTGTAGAAAAAACACATATAAATATGATGAGACAGCATGACCACACAAGTAACTGCAAATGTTTCTTTCACCTGCTACCCCAGAATGATCATGAACCACAAACTCCTCCAGCTTATTCCTGCTATAGAAGTCATAAGCAAAGAATCATGTTTTGTTGGAAGTGCATTTTAGAGCAAGACAAAGAATGGTAGGAAATCTGAGTTGCGCAGAGTCACAAAGGAGAAATAAAACATCTTCTTCCTCCAGTTCTGAGGACAAGGAATCAGGGTCTGAGCCAGCCTAATGTGCATTATTGCCGGTACCCAAACTATGAACACTTACCATTGGATGCAACCAGGTATCTTTCCTTCAAATAGAACCACCAGTCCCACAAAAATCCCAAGAACCTGGAACTCTCCCCACTGTACCTCTGATGTTATTTCTATGTAACAGAGAAAAGTAGTTAAGGTATAGGAACTCGAAAGAGCTTTAATAAATAGATTTCTCAAGACTTTCAGTAGCACACTGAAGGGGGAAACACAATGAATGCATAAGTATGGCACAGGTACAAGAGCAAATGTATCCTCTCAAGTATGAAAGATGAGACAGTAACTACAAAGACACAAAATTTTTACGGAGCAATTTGCAATGAAAGTGCAACAAGAAATGCAGTTGCATATTTATGCCAGACCCAGGAATGAAGGAGACCATGTACAAATGAAAAGAGTCATCAACAAGAAAATGAACGCCAGGCAGCAGTGGCCATCACAAAAGTTGAACAGCAACAGGAAAATACTGAAGCACAACCGTAAACCAGCCTCTGTACGAACAAACTTAACAAGTACAGGATGAACACCACAGACGAAGCCATTGATGTGCATCTCTAACGCTGGTGATAAGTCCTTGGCCTACTGCAGTACCAACTTTCAATCAACATAGCCAAACAAATACCAATCAATCAGTGAAGGATAATCTTTCAATATAAAAAAGGACTCTACAAGAGTCTTTGGAAGCCTGATATTTGGTTCAGCCCAAACCCCAGTCCCCAACTCCCCCTTGTCCAAACAGCAAGGTTATCCCACAAAATACAGGTGAGAGCTACTGGAGGGATCTGCTGCAACACATTTCTTTGGGGTGGACACACACACAAAAAAAAAAGCTGGAAAGTCTATACATTAAGTACAGGCATATTGAAAGACTCCCAATTTAGAAGTGCTGGATGCATAAAAATGGTATTTCCCAATTAGCATACACAAATGTATCTTCTGCAGTCGAAAACAAAGCAGACCTTTTGATTCTGCAGGTGCTACCCTGACAGAGTCTCTAGTTAGATTGTATGAGTTAGAGTTAGCTTGGTCATAAATTATCCCAATTACTATGGATTTTTATAACAGTGATAGACCTGAAAGAAAACTATTGAGTGAGGACAAAGTTACAATGTGAAGTGCGGCAAAGCAAAAATGTAATAGTAAGCATCACAATTCGTAGCATTTATTTTATTTCAGCAGTCCTACTGTTTAAAAAATTAGAAAATCTGTGCATTCTAACAGTTTTATTGAAATCTTTAAAAGAACTAAGAATTAAGATGCAGCAAGAATTTAGAATAAACATTAATAAGGAATCTAATATAATTCAAAAATACCTTCAGTGATCCAAATGCTAAACTCAACTTTAAGTAGCCCTTTGCTGCCACTCATGTAAATGTTATAAAAAATCCATCTAAAAAATTAAAAATAACTTTTAGTTCTAACAAGCTGAACTAAAAATCACCAGAAGGGACTGTTCAGGTAGCACTGCTTTCAAAGCAAGAAATTTTATTGTCCATGCAATTGTGTAGCCTAGAAGAGAATTCAAGATTCTAGATCCACATTATAGGGAAGATTAGAGTTTGACTCATTTGAGATGTGAACACAGTGCTTTCAGCAAGTAGAAAGTGTTATCAAGAATATATATCCCAGCTACTTTGTTTTCCCTCAGCTTTATTATACGTGGGGTTGGGGTTTTTGCCATTTGGCATCTTTTTGCTGTGATTTATCATTACTTCAGACAAAAGGTTCTTTGTTAATTTTCAAATTACCTGCATGCACTGGAAATCATATATATCATGAACATATTTTTGTTCCTGTATTCTTTTGTTGCCTGGTTTTGTTATTGCTATAAGTTCTATGAAAAAGAATTTAAAAATGTATTTCCCAGAACAGACAGGAAGTGAGACATCCTATCACAACCCTGAGGATATCCTCTGTTTCACACTGGGACATAAATCTTAAAACTCAGAGGATATCTGCATAAATGAAGAGCATCTGGATAACCTCAGAGTCACAAGCATATTACCCAGCACACAGAAAACTTCTGACGTAAACGAGTTGATAGGTGATGCCAACCATGACCAACAGATATTGCAACCAACACCAGAGCAGAGTGAAACAGAGATTTGGCTTAATACACGTACACAACTAGAGCAGCAAAAGCAGAAAATACCTCCCAAAATGTTCAAGTGCAAAAAGCCTTCAAAAGCAAGCAACAAAACCCCCAAAGAAGATCATATCCACCTTGGTTATCTGTCCTTGTCCTTAATAATAATAAAAAATCAGAGTATTTCAAAGAATTCAAGTAGAGGTGGAGAAAGTCAAGACAATATAAGGTGGTCTGTGTCAGGGAGACAAACACTGTGACACAGACATCAGGTCAGTCTGGACTTTTGAATTTCAGAGGTATAAACAGAAGACATTTTCTATATTCTTCAAGCGTTCACGTCAGCATTTAAAATTAGAACAAACTATTTTCAGAGGTGAAGAACATTCATGAGCTGTGAAGAATGACTACTTCTAAATTACTGAGGTATTACATTTCAAATTGCCTTAATATAAGCTGATTTATATTTATGACCAAGTTTCACACAGTGTTTAAACTTTCAAAAACTCCTCCCAAGTGAGATCATTGAACCTGAGGAGTTTAAAAAATAAGGCAGGAAACATTCTCCATCTTCCTTCTCCCCTATATCCAGGTATCTACGCATCAGGCTGCTGAGTGCAGTTATCCATCACAAGAGATTTTCTAGAAGTTGTGTTTTGGTCAGCACTCCAGCACTCCAGCACCAGATACCACAGGAGTTCCAGGTCTAATGCAACAGTCAGAAACCTGGTCTACTTCCTTGATGCTTTGCATATTAATAAATTCAAATACTGTCTGATGGCCATAGGTATTCATAGTGAGCAGCACACTCTTAATGTTTAGCATGGACCGGTCCACTTGCAAACCCAACAACCACTCTTTCAAGAAGACAGCAATCTCTGATTACACCCTTATTTCACTTATAGGAAAATTCAGAGACTTCCTACCGAAGCACAAAGGACTATAAAACCATCTATCATAAGGTGGATTTTAGGACCTTTCAATAGGAGTGACTTCACTGCCATAGGTTGGTTGATGCAAGATGAAAATAAACAGCTTGCTATTATCTGTTAAAGACCTGAGAAGCATATCAGTGTCCCACCAGGACAAAGCAGCACTCAGTCCTTGTGGAATGGGCTGCAACACATCTAAATTGCAACCCCTATGGTGGACCTTTGCAGCACACATAATGAAATAAAAAAAAAACACCTGAAAAATAAGCTAATCGCTCAGACTCCACAGTAAGAGCAATCTGTGGAATTCTATATTTTTGTAAAGTAAGCAGTCTACCAACTTGGTTCTGCATATGTGATGAGAAACATATCTAGATGTCCAGCAGCATAGTTCAATGAATGTGGCAAAACCAGGCCTTTTTGTATGTTTTGTTTCCATCTCTGGAGAGTTTTTTCATCAGGAATAGAAAAAGGTCACCATTTTGCAGCTAAAACTCTGTTAAGTGAGCGCTAGACACCACTTCTCGTCATAGGAGACAAGTTGATACCATAAGCAGTATCTGCCCAGCATCTCCAGGATAAGATAGTCATCTGCGTACGTATATTTTAAATCAGAGGTGGTGCCATATGCACCTGCAGGGTAGTGCCCTTGAAACAAACTCAGCTACCCCGAGTGTGTAACACTGATGAAACACTGCCATAAGCAGGACTTGCAGAGACTATTTTAATTATCATCTGAACACAAGCAAAATCTAAACATTTAATGACGGAACCAAGGGTATATTCATCAATAAAGAAGCAGAGGAAAAAGAAGTGACAAGAAAACCATTGACTTATAATCTAAAGTACAAAGTTATTTTAACTTCACCTCATTACTACCTGCACTGAACTTGCACGAGCAGAG
This sequence comes from Neomorphus geoffroyi, assembly GCA_033558235.1. Lineage (NCBI taxonomy): Eukaryota > Metazoa > Chordata > Aves > Cuculiformes > Neomorphidae > Neomorphus > Neomorphus geoffroyi. The sequence goes on from JAUMJM010000016.1 coordinate 28,314,048, forward strand.
GAAATGTCCTTTGCAAGTCCTATTTCGCACTAGGCAATGCTTACATCATGTATAAATCTGCATTATTATGAAGTTCCTTAGGAAATTAAAAATCTATTAGTATGAATGACAATTAACATATTAGCGGACTACAACAGTAAGCTTTTCAAATGTCAAAATTAACTAAAGAAATTGATAGCTGTTCAAAACCTAATTTGATTAGCTGATCACTAGGATTTCATATTTGCCGTCTATGGTATAATACAGTTACTCAGAAGTTTAATAAGCAATCAAAAAAAGCTTTTATCACCAGCAAGCACTCATTTTAATGAGCAAAGAGGCAATTGTGAGTATTTATCACTTGAAGGATTATATGCACTAAACAACCTTAAGTTCTTCCAAAGCCAACAGGAACTTATTTCTACTGAACTAGAATCTCTGAGAAGTAGCAAACATGAGGTGCTGGGTGTCTGTCTACAAGATACCTATCCTTGGTATTATTTTTACTTAATCCTTCAATGAAGGACTGTTTCAAAGAATTTGGGAAAGTTAGATATAAAGATCATGTAGTAAAGCAATCGTTGATAATGCCAGCATTAAAAACGTCCAGACACTGAATAGATGGAAACTCGCTTTTTTTTCCTGGCAAAAAGAAGCTATGTCCTTTGCCAGTGACTTTAAAACTCCATTAAATATTTTCTAGCATTTTTTTCACGAATCTGAGCAGGATGCAGTTCTGTTCAGCGCTACTAGACTGGCGCTTCCTTCTCACCTGATTTGCAAGGAGGTCTGCAAGATTATCATAGGCTACCTTTTAGTTTCTGTGATTTCATTAAACTCAGCACAGTTTAAGTAACTGTGACAGCAACCAATACAGACCAAGAATTCATGTCCTTTATCCTACGCTTCTCCCAAACAAGCTCTGAATTTCTAACAGAATCAAAATAGAAATATTCTTAAACTATCTTTTCATTAAAACAGGCAAAATGAGGTGACACCATAATGAAGAAATATAAAAAACAATCCAAACCTACTAAGGTAGTCTCTATCCCTAGAACATTAAACTTAGTCAAAGGATTTTTATCTAAAATACACCAAGATTTCTAAAGATAAAAACTTCTTTGAACAACACAGTTCTTCTGCTCACTTTTCAGGAACTTATGATTATTTTGTTTAAACCAAGGTACTACAGAAGACACAAAGCAGGCTACGCACACAAACCAAGTGGAAGAAGGGAGGACAATGGTAGTTCCCGGTTTCTGTCCTTCTACAAACTCCCACGAGACACGGTGATGTATCACCAGCCAAGAAATATCCCTTAATATAAATCTTTAGAAAAACATGCTTGTACAAACACATTTACACAGCATCACTCTCTGATGACATGCACCCATATTGTGCATTTTGAGACTTGTATTGACTTTAGCAACTTTGAAGTGAGTACCTAATGGTGACTGATAGTGGAGTTTCCCTACACGGGACAATGAACATCTCATTTATGTTGCTTTGTATTCCACTTCAATTTAATAGAAACTAAAACACACTGATTAAAATGAGGGGTTTTTTACAGATTTTAAGAAAGGAACTGCAAACCTGGCCTGTTGTATGTTACTGATGCCAGGATTTGGGGAGAACATATCTTTGAAAGCAAAGCTCCAATTCAATTATTTGTGTAAACAGTCTTTTTCAAGGTGTCTTAATGCAATCCTGGTGAGAAGGAATCTCAGGAGGGCTCCAGTCCAGCCCCTGGCTGGGCTGATAGAGGCAGCAAAAGCCTCTTCTGTACCTGGGTCTGTTGTCACCTGGTACCTTGTGGTGATGTACTAACTGTCCTCACAGTTGGACCAGACCAATGCACAGAGCAGCTGTCCCATTCACCAGGAGCTGCCTTTTCCTTGTTCAACCTTTGATCACCAACACAACATCAGAAACTGCTCTTCTTCTTCTTGTTGGCTTTACTGCCCTTTTCAGGTCCTAACTCCACTTGAGGTTTCTGTATCTTGACATGATCCCTACAAGCCTATGCAGTGTTTCAAAAAAACCTTCCTTTGTATCTTGTCCCTTCCTGCCCTCATGCACTGCCTTTCAGCCGTGGAGGTCCTCCATGTACTCCCTGACTCACTAAGTGGTCCCCTGACAAACCTGTGTCCCCAAGTAAAGGAAAGGGACATTTTTGTGAACAAGGATGCTGTCCTGAAGGGTCTGACGTCCTTCCTGAATATATGTGCTTCCCAATTGCCTCCCTTGGGGGACCACCTACCAGCTTCCCCAAAATCTACTTCTCTCCTTCCTTCCTTCTAAAGGGATCCAGCAGCAGCATCTTAAGGTCCAGCCAAGGCGGACACCAACCTCACGAGCACCACAAACTGCTATTTCTCATTAGTGAGCAAGAGAACCTGCTGTGCACTATATGTGGCTGGCCCATCCAAGCTCATGAATCAACAAAGTGCCCTTGATATCGTCCAGAAAGCAGCCTAAGAGTTTGAATCTCATCATGTTGTCTGTTCAGGAGGTACTAGGGAGTTTGAAGTCCTCTGTAAGAATGATAACCTTTGATTTGGAGACTGACTCCAGTCATTTAAAGGTGTCTTCACATCCTACTATTTCTCTTGTACCAAGGTCCATAGCAAACTTCCACTGTGTCACCCTTACTGGCCTCTAGCTTGCAATGGCAGCAGTATGGAGAAGGTCAGTTACTTCCTATTAATTCCTATTAATATGTGTTTTCCTAACTGCTTATCACATAATTAAGACTTCAAAACCTTCTGAACAGTTTATAAGAACTATGTGTGGAAAACTACTGAAGCTGATAGTTCCCAGATTTCAGTCGGACTTGCATTTCAGTCTACATAAATCAGACACTTGGATTTAACTATGGGAAAATACAGATAGTTTAAGTTGCCCCATTTCTAGGAACAGCTCTGTACTGAGAGATACTGACAACAAAAGGAAAACCCAGAAGCCTGAGGCTTTCAGTAGAAGCCCAGGGTCTGGGATGAACACCAGTACGCTATGACAAACTCCAGCCTTCCCAGATGTTGCAGCACCAGCTGCATTTGCCAATATCACAAAGCAGCAGCTGCCCCATCCCAGGGCAAGGTACTTCTCCGCTACTAGGAGCACCACTTATCAGAGTTTTACTATTTTGATGCAAAATAAGAATGAGATGCAATATGGAAACCAGTACTAAAAGTTTAATATGATCAGCAATTTACAATTATTTCTTAGGTGTCTTTTTCTGGATAACTTTTTCCACTGTGTGATCTTAGTGAAAAGATAATACGAGATGCTGCTTTTGAATAAGTTATACATTTCCATTGCTTTACTTGAATGTAACAATGCTAACAATATTAATATTTTTACTCTACAAAACAGCACTAGCCTTCCAAAGAAAAAGTCCTTGACCAAAATATCAGAGGATATTAAACTGAGAAGTGATCTACTGATGCAAATCATTAAATCTATTTGCATTTGCTTACTGAACCCTAACACAGAAATTAAACTACATAGTGTGGGAAAAAGAGCTGGTTTTGCATGGTTAAAAGGAGACATCTTGGAAGATCCAAGCTCTATGTCATTAATTTTCCTTCTTCCCCTCATTAACAAGTAAAATGTTTTCACTGCTTGAAAAGTTTTAATAAATAGGAAAAAGCAGGGCAGCTGACATAAGTTTTTAATGTAATATACAAGAGCTTTTAATATTTTTACATATATTAATGTAAAAGCTAAAAATAAATGTTAAAAGGTTACATTTGTGAAGAAAGAAAAATGGCATTTACAGTTACAGGATAAGGTTTTAGAACTTAACTCTTTCTTTCCTGGGACAGTGTTCTGAAGATCATTTGCCATTTAACTGAAAATCAATATAACTGCAAAGGTGAGCCATTGCAGAAGTGGCTTTATGTTAAGGACACGTTGCCTCACAGCTCTGCACTCCCAGATCATTTACTGTGCTTTAGCCTAATGAGTCTTAAGTTTGTTTTACAGAAGGAATTGAGGTGGGTGTTTTAAGAATGGCTGTAATTAGCACAAGCGCTGGAAGTATGTGATCTTCATGAGTTTTACTGCAAATGCATGAACCAAAGTAATCACGCCCCAGCTGTTGTAACCACACCGGAACACACCTCCCACTGGAGCTGGGCAAAGCCACGCAACACCAGATAAACCCAAATAATCCTGGCACTTCTCAAACACTGGACAATGCTCTGATGACTGCATCTGTACAGGCAAGGCTCTTCAGGTACATATTATAGGCTCTTCTCAGCAAAACACTTTGTAATTGAATTTTCTTGCTTAAGGAGAGCTGCAAGAAGAGTTTGTACCATCTGGATGGGTGTCCGTACTTATAACCCAGTGTCTAATCTCAAAGCAGCTCTGTTGCTTTAAATTATCTATCCATGTATCTATAGATTTTTTTCAGAGGACTAGATAAGCGTGTGAAGAAAAGCAAGATGAAGAGCTGCAAAATTTAAGAATACCCACTAATTCTGATACATAGTAGAAACACAATCCATGTCATTACGCAGCCCATTTTCCTAGCTTTATAGCAAGGATTTGTAATGGAAAAATGCTCTACTGCATTAATCTATCTGTGGCACGAGAAGTGGAAAGGTTCCACTCACAGCCTGAATTACTGCAGAGGTAGTATAGATAGGCCAGGCGTAGTATCTGTGGCATAGGATAGGGCAGAGCGTCAGGAAAAAAAATATTTCCTGAGAAATTTCTTGAAGAGATGATGCTGCATAGACAAATTCTCATACTCCTCTTTGGTAAAATTATTTTTCAGCACTATTACAGCTCTATATCTTCTGCACTAGAAATAAACCGATCATATTTGTGGTATTTTCAAGTGGGTGTCTGCACAAGTTATATTATCTAATACAGTTTGCTGTTATTTTTGCCATTTTAAAATATCATCACTGTAAAATGTGATCACTGGGTTGTTATAACATTTCTTGCTTTAGAAGTCTTGGCCAACCATCGAGGTTTACACACAGCTGTCAAGTAGCAAATCTTTTTGTTCTTCTGCACAATGAAAAGGACTTTTTGCATTTTGACATGGCATTGTCTATGTTAACATTAAACCATCAGATTAGTACCATAAATAACTGCCGAACACATATCTGGATTTATTTTTCTCTGGCCTGATTTCTGGACCAAAACACAACTGAAGACTTGCAAAAAACACTCCTATTTGAAACTTGTAATACTTCCTTTGACAGATGAATAGAAATGCAGTAGTGCTGTCAAGAAAAATAACACATCTAAAGTACAGTATTGATTACAGTGAAGTTGCTCGAGATTCACTTCATTTTAAGTGAGAGAGGAATGTGGGTTTGCCAATCATGCAAAATAAAGTTCACCATCCACTCCGACAGTAAAACTTCTCCTGCAAACCATTTCTAAAAACATATTAAACTACGTATTTGAGCTGTACTATGTGTCTGCCTTTGACAAAATCTAAACTTTCTACATTTTTAAAGTTTATTTTAAGTTATTGAAACACTATTTCCAGTAAAAAGTTTTCTTATCCTGATGCAGCATTAACAATCTGTAGCATCTTCACAGGAAACTATGAAAAAGCCTAGCCCAGTTTATTTTTAATAAAAGGAAGACTACGCTATATAATAACTCTTCCTGCCACATCCATTGAATCTGCTGAAATAAAGATTGATGCCTGGATATTTGTAGACACTACTACCACAGAAGGTAATATTTCTTTTTTCTTTCTTTTTTTCTTTTAAAATATACCACCTTCTTGGGATTTTGAAGCAACCTGAAGTAACAGGTATGACCCTATTAAGGCATCTGCATGTTGTGTTTTTAAGACAAGTGGCAGAAAACTCATTGAGAGTTGTGAAAGTGCAATGCCACAAGTTAACACACATTTAGAAATAAAAGGCTTAGAGAAGGAAATGTAAGACTGACGTTCTTTTGCTGACTGTTCTACACATGTGCCCAAAACATGTTACTCATCAACACATAAATCAAGACTATCAGGTTTGCGAAGGGTTAAAACACAAGAGAAGACACACAGAGATCAGACCAACACAGAGCACATGTGTACTGCTGCACTGCCTCACATGCACAGTGTTTCCACCATTTTCACAGGAACTAAACATCTAAAATACTGCATGGATTTTGCCCAATGTATTGAGCATGCACTGCCCCAGAAGGATCAGGCACTCTGTGAGATGGACAAAGAAGTGCTTTGAAGCTTTTGAGAATAGGTACTATAGAAGCAAAGAAAACGTGGAGCAGTCTAGGTCCTTCACCTAGCTGCTACCAAAGGACTTAACACACTCCAACGCGTTTAAGAAGCAGACTATCTCCAACCTAATCTGTTTATATTAATGCCTACAAAAATCCATCTAATGAACCATTTTCCAGACACGGTAAACAGTAATTAAATACATTAAACTATAGAAAGAGGAAAGTGCTGCACTAAACATACTTTGATCATTGATAAGTGCCGTCAGCTTGGATGATTATGGTATTTACAAGAATAACTCCTTTGTTTCAGCTGGCAGGAAAATGATGCACCTGGACTTGTCCACAGTCAGTCAGTGGTTTAATATCTTTCCCTATGGGCGCCGGACTGTGACCTTACAGAGGACAAACACTGTGACAGCTCTGGTTAAGTAAACCAACAAAAAATAAATATAATTTTCCAAAACGCAGAGAGATGTTAAAGTTTTTTTTAATGCTATTACTTGTAAGGTCTATAAACTGCATGTGGACCTTAGGATGATTCCATATGGCCAGTGGTGTCTGTTTTTGAAGTAACCAGCAACACAGCTTTACTTATCAAAGAATAATGGTTGCAAATACAGCTGGCCATCTTCAGTGATAGAAATGTCAGGCTCTGCAGAACAGAACCCAATGGTTAGGTTCTACCAAATATACCACATCTTTCCTCGAGAAATGACCCGAGTCTCTAGACCCTATGCTATTAGTACCTGAAGTTTGAAACAGGTTTCTAGGACACCTTCCCTTGCCTTCCTTGGCTCTACATTTAGAGATCACCCCAAAACCACTAACTTCTTTACTGCAAATGCATACTTTGTCTCACAGGTTTTGTCCTGTACCACTTTAACTATAAAATCTTTGCTGTTACACAATAATTTTAAGAATGAATTGAATGAGGAAGAATGGCACCTCTTCCAAGCTGAATCACCAGTAACCCTCTATTCACATAAGTCACATCAGATGTTCATGGCAAGTCAGAAATGTATTCAAAGCAGCTAAGTGGAACAGTTGCGTACCTACCTCCTTCAGATGTTTTTAGTATGCCCCTGAGCTCTACTAAGTTTCTTAGCCTTGGCTGATGCTTATTGGAAAAATAGGAGGAGTGGCACTCTCCCAAATGCCTCCCACTTGTAGCATCAAAGTGAGATATCACTCCCAGTAAATTTTAAAGTATGAGGAATGAAACAGTTAGCAAAGTTGACATTTAAACCATCATCACTGGCTATGATTAAATACCTCAGAGATGAAAAGAATGGTTTGCACCTCTCCAAATTTTTGTTCTAGGCTCTTATCAGACTCCTGTACACCACTGCATCCACTGCTTTTTCACTTGAGATTTTCTTTGAATCTGTAATAGCTGAAAACCTGTTTAAACTGAGATACTGGAGAGTTTCTGATAATGTTAAACTGGCAGAGAGAGATTGACTGAAACCCTGGCAAACTGCTTGAACTGCAGATTCACCCTTAAAAGGTTTAGGCAGATTAATAATAAAAGAATGGCCAAACTGGCTTCTTGTTCCTCCTCCTCTGATCTCTCTCAGTAAGACACAGGCAAATGAAACACTATAAAGAAAATTGCAAATAACCTGTAAGAAATATAGAGGGCAGATGAGATGACATTGCTCCCCAAAGAATTTATCTTCTGAAAATAACATAGAGGGAAGTCTGGGGTATTCCTACACCACCAGGAAAACACGTGTTTTGACCATTCAAGCAATGGTAAAGCAAGTCAACCTGTTCAACCTCACTTCTCAGAAACATGTATGAAATGCCAAAAAATTCTCTGCAGTCTCTCAGATTCAAGGTCACATCCATATCAACACTGAAGCCCATGGAGAAGGAGCAGACCACCTTCACATGTTGCCTCCTGCAGGAGATGGGAGCTCAGCTTCCTCTTTCAAGCTCGAGCCAGCCATGCACCTTGCCAGTTCCTAACCTGGAGGAGCAGAAGCACAGCAGGGAGGGGGTGACTGTCCCCAAATCATCTACACCCTGCCTCAGCACTGGACCTCTGCAAGGATGGAAGTGACAAATTGCAGCCAGCTCAGCCAAGCTTTAAAGTGGAAAAACTCAACAATTTCAAATGGTGGTATCCTTAAGTCCCATGGTGGGTGTCTATAGTAGCATAACCTGGGATCCACACTCACTAATCAAAAGGCAAATTTAACTTTCACTTCATATGCACACTCATTAGTATGTAGTAGTACATCGCATTGTTCACAACTCTGTGCTCAGCAGGACAGGATTTTCCAACCACACACTGTTTCAGTTTACCTCAAGGCATGTTACAATACTGCCCTTTCTTTTATTAAAATGCTCCAGTTGCTACTGTATTTCCCTGCCTCAGCACATGTGTAGGCTAGACAACCTTTGCTACGTGCTGCCCATAAAGGGAACTGGAAACCCTGGGGCAATCCTCCTGAGGGAACATGGAAATTCCTGAAAATTTGGATTTTTGTAACACAGGGAAAAACTGTTCCCTGCTATCATCCCAACTACCACGTCAACATCTCATGCCTCCAAAGCATCTTCTGTTGTAAATAATTAGCACAGGAAAATACAAGCATGGTTTCCATTACTGTTAACAGAAGTCAAAAGTGCAACTCCCTGCTCACCAAGCAGATAATTTACCCCTCAAGCTTAGGAGTAAGACAAGGCTTCTCAAACCAGAGTCATCCCTGGGTGGAAACACTGCAGGGGACAGAAGAATAACAAAGAAAACTAATTCTGAAACTTCAAAGCTGCTAAGACAGCCTGTGCACCTCCTTATGATGCTGTATGCTTGTTAAACTGCCATAGCTTCCATCATACAGGTACCAAACATGAAGAATTTGATTATTCCAGACATATTCTGATAGTGAGATCATCTATTCTGGCTCTATCTTCAGCAATTTATTAATTGACAATGCCAACCTGAATGATAAATGAACAAGTTAATCCACAATTTGAATATTAAAATAGAAGCAAGTGATTTCAAGTTACTGTTTTAAGTAAGCCAAGTGTTAGCACTGCACTTAAGACTGAAAAATGGTGGGAAACAATTTTAGTTAGCATTCAGTAAATTAAAACTTTCACAATCATATTTAGCTGAAAATCTTCATGTATATATAAGAAATTTTATAAGCTTAAATAAAAATTCCTGCTCCCCAAACAGAAACCATTATGCTGTGACGTGCCTTGACTTTTAAACTCTGTCAGTTTCACAAGGAGTAGAATAACCTTCAGTTATTACAATTAGTTTCATTTCATTAATAGATCACTTTCTTTCAAGCATACTGAAAACTAAATTTTACTTTGTTGCTTCTCCTTTTAGGCTACATTACAGTCTGTGTTCTTAAGTTTTAAGGAGAGCCATCACAGAATAGGTTGTAATCTCAGGTGATTAATTACACAGCATTTTACAAGCTATAAAATAGAGCAGGATCTCCACAAACCGATTATGCCATTAACCAGGCACTCTTACCAGATATTTCTAGGAGGTTTGTCTGACAGACTGCAAGTCTTAAGTATTTATATATTTCAAAGGTTTACTTATTTTTGTTGTTAAAAACCTCTAAAATCTATATTGATTGTTACATGCAATTCTACATGAAAAGTCCCAAGCACCATGGAGCAGAATACCAATATTTATTACCAGAGTTGCGCTCATTATGGTTCTCTCTGACAGGGGTCCATTAAAATCAATTTTTATGTTTCTTATGTTTTTTTTCTAACCAATGTTCTTACCACAACGTTTATTAGCCAGTTAGGAGAAACACTGGGCACTGTTTTGTTTTTATTTTATTCTGTCAAAAATAATGAGGCCAGATTTAACAACTATTCACTAGCGATGAGTAGAAGAGATTAAATGTTATACTCCAGCACAAACATTTACAGATGGCTTTAAAATTTTTAGAATTTTATCATCAGTAAAGACAAGAGGAAGTCCCACGTTCCACCTCTTTTTCAGATTTAAATTCTTAAAGTAATCGTAATAATATTCTGCTTACCATTAACTTCTGAACCACTCTTGAGTAATATTCCACCTATAATATAACAATTTTTGCATATAAATCATGCAATCTAATAATTTAAGAGTTATCAAGATGCCACTACAGCCTCAACACTTCTGGGAAGCTGGGAAATCAAGTCAGCCCACCACTTAGAAAATTAAAAGAACAACATCAGATAAATCTGAAGAAAGAGGAAAAGGATCTAGATTGCCTGATGTGTGCCAGATGAACAAGATCAGAAGGTCCTTCTTTAACCAGCCAACCTGGCGATGTCACACATAAGCAAATGGCAGCTCCCATGAACAAAGACAGCCACATCTGTCCTTACAAACAGGACAGACCTTGCCTAGCAGTGAGCCTCCCTAGAGGAGAGGAATGACTCATCGTTTGTCAGTAACAGCATCTTTCATCTGCGCAGCCGGAGATGAGTAGCAAAGTACTCAGAGCTTTTGGGGACACGTGTAATTTCCTGGAAAAAGGTCTGTATGCCTGCAAGATCGATTTCTGTCCATAGAAGCTTTGTTCAGATACAGAAGGCAACCTATCAAGTGAAATATTTGAAACCTCAAAACTACATACAGAAGTCAAAAATAGACCTTTGCTCTTCCCTCTCCACGAAAATAACACAATCGCATTCAATATAACAGTACCTCTCTATCTACCTTCTTGGCTTCTACTAATTAGGAGTCTGTAATTATTTTCTTCCAATAATCTGCCATTTCATCTTGAGCCTTTTTAGTACCCACAACTTCACAACTGTCTTTTGACTTCAGCTTTTATTTTCATGCAATTCACTTTGTCTAGTGTTATACAGAAGAACAATTTCTCATATTCGTCACCTTTGAGAGCCCACAGACCTTTTTCCTACTATTCTTCCACCCACTCACGGATACCTTCTCAAGGGTGAAGAGTCTGCTTAGCTGTTCTTCAGGCAGATGCTTTTTTGCAGCAAAGGCAAACTTTGGCATTATCCTAAATACCACTTTATTTCCATTCCTCAGCAGCGGAAATCCAATATTGTAATCAACATATGAAGAAACTGCAGTGCCTATTTCCATATCACTGGAGCTGGCAATACTGCCACATCGAAAGGTCTAAGGGTTTTCGTATTAGAGGCAAACCTATATTTCAACCAGAATACACACTGTGCTTCATGTTCCCAATTAATTTTATGCACATTTAAATTACAACGATAGCAAAATAGGAAAAAAAGAAAAGGAGAAACCCCATATATCAATGGAGAATTTCAAAATTAAAAATCAGGGGAGGACAACTTAGAGTGGAGGAAGGCAAACCCGTTTAAACCTTGTCAGAAAAAGCTCTGCTGTAATGGATCATGGCGAAGGCTGCAATTTTATTACCAACAACATTCGAAGACCAAATTAAATAAGTAGCATCAGTTACTTTTACTTTGGTAGAGGAATTTGGCATCTAGTAATTTTTAAAGATTTCAGCGTTCCTTCTAAAAGTATCACTGAACTTAAGTCTTACAAATACGAAAAAGCACAGATTAAAGATCTGAAGGGACAGATGTGCACCATCAGACTGAATGGCACTTATTTAAGAGTACAATGTACCAACACCTTCTCAATCAGTCCTGTATTTGGAGACATCACCTCCAATGCCATGTGTATCATCTGTTCTGAACTCCAGAAGAAATTACAGATATGCAGAACAAAGGCTCTCACAAGCAGAATGTAGTAATTAAAACAACTATTCAATCCTAGTTCTGCCTGTTGGAATATATATATCTAGATACAGGTCTGCAAAAAACTCATGGAGAACTTACTCCTCAGTAACTGATTTAGATACGTTTCCAAAGTCACAAAGTACTTTCAAAATTTAGGTTCAAAATGCTTTTATTTTAGAACATTTCTTTGCTGATATTATAGATACAGCAGAAAAAAATGCATTTTAGAGCTGCCACTCCTTAAAGGCACAAAAGAAGCTGCTTCTGCCTCTCACAGGAATAAGTATTGTGTTCCCAGTATGGCTATTAAAACCAAGTACACATAGTTGTGTCTTAGATCCTTCAGGCAATTTCTTTCCACTACCACATACATAGAGAATGAACAGGACAAGAACTTACCCATTTGGCAGCATGCTCATTTTTGGAAGTTTTATTTCATGCACCCCTGTTTCACACCCAGATATCTTGAGTTTTCCCACAGGGCTAAGCAGAACTGCATGTTTTTCTTTGCACTGAGATTCTCCATCTTTGAAAGTCACCTGTTCATAAAAAAATTCCTCTTTAATTGCATGCATTTTTACCAATAAACATTCATGTCAAGATATTTTCAGCAGTTTATAAAATTCATTTAAAAAGGCAAGAAAACAGCATACACATACTTCAAGTTTCCTCCAATGTCTTTTACTTTCAAAACCTCAACTTAATATGATCCATCCTAAGAAGTCAGCATCTAAAATCAAAGTCTTAAAACTCATGTTAACTAGCAGAACAGTGACCTTCATAAAAATCTCAAGTAATACCTCTTACATGGTTGGTTTATCAGCTAACATCAGATGTGTTTTGATACTGATTGCAAAACAATTATTGTGACAACGAAGTATATTCACTGGTTTACAGCAGCAGTGTTATGCAAATAACTGCTGGAATACAAATAGAATATGTCTCTGGAAAAAATATATGAAAAAAATCAATCACTCCTTAGTAAAAGAAACATATTTTATTCACATTGTTACTAGCCTAGTTTTACGATTACTGATAGGATGTAGCTGGAAACAGATGCCAAGCATTTCTCAGTATTGTACAAGACCAAAAATAACATACTTGTCAAATTCATCTTGGCGGAAAAACAAAGGGACTTGGTAGATGTTTGAGTTCTGTTTACACTTTGGTTTGTACAACTATTAGGAGAGAAACAGAAAAGCACACTGCAAGTATCAAAACCCCAACACGGTTTATTGTTTCTTGAAGTTGCTCAGACCATACAGCTAACTTGCATCTTGCCTTACACCTGAAAAATTTTCTTATTACTGCAACATTCAGAACCAATAGTCTCAACAGACAACTACGTAAACTTATTTTTCCTGGTATTTACCCAAAGCTCTCCCAAGTCCACCCCATCTATGACACTTAGGTCCACCTACCACAAGGGAAACAATGCTGCAAGCCTGATGATGTATTGGATGAAATGCAGAAGTGATTAAGAAGCTGGGAAACTGATTGAAGAACATTGTGACAGACTAGGGGTGTATCAGGAGACAGGAAAATCTATGCCTGACAACGTACAGCTGGTGACTGCTTGCAGCTGTACAATAATTATTTTTTTCAAAATAAGAGAATTCCTTTTAAAACACCATTATTAAGTGCTATGTAAGGAAGCCACACATGCAAATAATACAATCAGTATGAAGAGAGGCAAAAAAAAATCAAGTAGACTGTTTTGCCCAACAGAAAGTAAACTTTAACCTCTAAATCTGGGAGGCGCTAGCACAATTCCTCAGTTATAGACATGCAGTAACCAGCACAAATTTATTCAGCTTAGAGAAGTTCTGCAGAGTGTGCCAGGCTTGAAGAACTGCGGGTTCCAAGGGGTTTATTTAGTTTGACTGTAATTCAAATCAGCTTTTTGCTAAATAATCAAATGGTTGCTGGTATTACAAAGAATCTCTCTTTTTCAGTCAACTTTTTCCCCATTCCTCCTCCCACCTCAAGGAGAGGACACTGGTGAACTTTTTTATGGAGCAGCACCTCACGGCCAAAGTCTTAGTAAAAATGCCCCATAAAAGTTTACATACGTGGAAAACCAGTATACATTCTTCATTTTTATTTGTGTGACAGCCCTAAACTAGATGCACTGAACCTCGTACCATGTAGTCCATGAATATAACAACTTAGTGATAAGAAGACAGCTTTTTCATTATAACAAAACACAGGATGAAGCAAGTAACAGAAAACTATAAATAATGCTGTAAGTTCACACCAAGTTGAACTAAGCTTTATAGATGAAAACCTTGACCAAGTACAACTACAATTTTCATTCTTGTTTATCACATGCATTGGACAGCAATATTTAGAAGGTTTGTTTTGATAAAAGAATGAAACTGCATGACATATATCCACATACATATGTTATCGGGTTGGGAGCCTCAAAGATGAAGGTCATTGTACCGATGTACAACGCACATCATCCTCTGTCCATATACCAGTGTGCCTTTTCACTGTTCACCCACAGCAACTTAGATAAACCAGAGAACATAAAGGTAATGATATGCTCCTGCAGGTCATACTGCTTTAAAACAGTGAAATTTTATTCAAGATTTAAACTGCAGCAGTTTTTAGATGTGAATAAACAGCCTTTGATCTTGGCCAGTTGAAATTACCAAAAGCTCAGACATAATTTACTGCAGAGTGGTGAATGCTGAGAACTTGTTCCTACCCACAACCTTCCAATACAGGCACAACTTGCCCAACACCATCTTCCCCATAGTGCCCTTGCTGAAGCTCTGAGAACTCAAAATGAATGTCAGTCTAAAGAAAAAATCTAACAAATCCAAATAAACTGCCTTTTGTCGTTATCCTCTACCTTACGTAAATGAACCATTTGAGGAATTTTGATTAGGTACCACATGACATCCACCTTCACTCTTTCCACTGTAAAATGTACAAATATGTGCCAAAATCTCATGATTTTGAAGATTATTAGGTAGAAAATTTAGGACGTTTTTAGAAAAGAAAATTCTGCCATCCTCTGCAGTCTTGCTACAGAAGTAAAAATGTAGGTGCAGCGTATCACACTAGACTGCTAAATGCTCAAATTGGAAGACTGTTAGCCAACAGAATTAAGTCATTTTTGTCATTAATAACAGATGGGTATCAGAAGGTCTTCACAGTGAGAATATTAGCATGATTTATGAGTTCATGTCCTATAGAGAGGAGCCTCATTTTCCAGGTGTGCTCCCATGACTTTGCAACAGCACATGCCTTGGAGGCACCATGCTCCTCTGAAGGGCGAAGGTCCCCTAAACTACACATCAACTCCACTGAACACCACTAGGAAACAGAGACGTGCTGCTCAAATTGCCTTCCTAGGGTTCAGATGCTAAGGTTGCAAAATAGCAGCAAGTTTTATCTCCTAAATGAGGTGCTGTGAACCCAAAAGCCAGCATTAGCTTGATGACTTGCATACAAGGATCTTAACCTCTTACACTTTCCACTGTAACTCAGTTTAACAGCCTTGCTGCAGCTAAGGTTTTCAGCACTAAAACATACCTCCCATTTGATTAAATACAGATTTTATTTAAGTTTGCATTAATGGTCTTTCACATTACAGTAAATAATCCAAAATTATTTTCTATGTTCTACAGCTCCTAGAACCCCTCAAAATTCCACTATAGTTTGGTCTGACATCCTAGAATCCAATTCATATCCGTAACTGGGAATGGACAAATTAAAAAACGCAGAAAAATCTTGAGGATCAACAAGGTTCAAGGTTCAAGAAGTCCATCGCAAAGTGTTTCCATGCTTCATGTTCTCTCAATAGGTTTCGATTTCCCAGAAAACAAGTCAAGGCAGCAAAATCCAGGGTATTTCCTGTGCTTCAGCACCATTCCCCAAATCGCTGTTACTGCACTGAAGGGGAGGAAGAATGCAAAATACCTTCATGAACATTGCCTTCCAACTTTTCCCGTGTTCTTAAAGATCTCACAGGGCCTATGTGCAGTGTTAAAACCCTAAGTGACTGCAGATTTCCACTGGAAAAATGCAACAGTAGTGCCTGTGGATGGCTTTGGAACCACCACGTGCTCAGTTCTCAGGATATCAGAAATTGTCTTAAAACAAGTTCTGCCTGAAGGCTGCAGTCAAAGAGACCAAAGATGTCACCATTTCACACATTTTCCCTTAAGTATTATTGAGCACATGAATCCTTTCCATTGCAAAGGAGCCACAGCCCTACCCCTAATTGGCTTCCCTCTACAGGTTTTTGTATTTCCTTCATGCTGCTTTAGCAACAATATAAACCTACCATGCCACAGCAAAATATTAATGATAATCATTTGCATCTGATTTAACAGGGCATTTCCATTAGGCTATAGCATGTGGTTAAAGTTCAAATGGAAGTCCTCATCATTTTTTTATTTGAATATGAGAATCAAGGCAAAAATAACATTTATCTCCTAAACCTGAACTAATTTATCGTCACATACACAGCAATTTTATTTTTTTAAACCAAGAGGTTGAGTCCTTTAATCAGTGAGATGTCCCAGTTACCCCCAAGAAATGTATCTCCTCATTCTTTCAGATTAAGAGAAAGTGTTAATTGTTGAGCTATCTGCTAATATGAATAAAATCAATAGGGTGAAACTGCGTTATAATTCTTTCCCCTCTTTCACCTGCCATTTCTCAAACCCAGAAATGGTTGTATTTCTACCATTTCTAGAGCAGCCACCACTATACATTTCAAAATTCTCTACTTAATTCTTCCAGACCATGAAAGTTACTGTTATTTCAAAACAAAGAACCCATCCGGCTGCCATGCTAGGTTTCTCATGCAAAGTTGCTCCAATGTTGGACTAGGACATAAGCACATAATGGCTTCAAAAAATAAAAATAACTGTCTGCACCTATTGTCCAAGAGGATCCTGAATAGCACTATACCCATTTTTAGCCCAAATGATAAGGATTCTTAGCTGTAAAAGCTGTATTTCTGGATGTATTTATCTAATAAGATCACAACTTGAGCGCAGTTTCACTTGGAAAGTGCTGATGCTAGCCCATCCCACTAAAGGTGTAACAAAGTACCAACTTGTTCATTTTCTTCCCATTCTTCATAAATATATCCTAAAGACTCAACACTTCAGTGTTCTGAAATATTTGCATTAGGAAGCTAGCATGTGAGCTATAACTCTTAAGTACTTGTCCTGTTTCTGTGATGCCATATAATATGAGAGACTTGCCAAAAAGCAATACCAGGAATTTTTTGAGTTTGAGAGGATGATCAATAAGTGCCAGGGAAGTTGCTTCTTCATCCTAATTACAGGAAAGAAATACCAGTCCGGAACCCTTAAGTGTCCTTCTTTTGAGTATCACAGCGTTCTCAAACCTGCTTGTTATTGATTCAAGTTTTGAATTAAAACTCAATGAAAGCTTGAAATATTGGATTTAAATTTAAGGGGACTACTTCAAAGTACCTGGACTGGTTTCACAATTTGCTACTTGACTTCAAATCATCTTACTACAGTCGTTCTTCCTGATCCAGGAAGTTTTCATCCTTCTAATAACAAACCCCTTATCAAATCACATCAGCAGTATTTGTCAAGGAAAAACCAATCAGGGACCATCATAAGAAATAAGAAGTTATACACGTCTGTCTTGATCGTAACACGACGGCAGCAAGGTCAGCAGTACAGACAAGAGCTGACTGTTTACGAACACCCCATCTGTTCTGAAGTGTAAAGGTCAGTGTTATCACTCATGTACTACACCATCAGTGAACACTGCAATTAGGGCAACTAACAGTTGCCACTGCAATCATACCCTTAAATGGAGTTCGGGAAATAGCACTATAGCTGTTCCATACTGAGACAAGAAAAAAATCCAGTCATTTACATCTCCTGTTACCACTGCAAAGACAACTGAATGAAATTACAATTTAGAGACACAAACCCTAACACTGTGTGCAAAATGTTTTAATTTTAGAAAGCTTCTGCCACCCTGCATGAGATAAATAACGAGGCTGACCAGAGCTCTCCATTTGGCACGGGTGCTGGCGAGCCTACACATGGCAGTGGTCCACACCCCCAAGGTTTTCATTGAATTATAGTTCTCTTAATGTCTCCTTAATAGTTTAAAACTTCCTGTATTTGTTTTACTGGTTTCTGCATGTTTAGTTAAAAGGAAACAATCCATTGTATGTTAAGAATATGGGAAAATATATTAATAGTAAAGGTAATGCTTTTGTGCACAAATACCTCAGTGTGGAGGGTAATTTTCCAACCTTCTGCAGATACTCTTAGATGAAAAAGCCATTTCTTACGCTCAAGTGTTTTAAAGAAGAGAAAAAATTAAGAAGTGGAAAAAACACAGGATGCATGCAATCAAAACACAAGTCTAAAAGTCAACTCCGGTTAATAACGTTGATTAATCATCTATATTTTCACCTTCCAAATGAACAGTGGCTGCTACTGTTCCAAGAAAAAAAAAAGTTTATATACTACAAATATTTTTAGCATGGAGGCAAAAGAAGAAAAGAAGTATACAAAAGTTTCATATCCAGAAAGAGTTTAATATACTGAAATAAAAACGACACCAAATGAGAAGCATTTAATTCTTAGTCTTCCTGCTTCTTATGAAATGTTTAATTTCTTTCAAAGATAAAATACAAACTTTTCTAGCCGTTTCTTACTCTTGAAAAAAAAAAGAGTCCAATGATTTCTGACTAAACATAACAGAGCGAAGTCTAAAGCTGTAAGGATGCCCTGATCCAAACTGGTCCCTACAGGTCTGACATCTTAATTGGACTGCTGAAGCTGTGAAAAAGTTGTCATGGAATCCAGGGCAGGGCTTCTCCTTGTCTACAAAACAAGAGGACGCTGCTGCTGCCCTCTGCAACCCACACTCATGGGACAGTCCTATTGACATCATTCATTACTTAATGAAGAAATAACTTCTGAAGAAGATAACACTTTTCCTTCACTATTACACTCGAACATCATGCATAGCATCCTTCAAACACATGGAAAACTTGTAGTCCAAGGATATCTTAGTGCCTCCCAGGTTTTAAGGCAAAAGTTAAATTTTGAGGAAGATAAAAGTTGTTGCATTCATTGCTTAAATTCAAGAAGCCCTGAAACAAAATCACCATCGTGTTAGCTAATCATATTTAATTCTGTCAATATAACCTACTAACAAGCAAAATAACATTTAAAAATTACCTTAGATGTACAAGTCCCTTATATACTGCATCAGGTTCTTGTGCACTAGTGTTCATCACCAGCCATCTGGACACAAGCCACTTCTTTTCCCTACACATCCCACACTAAATGTATATACTACGTGTAGTTCTTCCTATAGCATCCAAAGCAAACTTACAGCTTGCCAGAATAAAGCAACATATATCAAGTCCACATATTTTTGTCCATGCTGCAACAGTAATAAGCACCTCCACAGCTGAAGAACAGGGCTGTAATTTAGAAAAGGCTTTTAGACAAAAGCTGCTCCGAAATATACTGCATTAAATGTGCACATTTTCTCTCGCGCCACATGAAGTGCTGCCAAACTGGCCAGTAACTGGGGTACAGCCAATCCCACCCCGTCTGCAGCCTTTTGCTAAAAACCTGTTCTGCACCTCGTTGGTGAACAACCACCGCCATGGCTTGGAGACCTATAGCAGGTAACGGCCTTGCTTCCGCCATCTACAGCGAACAAAAAAGTGACTCCCCAAAAAAGAATCTGCCAACTTTGCCCCTACTAATGCCTTCCCATAGTGGTCTTACCAGCCCAGAGTCCCCACTGCTTGGGAAGAACAATATTTCTAAGCCCTTCGACCATTCCACCTGCAGAAATACTGCAGCACAGGATGGGCCAGCAGCAGGCTTCCCAGGGCCCCCACCGTGCCACACGTCAGCAACCACAACTAGTGATCGCCTGGATTCCTGTGCAAATGCATCGTATTTCCAGCCTCTGGCTGGCACATCACATTTATGTCATTAGTATGCCATTTCTTATTTTAAACCAGAATGAAATCATTCACTTCTCATTATGAAATACAGCAGCCTGGATCTCCTCCAGTACTACTAATATCTCCAATGCTTCTCCAAGCAAATCTAACCCTGGTTAAGCCAAACCTGTAACTTCAGAGGGTGTGAAAAAAAAACCTACTCTTATTTCCTGGCTAGAGGAGGTTTGGAAAGGAAATGTCAGGCAGACTGTAAGCAAATCCAGGGTTAGTTTGGGGCGATACAACAATTTCTTTACCTTCCAGAGAACTAATCCCATTAAAAATGTGAAGGTACAGAATAAAACTGCATATTTTGAACATATACAAATACACACTGGCACAGCAGCCACTAAAATCATTCCCCATCGTCACTTATCAAAAGGTCCACTTCTCAGAAGCCCCTAACAAACCACAGGGATACATGTTCACGTACAGAAAGCAATGTTTGCTTTCTACGGCATTTTAAAAGTGTTCGACAAGAGCAAACACATAATTCTTTATTAAACAATCAAAGACAACAAAAGCAAGTTTCTGTTGTCCTATCGTATTATACTACTAATCCTCTTTGGATGGCAATCAAAAGACCCCGAAATGCCAAGCTATCAAAGTGTATTTCCAAGCAGTGGTAGCCTCTGGCTCTTTGGCTACGTCTTCAGTCTATTGCTTTGGCAGACAGGAGTAATTCTGGTCTGTTGAATGGCAAATTCCCAGTGTACTCACCAGGGCTACCTCAGACTTCTTTTTTTTACTTAAACGATGATATTTTAATTGTAATAAAGTAATTTTTTCTCCTCTAGAAGAGGAAAGTAGGTTATTACTACCATATTCCAGACCCCATTCATGAAGTGCATTTTCCTATTTCATCTGTTACCCACATGCCAAGCTTTGATCTGTGACATTAGTAGCAGCAGATACTTAAACACAAGACCTCAGTCAACTGAATAAACAGGAATTCAAATACACTATTTCCTCCAGTACCTTTCCAAACCAAGTGAATAAACATTTTGTATCTTTCCCAGCTCCTACTTATATAGGAAATCCAAATTCTATGCAAGTGCAGCAGCCACTCCTGTGGCCACACAGCCATTTAAACCATACACACTGCAGAATATTTATGTAATCATTCAATATCATTGCAATGAGGGCAAGGTGAATATTTTCAAAAAGTGAAACAAGACGGGTAGATGAGTTTCTTAGGGACACGGTTTAGTAAGGGGACAGGTACGGTTGAACTCGATGATCTCAGAGGTCTTTTCCAACCAGATGATTCTATGATTCTACGATTCTATGATTTACAGGCAGCATACAAGTAAATTGTCATTAGAAAGTACGTGTTAATAATTTACACAAATTAGTCACTATGATGGGTTGGCCTCAAGGTTGCAGGACTGGGTGATGCCATCCCTACAACGCACTTCAGTGCCCAGGAAAAAATAAAAGTGAAACAGCCTGACAAGCTTAGAGACACCCAGTTACATAAGGAAATCTTGTTTGAAATGGTGGGCTACCTAGAGACAATATAATGAATTGGAGTAGAATTGGACAAGAAAGGGAGTGTCAAGAAGAGGAAAGGACAGGACAGGGCTAGATATTTTTGTAATAACTAAATTATACCACCAGTAGCAAAGACAGAAGTCATAATAGTGTACATCCCTTGCTGTTAGCAGATAGCTGCTAATCCCATCAGCATTCACCCCGTAAACCACGTTTACTTGGTGATATCTACCATGGGATGTGGAAGCACGTAGTCATTCTCACCCTACCGAAGACCTAACAAAGGGATTAAGCACCCCTACCTCTGGCTCCTTATTTTTAACGGGAAATCAGATGCTAGAAGATTCAATTAGAAGCACTGTGCAATGCACTACAAAGCAATGTTATATTTTGTTTAGTTGTTCAATGTTTTAACGCACAATCACATGGAATGAAACACTAACTCATGATTAAGAAATTAGTTGCCAGTCCCTGCCCCTCCAAGAATCATACCAAAGAATCACAGCTGAAGAACACATTGCTTAAAAATTACAGGGTCCCTAAAATTAATATCTAGTTTTTACTGCTTTGAGTTTTAACAAGTCTTATGCAAAGGAAAAGATTGCTTGAATTTTCCAGATGCATTCTTCACTTCAAAAAGCAAACTCAAGTTATTAGTCAAGATAACTCAAGATATTAAGATCGATCCCTTAATTACCATTGAAGTACTTGCTGTAAAAGTATGTGCACACTTTTTAATAAGAGGAGATTACACTCTGAGGCACCGAAAAATAGAAAATTTAACTGCCAAAATCACCACCTGATGTATATGCACACATATAGCACAACTGAAGTGCACTTTCTATTATAGGATTTGGCTGTGTATGTAAATATATGGCAACCGCTCTAATACAACGAAAAGAGATAAAAGTTTAATCAAGTGAGATTTGCACCAGGTTCAGGAGAACTGAAAATGGGCTAAAAAAGAAGAAATCTAGTTGAAGAATGACTTCAATATTAGGTAACATTTCAAATTTTTATCACCTAAACCCACAAAATTCTTGATCTGCTCCTTGCGTTTTCTGCAGAACTGAAGTCAGGACCAGCTAAATAAAAGATAATGCAACTAGGCATAACACAATAAAAGATATTACCTTCACAATGCATTATTGCTGCCAATTATAAGAATCACTCCAACTTAATTTCAAAGGCACAATCACCCTCAACTGTAACAGTCTCTTTTTTAAATTTCAAACAGTATTACATTAAGGCAATAACTCACCTTCCAGCTATAATATCAGTCTCCCTTATTGCAAAAATACATTTCATAAATACTTCTCATCGACAAGTCAAGCTAATTCAGGTTAATTTTATTGTATTTTGGTGCTATCTCACATTTGTGTGCAATTACCTTTATCATTTTATTGCCGTACCAGAAAGTAATCAGAACAATTATTTGAAAAAGGAGGTGTATAAATTCTAAATCACACTTGCTGGCATTTTTGATAAAATAGCAGCTTTATCTCAGAAAGTGGCAGGGACATTGGATAAATCATGCATCAGTCAAGTGCACTGCACAATACCAGGAGTGTTTCAAAAGAAACTTTCCTATATAATCCATCATTCTTTATAATACCAAAATAGCTATACCTGAAGAGTAGGAGCTAGAGAATAATAACAAAATAAATCTAAGCAATATGAACAAAACCATTAATAGTACTCCTTTTTAAGCTGAAGGAGAGTCAGTAATCTGAATCTGATCAGGAGTCAAAGAAAGAATTTCATCATTTTTTTTTAAAATGAGAAGAACAGCTTTAAACAAATGAAGTAGCAAACTGTATTAAGAATTCACTGAAAATACAAATACAGCTAAAGGAAAATAAATGTAGACAAGAGACAGGCGTAAGAAGGACTCATACAAAAGTACAAGATTACAGTCTTGGCATAGACGTGTGAATTTTCCTATTGTTATCAATCTCTGTTTGATTCAGGACAGCATGGACAAGCTTTTCACTGTATAGACAAAAAAGAGCAAAGCATTACAGATAGTACAATAATCTGTTTACTAAGTCTTAAATTAATAACCAGAAGAAATCCAACAAGGAACAGAATCCCCTTTAGAACTACGATTCTTGTGAAAAATTGCCACATAGTCACAAGAAGACCACAACCCCCCAAACCTCCTAAATATAGTGACATTCCTGATGTCTGCTCAGATGTGTGACTAACAGCCCCACTGCAGTCTCTTCCACACAAATCAAAAATACATCTTTGGTCACTGTAACATGGCTGCAGTATCAGGGATCAAGTGGGAGACATACAACTATTGTGGAAAATGTTCATGTCTGGCTGCTTTCAGAAACCATTTTTCAGCAACCTGCTTAAAAACTGTTCAGTACATTAGATCAGTGATAATTGATTTCTGCAAAAACCATATGCCAGGCATATATTGTGTGTCACATCAATTTGTGGTTGTGTCCAAAGTAAGACTGTAAACTAATCACACACTATCAATACCGCCATTCTGAAGAAACACGAGCTACATTACATACATATTTAATATGCATCCAGAATGGGGGGAACAGTAACAGATAGCAGAGGAGCCCAGGCTGTGTTTGCACAGCCCCCGGCAGCCCCTTGCTCCCCATGGCAGATGGGGCTGCGAGAGTTCACGTGTTTCACCTTAAACCCTGTGCCTTTCCACATATCAAAAGGGGAAAACTCCCCTAGCAGCTAATGTTGCACCTTTCAACTAGAAGTGAGAATGGGAAAAATGAAAAGGTTAGATAATAAATTATTAGTTTCATGTCGCTTGCCAGTTATATCACACCCAACTTTGAATGAGAGGGAATAAGTGATTCTTCATATGATGCTCAGTTGTGCACGAGACAATCAAATAATTCTCTGCCATCATTCCAGGTCCCTGCTAAAAGAGGTCTGCAACTGGAAGATACATAAATATAACTAAACAGATGACTGTTTAATAGGAAAAAGTGAAGCAAGAATGTATTTTCCTGAATTTCTTCTTCAACTGTTCAATTTTTAAAAATAAAACCAAACTTCTTTTGTGGAAAAGAGAAAAAATATTCTATAGAGCAATAGAAGACACAGAATACTCAGAAATACTACTTTTCTAAGCCACACAACATTACATAAAGCAGATTAAAACCACAAGAGATGCCACTATTAAGACATTTTTAACAGTGATAGAAGTTGCCAGCAGGAATAGTTAAATATGCAAGTCTGATCGTATTAGAAAAATTTTCCTAGAGGAGCATTACTAATCTTACAAAAATATAATAGTTAATTCCACAGAAAATATATCTTCGTATCTTCAAAGTTCATTTTAATTATACAAAGAATATGGCTATTCACCAAAAATGTGCCAATGCCTTTCTTTCAAGAAGGTAAATTGTTCTGTATTTCTTGATTAACAGCCATGTTTTCCTATTTTCCTATCTCACTGAAGCATCAAGACTCAAAATTCAGCCTGTTTTTCAATAAATGAGGTATTTATTAAGAAATGGAAGAAAACAGCTAACTTATAACTGAAAATGTAGCATTGTGCTGTTAGTTTATGCTCTGTGGCAGATAGATACATGATGGGGAAAGGTCCACTGATGCCTGTTACCAACCATGACAGAGCTACAGAGATTTACAATGCAGCATCAATCTTGTCAGCTGGATTCTTAATACTGACTGCTGGACACTGGGGAAAAAACAAACTATGTTACGTGAACTCTTTTGTAATGCTGGACTTTCAATGTACACTTAAATGCAAGAGTATTTTACTAGAAACTTACTTTTGGAAGAAGCCTTGATGCCATGGTAGATTAAAGGCCTTCACCTGTCAGGAAAAAAAATCGCAATTAGATTGAGATTTAATTTGAATTCCACAGGAAGAATAGTATATGTCAATAGTGTCATTTCCCTTATAATCAACTCTATCAGTTTTTTAAATGGGCTCTAAGTTTCAGTATATATAAATAAAAGACAGAGTTTGATTGAGTTTTTTTACAAGCAACTCGGAATTTTAATGTTCATTAGGTCACATACTGCTTTTTATGAGGCAAACAAAAAATCAACAGAAGGCACATTGAAGACTTGTTCCATAACAAGCACTAAGCAGCTCTGATCTTTTGAATAAGAATGCCTTAAAAGATACATTATTAATTTAAAAAGTATTTGTACAGGCAGTAAAGTACCTCTGAGTTACTTAATAAAATAAACAGCCTCTTGTCATTTTGGAAACAACACATTTTAAGGCATGAAAGACAGTTATATCCTGGGTTTAAAAGCACAGATCACAAAACACTAAGAAAGTACCTCAGAAATGTTAATTTCTACTATTATAATTCTAGTCTTAAACAGTATCATTATTTATATGTCCTTAACAAAAAATACAACAGGTTCTTCTTCGCTCTCCCTTTTGAAATAAAGGATGATTGCTATTTCCTTGTTGTCCAGTTAGCTCCCCCGCCCCCCAGTTTTCTTTTCAGTGCTATTTAGCTAAGATCAGTCTCTGGGAAGATGTGCTATGAGCACTACAATTTGAAAACCAGGGAGACTATTTGACAAACCTCACCCAGCCTTAGAGTCCTGACTCACAGCCAACCTCAATGGGAACTCTTCCACTTAAGTTGGGGAACTCACTACTCCACTGGAGAGAATAACTGTATCCGCTTAAAAAATGATAAATCTCTTAAAAGAAATTATACGAGCATCTGAAGCCTTCCAAGTCCTCTCAAACACACCAAGCCTTGCCCAAGGCAGCAGCAGAACTTACAGCAACTTCCAAAATACTTAGAAGAAAACTGTAGTATTTAATCTTAATAATACATCTTAATTATTTTAAGAGTTTAAGACTAAGATCCTGAATAATTAGTACTTTAAGTATACTGACAATGATACGCTTGCAAGGTAGGTATTGCAAAGATCACTCATTCCATTTTTAAATGTAAGTCAGGCAGATGAGCAATCTACAAAAGTTATTTTAAGTATCTGTTATAGAGCTAGAAAAAAAATAGCAATTTATTTCTACCGTCAGCTTGAGTTTTAACTTTCAACGTGCATAGCAACACTCATTTTTTCAGATTTTTCTGAAGGGCAAAGCTAGACTATTTGCCTCAACAAGCGGGTTTATCTAGAAGCTCTTTTTAAACCTGGGCCAAAGTCCAGAAGCACAGTGTGTAAAGGCACTGAATTACACCAGCATTACAGAGAAGTGTTACAACCTTCTCACCATCTCACCACCCTTCTGCTTTCCCATGCTACCACCCCAAAACACAGACAAGATAGGAAGGACAAAGCAGTCCAGCAGACATTGCACTACCCGGGGAAGGGTGTGCTGCTGCTTTGTAGGCTCCTTTCCCCAATTAGCCAACGGAGGTCATCAGGCTGAGAAGTCACTCAGTCTCTCCTGATTCCAGCTGGGAACTACTCATGAACAAAATTTAACTAGAAAATACAGTGCAACATGGAGTGATTCATCTGTAGATGAAACTCTCCTAAAAATTAAGTTAAAGGTGATGTTCGGAGTATATCGGTCCAAATGCTCTGATCTGAAGTAAAACACTCCCAGACTGCCAAGAGCAGAAAGCTGCTGCTTGGAAGCTGCTGTACCCTGTGCAACAGGGCACCAGCATGGGATGCAGAACACTCCTTTAGTTGGAAAGCAGGCAGTCCCTCCACCAAGCCTCAGGAGGGCACCGTTCAGGACCATCAATCCTTCAGGAATATGCATGTCACCCTCATTTTCTACACATGCCCAGCAGGCCAAAGAATCGGGAAGCTGCCAAGCTGGTAGTCCAGCATCCCGCTTTACAGGGAAAGCAAGCCAGCAGCATGCCTCTGCCCCATCCTCTGCCAGGCAAAATGAGAATCACCCACCATCACAATGTCACTTGCCGAGTGCCTTCCACAAGAAAAGGGACACCCAACATCTTTCTCTGACATCCTTGCATCTTCTGCAACCTGAATATGATCAAAGTCTGGACACATTTATATGAAGGACTGACATGTACATGCTTTTGCTGCACTTGCACCAGATGTTAAATAATTACCATTTAACAGCTACTTATACGCCTCTTGCAATTTCCTAAGCTGCTTTGGATTCTGGTGAGATCCATTTGCTCCCCACCTCCCCATTGGGAAATAAAGTGTTTCAAAGATAGGAGCTGCTCATGGGTGGATGAAGGGCTGCTCCATCACGTCAGGTAAGCCAGATAACAAGCATTTATCTCAACAGAATGAGCTCAGAGCCCAGCAGACATCTCTGGGACAAAAATGGTCAAGAAGCATCCCTTTTCATAATAACTTTTCATTTTATATTTACTTGCTACAGTCTCTCTCCCTGTTTATGAAAGAACCATGCCAAATGCCAATATTAAGTTGAATTTCAAGTTGCTGTTTTAAATAGCATCTAATTTGTGGTGGCAACAGCAGCTCAATTGCTAGCCAGGTTCCACATGATACATTAATGTTTCTCTAAAAATCTCTGCAGCATCCCCATAAGGGTGCTCACATACTTTTAAGTACAATGCACACAGAGCTCAAGAGTAAATCCAGATCAGTCATCAAAAATGTCTTTAATAGTTTTACGCAATTCCCCTTTATGCTTCCTCAATGCAAGTCTCTAAAAAGCATGAGTAAAGATATCCAGCTTCTCCTATGGTGTAGGAAAACTTTATGTCCACCTATGTGTATTAGGATCTTCATAAATAGGATTTTTGACCTCCTGAACCAGAGGATACAAACTGACTTTGACTGTAAGCACATACAGCTCATGAGGGATGCAGTGCCTGGTAGAGAAACTAATCCCAAATTCAAGGAGATCAAGAAATAGGTTTCAGCTTTAAGAGAAAGGATTCTTATGAAAGGGCTAGCTAGCACCTTACAAGCACAAGGGTTGCTCACTCCCTGCTAGTAAGTCCCAAGAAACAAGGTGGTACACTGGGGGAATCACCTAGGACCATCAAAGCCTTGGTGAGGCTGGTGGCCGAGAATGAAAAATTTACCCAAAAGACCTAAGAAGAGCTGGAGATTGACTACTGTTCATGATCAATTTCTGCCACAGGTTGAGCTCAAGCACCTGCTAGTCCAGAATGGCTTTCCTCTGGTGACAGGTAACTTGGGCAAAGCCAGGATCACCCAAGTCAGGGTGGTTAGAAGACTACCTGCAGCTAGACACAGGAACACTGTATAAGAACACTGCTGTGAGTCAGAAGAATTCCAAAACATCACTCCAAAATGTTTCTCAACCTTGCAAAGATGAGGTTGTGACATCTAGTTGCAAGAGGCCAATACGTGCTACTAACTCCTTTTCGCACTGAGTAGAAGGGTTCCCCTATGACTGATTTTCAAGGAAAAAACACCTCTTCTGAATGGAACGGTAATTGCCGCTGATCAAATCCAAACATGATACCTCATTCTGGACCATGTTCCAGAAAACAAGACACCAGAATCACTGGACCCATCTTAAAACATTGAAACCTTATTGTCATCAACCGCTACACCGAAACAGAAAACTTAGTCCTGCATTTCCAGAAAGGAGGGTAAACTGAAGGATCAATTAATAAGCAGACGTAACAAAAAACAAACAAACAAACAAAAAAATATTAATTTGTCCCCATCCTCACTAGCTCAGAGCTGCCTGACTAGGACCAATGAAATCCATCTGCTATTAGGCTCCTGCCTTAGACCTGAGCTGTGGGATCACAGCTTCTGTCTCAGTTCCCCCTGGCCTTTCAATCAAGATGTTCCCAAGTTCCCCAGCACTCCTGTTTTCCCACACAAGAGCTGTGCTGAGGCTGAAGCCATATTGATGAGCAGCCAGGCAACATGATGCTCCTGAGACATCTGGAAGGTACACAAATGCCTTCAGGTGCTGAACAGGAGCTCCTGCACAGTAGATGAGATGGTGCAGGAAGCTAATATATCTTGGGCTCACCCCACGAGCATCCCAAACCTTTGCATATGTCAATAGAACAGGAATTTAAAGAAAAGTCAGAGGTTACATCAAAAATCAGATCCTTAAAGGCCATGAAAAGTTTCAGCCATATTTTGTTGACAGTCTAGAACAGAAGTCCCTGGGTTTTAAGACATTTCCCTGTTTACCTTCACAGAACTGCAACCTGAAAAGTACACGTGATGGCAGCACTACAGTAAGAACTCCTAGATTCATAAGAAGTATTTTTCTCAGTTCATCAACTTTGAAACACTGAAGGAAGATTCTCCTTGAAAGACAAGTCCTCAGGATCCGCAGAATATAATACTCTCTGGCTTCAGTACTAAAATTTAAACCCAGCTATTATATCAGCTCAGTATATGAATAAAATTCCATATGAAAACATTTAAAGTGCATTAGATTTTTGGTCAAGATGAAAGACTGAAAAAAACTCAAGCAATCTATTCTAATTGGGTTCCCATGGTAACTGTACAATTGGGTTTTTCAGTATAACATCCCAAAGGCCCAATGCACACTTGTAAAATATACTTCAAACAGCCTGAATTGTTTTTACATTACAGCACTCCCAGGAAGATCAATTACTATACATCCCCACCCTAACTATTAGTGGCAGGAGATGTTAACACTATTGGCCATATTAACATAAGTCATGTAAAAACCACCACATAGCACTATCATTATATAAAACTAATTACACACTTCAGATTCATCAAACATGTTCCGAGTAATAAACCAATACTAGTCTTGTCACAAGATCATGTTTACTGAATGTTAGAAATCAACCTCAAATATATGCCAAACCATTTTGCTTCTAATATTGATTTCAAGGATAAACAGAATCAATCATTAATAATTACATTATAAGATGACCCATAGGGTTAATCATATTCTTAGAAACCCTCACAATGGAATCAAATATAGCTGCACAAAAAGATAACTGAAAAGCATTCAAATCCAAGCCATGCACATTACCAACAATAAAAAACAGGGTGCAATCACTAACATGCCACTGATGTAACCGGTAAAAAGAGTACTATTCTTCTACTATAAAAAAAAACCCAAAGCAATCACAGAAAACTCAAAAGCATTTATTAAAAAAAAGTTTCTTTCAGATTTGGTAATTTTCCTTTTTGAGCCTCAATTTCACTTGATGAAAACGCAACACTAGCTGTATATCCAGTCTGGTCTTCCAGACAAGCCTTCCACCCAGCTGCCTAAGCCTCAAAGCTAAAAGGAGATGACTGCCCATGCCCACTGTCAGTAGGATTCAGAACCAACTAATTCCCTCGTATTTCCAGGGGAACAAAAAAATAAAAAGAAAAAAACTGTGCCCAGTTTGAATTAAAGCCAATCTCATTTCTCAATCAACCAACCAGAAATCTCGGTATTTCATAGACTGAAGTCAGCAAATAACCAGAGGTATTTTTGATCTCAATAGGAGACTGTGGAAGGGATTTCTTTTTTCTCCCCATCCTTCCCACCATATTATATTTGATCATAATAAACTTCAATGGAGTAAGATGAAGGAAAATGAAGTTCTGTAAATTGTTTCTCCAGGACACTGCTGACAGTATAAAAATGTACTGTCAATACAGCCAGCATACCACTGTCAAGGCAAGCTTGTGCATTTCCGGTGTATTTTTAGATGCTGTACATTCCATCTTGTAGTTTTTATATGTGAAAATAAATAATCTTTTAATGGGGCCTTAAGAATACTTTAGGCGTTTATTAAAAAGTTTAACTATGTAACAGACCTTCTGCATACTGGAATGCATAACCAAAGACAATGTTACTGTTTGTAATGTATTGACTGATCCAAAGCAGTCAGATAACTTCAAATATCATTGAAGGATTATGCAGCAGCTAGATTTACGAGACAGCATTAATACTTGCTACCTGCTAATGCAGGGCTACCTGGAGGGAGTTAAATTTGCACTTGGAACATGTAGATGGCATGATTCAGAAAACAAAGCAAATCTGAATTCAGTGTGCATTGCTAATACATACTATTTAACTAGAATACTGAGTTAATTCATCTGACCATAACGCACTAAAAAGTGGCATTTGAATAATAATTAAAACCTGAAAATGCACCCATTGGGTAAGACCAAAAGCTGAACTCTTCAATATTGCATCTTCAGCAGCACCAAGAGCACGCAGCTACCAAGCACTATAAAAAAGGGCCAAGCATTTAGTCATTTTTACCGGTATACCATCATGCCCCTCAAAAAGTGAGATTCAAGACTTCCTGAGTAAGAAGTAGGATTTCTGAATGTAAAAGAAAAGTCAGTTTCTGAGCCCTAACCCAGCTACTCCAGCTGCCTATTCCAAGATGCACAGCTCAGCCGCATGCTGGGGTAGTGAACCCAGAGTGTGATCCAAACCGACACTTGCTGCTTCTTCGCTGGATGCCGTCAGCTCCTGCTTTAAGAAAGGCAGAATTACTCTTTATTCCTCTTTGCCGAGCTGCTCAAGACTGCAGGCCCTCTATCAGTAGTGTGATTCTACCACGATTTCACTTGGAAAACAGAGGGAAGTCAGAACTTTTGCACCAATGAACTCCCCTCTTCCTCCTTTAGATTAAAGGTGACTTGTTCAGACATTTTGATCACCTTCAGAACCTCTGTTGCGTTGGTAAGAATTTCAGCTGCACGTCCAAATTTTATAAAGACTTGAAAAGATCTGAAGTTACTTATACCATTTCATTTGGCATAATATAGACCAAAAGAGAGAGCAGATAGTCCTGACAGATACCAGGACAGGGTGCTTTTGCTCTGCTGATATAAAATAGTAAATAAGGAAACAACCTGAAAAAGGATTAGCAAAACCATCACAATTACTGAACTTCCATAAAACTCCAAAGCTACACAAGCTTTATTGACATTCAAATATACTTGACATTTTCAAAAAGCAGTCTAGACCACACAAGTAGACCATGATTTTTAAAACTGCATTTTGTATTGCTGTAAAATATCTCAATACAGGTTTGGTCTGGTTCTATAGTTTGGTTGTCCTCTATCTGTATGTTTAACTTAACACTGGCCCAAATGCACCTGTGCTGGGTGATAACATTATCCTTACAGCAGATAACATTTAACACGGGATTTTTTCTTGCATCAGGAAGGTTTTACCCCAGATAAATTAGTACTACTGAAACCCTTGCCAGCACAGATTTGCAGAACAGCAAATTCAACAGCTGTCAGCAGAGGTAAGAAACTCAAGAACTGAAATGTTGCACTTAATGCAGAATTGGTGTCCTTAAGACACCAAACTAGGCCTTTTGCTTTTTAATTATGGCATTAATGAAGTTAAAGTTCACCAAACCAGCCAAGACACATGCTGAAACGTGTTACTACCTGAAAGATTTCAAGCTTCCTGAAATTAAAACTTTGTCCTACATTCTCCCATTCGTTACATTCCCTTCACCAGTCCAAATATCTTATAAAAACTTGGTAAACTAGAGAGTTGCACAATCCGTCAATAAAGTAAGCGTATTTTGAACTACTGTCCATATGACTCAATTTGTCAGTAAAAACTGCCACCCGCGCTGTGCTTGCAGAAAAATGTCCATAAATGCATTATTGCGACTGGCAGATCGATGTCCATAATAAAAACAAATAGATTTAACAAGTGCTTGCTTTTACGAGTTATGCGATTGGTGGGATATGTATTCAGCTTCACCCGACAACTCTGGGAACGGGCAATACAGACCACGTTAGACACTTGCTGACTTCACTAGTGTTACAAACAGGAAATTATTCCAACACAGGAAATCTTTAAAAGCGTTAGACTGAATACTAATGTCTTCAGGATGTATTTAGAAGGTTCAAGTGTTCAGAATTTAACAAATTGTTTTGTGAAATATAAAATGAGATATTTTAACAAGTTTAAATAAGTGAAGTTTAATTTAGGTCAGCTGCATCCAAGGCAGAACAGCTCACTAGTCTTCAGACTAGTTAAACACCTCAACAAATCAGGACCTAGAATTTGTTCCCACAAACTTCTTATAGCACCAATATTGATATGGCCATCACCGTTGAAACCACCTTTCTGTCATCACAAGTGAAGATGTCACCTGTGGTATCAGAGGTAGAGGACAGGGTTCACGGGGAAATTATGCATTGATTACGGGACAAGCAGGCAAAGCAGCCAGCATATTAAGGTTTAAATCATAAACATCAGTTGTTCTTGCTCCTCCAAACCCTTAGTTGCGTGGGAAAAGAACACTACAGAAACAGTTATCCATGCCTTTGACATGTTCTCCTTTGGATTTTTTGCATTACACTTTCTTCTAACAGTTTGCCCTGTCACTGAAGTCAGTTTAAACAGAATTTCTCTGGTGTAGCCTTTCCATCTTATCCATGCTTCCCATAACCAACTTAATACTTTTTCTGCACAAGTCCTTAAATTAGCCATTCAGGGAAACCCTGATAACCTTCCCAAAGGGCATGAGCTTCTCCTTCAGGCTACTATCCCTTTAGTGATGCCATTAACTGATTCTCTACATACGTTAAGCATTAAACAGTGGTGACAAGTTAATTACAGAGTTATCAAGAGATAAAGTAGTCACGGTAACACAAGTTGCAATATAACTACAACAGTTTCCTATAGAGCTTCTGTTCAGTTGCTGGTGTAATTGGTGTAATTAACTTGTCATGGATCAGAATGCAGATAGGAATTGCTAAAGCCACCTTGCAAGTTCACATAGCTACATCTTTTTTCCTCTGAAGCTTGACGCTTCTGGTTGAGTTGTCCAGATTTGGAATATTTCTGTTTGGAAACAAAACAAACAAAACTTTTACTTGGAAAAATTACACCACAAAACATTTACAAAAAACCCAAATAAGCAACTTCTTAAATTTCACATAATTGGATGTTTTTAGACCGAAGTATCCTGCTTTACAGGGGTGGGGTTTTGCCCCCAGAGGCAATAAGCTTTACAAATACCCTAGCAATCAAACATACATTATGGAACTTGAATCAAGCCAGAGAGTGATAAAGACCTGTTTGAGAGCACAAAAGCTGAAGTCAAAATTAGCAGATGAAGAAAAAAACTTGGGTTTGAAATAAGATATTCTGCAGTATCTATGATTCTGTTCCGAGGCTGCAAGCGCTAGCATAAAACCAGAGCCAGGTTGTACTGCGTTTACTAACCTGTCGGGTCTTGACACAAGACGCAGGTGTAAGGGGCATCCCCTTGACTCACTTCATCCTGCAGAGACCATACAGAAACCTCTCCAAAAGGGTGCCTGTGCACAGGCAGAGGACTCAAGCTGCTAGAGGAGACTTTCAGCTCACCAGACCTTCTGTGCACTTCCATACCACAGAGCAGCAACGCTTCTTAATGCGACAGGAGATCCCCTATCATGCCTCCACTTAATCTACATTTCTATGCAAGTGAGGGAAGACCAAAGGCCACAGAGGCAGTTCAGGGAGGGAGAGCTCCTACATCACAAGCTTTGGTCCCCTGTGCATTGGGGAGACAGGCAGGGCTTAGAGGCCAAAACCTTTATCAGGTTCACAGGGGAACCCTGTCATCTAAACAGACCCCTCCAGAAGATCATCCTTGTCTTCTGTGCAGGGGGAGCACAAGTCTGGGGGCACAGGAGTTATGCCGTGACAGTCATTTCTAAACTAAGTGTTATGCACCAGTTTATGAAACTGAGGCTCTTCTATGAGAATGGATGCTTCCCTATGTGAAACACTGCAGAGAGCACAACTTACTATTTAATAAGAGCTCTATTTCACAAAAACAAGATTCAACTCAGTCATAGGTTTATTTGGCAGCTGGGGACAAAAAATATAAATAATTCTTTACATTCACTTTGTTTAAAAACTGTGTGCAGTTACAATATAACCATTTTACAAACAGTTGCAGAGCTTAGCTTTTATGTCAATAGCAAAAGGATATTTTATACGTTAATATTGCTGACACACATTTTTGTGCAGTTTCACTCCGATCTGACCACAGGCTGCTGCCAGAAAGCAGGGTGCTGCCATCCATTCTCCCCTTGCACTGTTCCAGATGGAAACCGATACACTTTCAGGAGTGTCTCGGCTCCCGCAATAACACTACCCCTGGGCAAGGGAAGGGTTTGACACAGACGGCTTGGGGCTGCTCCCTGCCAGCCTGGGCTTTTATATCGAAGGCAAAAGAACATTTTTAATGTTAATATTGCTCTGATACACATTTTAGTGCAGTTTCACTCTGATCTGACCACAGGCTGCAGCGAGAAATTAGGATGCTGCTGTCCATTGACCCCTTGCACTGCACTCAATGCAAACCACTGCACTTCCAGGAGTGCCTCGGCTCCCGCAAAAACACTTACCCTGGGCAAGGGAAGGGGTTTGGCAGGGCTGGCTGGGGCAGCTCACTGCCAGCCTCGGTTAAGCTTGAAAGCCCACACTGCCCTGCAGGAATGATGACCAGCCAACTCGTGGGCCGGGCCTGATGCCTGCTCCAGCAGCAAGGACCTAGGGACTAAAAAAGGGGTATTTCCCCCTTTCCAAGAGCCAGGGTGTCAGTCAGAGGGCGGCAGTACCTCCGCTGTGAGGACAGGCTTGGAGAGTCGGGGTTTTTCAGCGTGGAAAAGAAAGAGAAGGCTCTGGGGAAACCTTAGAGCAGCCTTCCAGCACCTGAAGAGGCTACAAGAAAGCTGGGCAGGGACTAGGAATGATAGGGTGAGGAGGAACGGCTTTAAAGTGCAAGAGGGAAGATTTAGATTGGACATAAAGAATTCTTCACAATAAGGGCGGTGAGGCACTGGCACAGGCTGCCCAGGGAAGCTGTGGACGCCCCCTGCCTGGAAGTGTTCCAGGCCAGGTTGGATGCGGCCTGGGCTGCTGGGAGGTGTCCCCTGCCCGTGGCAGGGAGGTGGAACTGGATGGACTTTAAGGTCCCTTCCAACCCAAACCATTCTATGATTCTATACAAGCCCCCGGTAGGCTGCGAGATGTAACTAAAACCTCAGCGCCGAGGAAAGCACGATCGGGCTGTGACTGCTAACGCCTGCTCAGGGCGCTGCGGGAAGCCCCGGCAGCAGACCCAGCCCGCAGCCATCTTCCCGCCCCCCCGCCACGAGGCCGCCGCCAGCCAGGCCGAGCCGGGCCCGCGGAGGCCGCCCCGAGCCCCGCAGCTCCCCGCGCACCTGCCCGCGAGGAGAGGAGGAGGAGGAGGAGGGAGGGCAGCGGAAAGGCCGCGTTCCCAGCGCCCGCAGCCGCAGAGAGGCCGGTGCCAGGCAGGGACCTGCTCTTGCCGGGGCGGAGCCGCGCAGAGCCCGGAAACCTGCGCAGCGCCGGACGGGAGAGGGGAGCGGCTCGGGCCTCGCTGCAGGGCCGGGGAGGGCAGCGCTGCCGGGTGTCGTGTTTGGCTGTGCTGGGGCGGCTCCGGGGGCGCCGCTGCCCCTCGCCTTGCCTGCATGGCCGGGCCGTGCAGCCCATTTACTCCTGGGGCCTGCGGGCTGAAAGCCAGGGCAGGCAGGTGGCCCGAAACGGGGATTTCTGCAGAAGTCCGTCACAAAATCATAGCATGGTTTAGGTTGAAAGGGACCTTAAACTCCTCTGCCACGGGCCGGGACACCTCCCACCAGCCCAGGCTGCTCAGGCCCCCATCCAACCTGGCCTGGAACACCTCCAGGGAGGGGGCAGCCACCACTTCCCTGGGCAGCCTGTGCCAGTGTCTCGCCGCCCTCGTTGTGAGGAATTTCTTCTCAATATATGTAATCTGAATCTGTCCCCTTTCCAATTTAAAGCCGTTCTCCGTCATCCTATCACTACAAGCCCTTGTGAAAAGTCCCTCTCCAGCTTTCCTGTAGCCCCTTTAGGTACTGGAAGGCCGCTATAAGGTCTCCTTGGAGCCTTCACTTCTCCAGGCTGAACAACCCCAATTCAGCCTGTCTTCATACTGGAGGTGCTCCAGCCTTATCATCTTCATAGCCCCCCTCTGGACCTGTTCCAACAGTTCCATATCATCCTTTTCTTGGGGATTCCAGAACTGCACACAATGCTTCAGGGTGGGGTTTCATGAGAGCGAGTGGAGCAGAGGAGCAGAATCAACTCCCTCAACCTGCTGGTAGCACTTCTTTTGATGCAGCCCAGGACACAGTTGGCGTTGTGGCCTGCATGTATACATTGCTGGCTCATGTCAAGATTCTCATCAACCGCCACCGCAGGGCTGTTCTCAATCATGTCATACCCCATCCTATATTGAAATCGTGGATTGCCCCAACTCAGGTGTAGAACCTTGCACTTGGCCTTGTTGAACCTCATGAAGTTCACACAGCCCCACTTCTCCAGCTTGTCCAGGTCCCTCCAGATGACATCCTGTCCTTATGGTGTGACAACTGCCCCAACTCAGCTTGGTGTCATCTGCAAACTTGCTGAGAGTGCACTCGATCTCACTATCTATATCATTAATGAAAACATTGAACTGCAGCAGTCCCAGTATGGCCCCCGAGGGACACTACCGTTTGTTATAGGCTTGTCCTTTGTTCTGCTCACACTTTGGGGCAGTGGGGTGAAGGGCAACAGGCAAAGACTGAGATCAGTAAGGAATCACTCATTTTTCACTCATTTGCCTTTTTGACTCATTTGCAAAGTTAGAAGTAAGGGTAGGGACAGTGAATCAGACCAGACCTTGCAGGGGAGGAAGCATTTGGCAAATACCATTTATAAAAG
The DNA here is from genome assembly GCA_033558235.1 of Neomorphus geoffroyi. NCBI lineage: Eukaryota > Metazoa > Chordata > Aves > Cuculiformes > Neomorphidae > Neomorphus > Neomorphus geoffroyi. The sequence continues at coordinate 28,352,066 of JAUMJM010000016.1, forward strand.
AAGAGATACAGAAAAGAGAAGAGGGAGTAAAATGTTGGAGGAAAGTAGACTGCAGGGTGAGGTTTATTTGAAGTCAAAGAATACTCCAGGACAAAAAGTGCCAGAAAATGTGCAACAAGAAGCCACTGATTTTGAAGTCAGAAAAATCTTTCACTGTCTGAATCTTTATCTGAGCTATATCAGCAAAAATTTTAATAGTCATGTTGTATGAGTCAGAAACTATCACAAAATAAAGAAATCCACTTGGGAAAGATCAGGGAAAAAAAATCTAGAAAGTCATTACAGAATTCTGGAAATCTGTTTTTCATAGGGAATGGACACCATAAATAAAATAGTGTCAAGTTAGTGCCTGTTAAATCAAATTCTAAGAAATTGCAAAATCTGGCCCAAAATGCAGAAGTTTGCCCAATGTATCTGGAAGTACCTTTGCACTGGTTGCACTTGGTGGAAACTTCAGAAAGGGCCACCATTCAGACTGATGTGTAATAGTACTGGGACACTCCTGCTGGTTTTAGAAGCTGTATTTTTAACATGAAACCTAGTTTTCCCTTTTGCTTTCTACACCATTAAACTTTAATCTCTCAAGGAAATGTAATCAAGGAATGTTTACTAGCCTGTCTTGCTTTCTTTGCTATTTACATAGACAAAATATTGGCCAAAAATCAGTCTTGGAATTGTTCTCAGATAGTAAAAATGTCCAGAGCTTCCACACCACCCTGTGAATTGCAACCAGCAAACATACCAATTTTGAATGAGAGAAGTAATCTGTCAGTTTGTGTGATCTATAACATATGGATTACAATTAATATAAATTATTTAACAATGAGAAATCAAATTCAGAGTTCATTGTATAAACACTTTATTTCATTTAAAACAAACAACCCCCCTCCAATATTCTAATTAAGGGAAAAGATATGAAAAAGGTATTCCATGTTTGTAATAAGTTACAACCCATTTCAGGTTTCTGCTTCATCATTTTTTATGCATTCAGAGTTCATCTCTATGACTTAGCTTTCATTAGATGTTTATGAACAGATGATCCAAATTGTTGTGTAACTGTGCGATGCCCTGTGCTTACAGGAGAAAATGAAGTTTTTCAGTAGATCTAATGAAGCCCAAATTAATGATCAATCAAAAGGTACTGTCATTGCATGCCCCATACAAGTGTGAAAATGTTCTCTAAAGATTTCTTCACATCAGTAATCTCTGGACTGGGTAGGATACCCTGGAGATAGTTATTATTTTAGAATGTAAATATCAAACTTTTCAAACCTTGATTTTTATTTTTTTTTTCTCAGACATTTTAAAATCCAGTATCATGATGTGAATTAAAACAAAGGAAGGAGGTGGAGATTTCTGCAATAAGAGGTAGATCTGCTGCTTGGCCAAAAAAGCTCAAACCAAATCATGTTTATATATCAACTGTTCTGAAAACCTGTCTCTTCAGTCTTCCTTTCGTAAATGATCATCAGTTCTTTTTTTGCCTTTTCATCCTTTAGGGTATCAGGGTATATAAATATCAGCCTTGCAGTTTGGTCTGGGTTATTCTGGTTGAGAAAGAGCAACCTACTGACCATCACAGCCATGGTAAATATTAGCACTCTCAGTAGTGCTTCTTAAAAAGAAAATGTGATTAGCAGTGAAGTCCCTGAAGAACTACTTTTCAATTGTGAATACATGCAATCATTATATAAATAAATACATATGCAGACTTAAAATAAATAGGAGATTCTCAGGGATGTCCTCATAGCAGGTGTAAGTAGACCTAAGCTCCCTTTGCCTCTGCTCTTGAGCAATGTAGATCTGAGCTGTGGATGGGAAGGTGTATATAGCTGCTTAATGCATGAATTTATCTCTCTGCCATACACTTCTCTCCACATCTGACCTAGGATTGGTTAACTGGGATGAGTCAGATGCTGTTTGTGCCTGTCCTGTGAGTAGCGAGTGGCAATAGAAAGGGTGAAGTAAGATGTTCATAATGGTTTCCATTGACAGAATTTAATATTCATTAACACCTCCCAAGTGTTAGTGAATGTTAGTGTACCATTTTTAGCACTTTGAAAATATCAGTCTGGTATTTTATCTCTTAATGAATTTATTTTATTTTGAAAATATTAGAATGCCAGATTAAAGGGAAACAATGTTAAACTGGATGAAGTCTTCTCTCTGTCCTGATATCTTTTTCTCAAAAGTAGCCAGTTCTTGAAACTTGTAAGTGGAAACCTCTCCAAAATATGTATTAATCTTTTCTGATTCCTTTCCCAAGATGATCTCCTTATTGCCTGAAGCACGAAAATTGATTATCTGTAATATGATTTTAGTTTGCATTATAGCAGGTTTGAAGAGGCAAAGTAAAATATCAAGAATTTCTTAAAACCTAAGTGTCTTGGGTTTTGGTAGTGAATCTATAAGTTGTCTGCAATATAGAGAAGTGTTTCCTTCCCTGCACTGGTTCTAGCTGCATGGCACTGTAAGTTAATTGAGTGTCATAGAGTGTCAAATGAGGTAGAAAGGATCTTCCTGATCAGTTTTCAGTTTACCTTCAGAATTATGATCACCTTACTCAGATCTTCTCTTATTGAAGTCTCCTCTAATCCTTTTGCTATCCATATCTGCATCTTTTTTACTTTAAGTGCCATTATTATTTCAACCATCACTTGTTTAATGTGATGCTTTCAGGTACAGGATAGTATTTTCCCTGGACTGGTACGTGGGTTGCAGTTGAGTGCCAGTGCCCTTCCAGTGACAGCACATGAATTTGGTTCCAAGTAAACCAAGGCTTTAGACGAATAGACAAACTTCAGGGTCACAGAATGTGATGGGGTGGGATGGAAAACTAAAAAAGGAGGGGTTTATTAAAGCCCTTGAGATGTGAATTCACAAATATTTCAGCTTGGGTTATATTCCTTGTTAAGGACTAACCTCTGAAAGCATTACTTTCTGCAACATCTGCTGTGGAAGAGAGACTTGGGCACTGGAGCTGTAACTACCCTCTTGCTAGCTTGAGAGAGAAACAGATGGAGTCTCTGGGAAGATGTAGTATTTAAAATCACTGTGATTTGGACCTCACTTGTAGTTCTTTAATTTCCCCCCAGAGAAAATTGTCAGATTGGAGCACAGGCATAATATATTTCTGGTTTTGTGTGTATGTGCGTTACTGAGTCAGAATCTGGCCTCAATCACTTCCTATGCTCCAGTGACCTCTCTGCATGAACCTCCTCAGCTGTGAATGAGTGTGGTAATGTAACCTTGTATGATTTCACTTGTACAAGTAAATAAGTCTTGCTTTTCAAATTTAAAATCACTAGGAAAAAAAAAAAAAAAAAGAAGAAGGCTGAATAAAACCAGAAACTGTGATTTTGTTTGCCAAGTTGTTTGCATTTTCTCAACAACAGGGATGTGTCCTGCAAATTTAGATCTGGAAAGTTCATGTCAATACAGAGCTAGCTATTTGGTCTGGGTATGTTGTGTGCTTTAATTGGCCCTGAAGGAGACAGTGTCTATTTATATGTGAAAAGCACTCTGAATCTGGTTTCAAAATAGGTTTTTAATAATAGAAATAATCTCTCATACAAGGCTTTTGTTTGCATCACATTATAGGAGTTTGTCCATGTATTTTAATTGATGTGAAACAGTGAGAAGTGTGCATCTGGGTCACTGAGAAGCGGGAGCATAAGTCTGGATGGGTGTTTCTGTGGGTTAAATTTTGATGAGGTATGATCTGTATGTAAGAAAAGCAGTCTGAAGGGTACTTCTGAAGAAGTGTGATTTTCTGGGGCTCATTCTTCAGTCTGGGTAGGAGCATATTGGAGTTTTGAAGGCCTGTTTGTAGCAAAACATAGAGACCTAAAAGAATCAGTGGTGATGGCAGATTATTTCCAATAGCAATGAAGATTATTAAAGAACACTTTACTTCAACAAGAGAAGGGTATCTTCCTTGCATAAAAATATAAGCAGTTTGAGTCTCTGCGGTTAATCTTCACAATTCTTGACGTTCAAGGTAATTGTGATAAAGTTCTGTGTGTTTTAAACTGTCATCATCTTAGAAATAGTTTGTAATCCCTGCTAATAGAACTTTTTTCTCACTGTTCTCTCAAAACATTCTTCAAGCTTGTTTGATTCCACTTTCAAATGTGGAAGCATGGACTCATCTCTATTAAAAAAACAAAATGTAAGCTCAGAGTCCGGATATATTGAGCAGGAATACAACTGGTTCCTGCGTTGGGAGAGGAAGGAAGTCGGGTGGTTCAGAGAGTAGAATTGCTGGTAAGTTAAGAAAATGTATTTTAGTAGGTAAACCATTTTCAGTGCTTATGAAGAAGCTTGGCAATGGGAGAAATATGATTTCCTGTAATCAAGGTGCTGGGAGTTGTTTGCCAACCACTAATGCCTTTAGGGAAATCTAGTAGCAAACCGTGTAAATAAAAGGGATATTAGCAGATATTGGCTTCATTTTCTTTAGGGCAAAAACATAAAAAGTTGTTGTGTTTCATATGCCCTGCTTCAGTTGGTTTAGTTATCTGTTGGCTACTCTATTCCAGAAGTTGCTGGAAAATACTTTGACAGTATTGGTAAAGCTAACTAGTATAAATTTTTTTGTTTATGCTACAGAGAAATTTGTGTGGTAAAAAAGCGTAGAAATGTTAAAGAGGAATTATTGGTCAGTAACACCACTGATAAATCTCCTGTTGAATTAACTGTGCCTGGAGTCCTATGTTTAGAGGAGCTTTTGCAGCTGTTGCCAGATTCCAGCAAGGCTCTAGCATTTCCAATAATTATCATGGCAAAACTTACAGCACATATTTTTTTTGTATTGACCTATTAAGTGTATTTGTAATAGAACACATCCTTCAAGTGAGTGGGTTATTGTAGCCTGTTGAGAGATTTGTCTATCTTTGTAATCATCATAAATGAAAAATGAAAAAAGCCATGGAAAATGTTCTTAATTATTTTTTTTTTAATGAAGATTCCTCCTTGTGTTCCTTTCTATGCCATGGGCAGGTGAGGTTGCCAACAATTATCTGTGCCATCCTGTTCATAGAACTCATGGCATCAATTACTTTGTAGAAGCAGGCTTGCTCCCTAATGAAAATCTGTGTTTACCAGGAGGCAGTGAAAATTAAATCTCATTAATTCTTTCTGGTCTTTCCAACCAAGCTGTGTGTGTTTGTGCATATGCAGGGGTGCACACGCGCATATACCTGTGCATTTTGTAGAATCACATACTGTGTCCTTAGAAATGAATCCAGTTGAAGTTGGTACTAACCTGCCTCTTGCATCAATGGAAATGGATATTACGATTGCTGTGTTGAAACGTGCGCTCAAATGCATTGGGAGTTTGATACCATTTTTCAAACTGCCAAATAGATAATGTCAGAACATTTCTGAAATGGGATAGTAACATCAAGATATACTGCACCAATCAACTAACATCAGGCAAAGTATAGCGAAAAACTGTGGATGTAGGAGACTAGTACAGAATTTCCATTTTCATTCCCTATGTCAACAGCTTTGTAACTTACCTAGTAGATTGTTTTATGTTTTCCAGACATATTCTCAGTAGACTACAAACACTACATTCAGCTCAGCCTTCAGAACCCAAAGAATTAGATATGCTGTAGTTTATGAAATGGATGTTTATGAAAGTATCCTTTGTTTGAATTGCTCAAAAACCCAACATGAATTCAAACTTTGACAGCGTAAGCAGAAAATAAGAGGGCCATAGTGATCTCCCAAATGTAGCCTTAACTATTGAGGTTCTCATATTGAAAATGCAATTTTCTGTCTAGATGTTTATGAATGTCTTCAAATTCCCTTTCGTAATAGCCCCTTTTTGACAGGCCTTTTCCAACTCTGAAATATGAGAAGAAAGGTTGCTGCAGAATGTAGTATATACCATTATAGGAGGTACACCTCTGTCCCTCAAGCCAACAGTACTCTTTTGGAAGTCAATGATGATATATGCATGTCTAGGAGCTTGCAGAGACCAAAATCCATTGCAGAAAAGCAGGATTCTTTTACTGAATCACAGTAAGTTCAGATGCTAAAATATGGTGTGACACTTTAGGGAGCCTGTCTATGTAAAATGTATGAATTCTCTGTGATTTTATAAACTGTGTGTATAACTCCAGCCTTGTGTAATCTTCAGAGTGCTAGCAAACCTCATCACGCAGCCACTGAAGAACAGTCAAAACTGCTAATATTACATTACTCTTTACAGGTAGAAGCGTGTCTGTTTTGTTATGAAGAGTGTCTACATTAAAGGAATCCAGTTCCCTCTGTGTGCATTATCCTTGGTTTAATAGAAATGGATGGCAGCCCCACAATCAACACAACAAAAATGAATACACAGCAGAAAAGTAGACACAAAGCATAGACCAGTTCTACCTGTTGTCACTCACCTTTTCACACTGTCCTTGTGTTTTTGTGAAAATCTGGCAGCAAGTGGTTGTGTTCCTGAACAGCTGTGGGAAAGCAAAGAATCCCTTAGGAGGCTGGAGAGTCAATGGACCTCTGTGGCCAAGATGACTGGCGTCCCAGGAGCCTGAGCCTGGGGTCTAAGCCTTGATACCCAGTGCCGGTGAGACTGCTCTGTCCCAACCAGATGAGAGCAGCCAAGGCTGAAGCTTGAAATCCGTACAGCCACCTGAAGGGGCCTGCAAGGGAAAGCTCACAAGAGTTGGGAAATTTGAGGTTCACATCATGTGCATTTGGCAGTTTTGCAGAAATTAGCCCGTCTAAGGCTGTCCTCGGCATTTGGCTGTGTGGGCTTGGAAAGAGCACAGCTGAGGACCCTGAAGATAACTCAGCAAGGGCTACCTCTTCCCCAGGGAGCCGCTTCTGAGCTGCGACCCTTGTATTGGGTCTTACCTGGCCCACGCTGCCGTATCTCCTTGCTATGCCAGCCCCGGTAAACTGCCCATCTACGTGCTGTCCTGCTCTTACACCTGACCCAGCTTAACCAAAGCAATTCAGGCCTCTGAAAACTATATTGTGCTTTTTAGTTATAAACAGAATATTAGAGTCTTTGCTGATGAATCTTGTGGATGAGTAAGTGCCATATTTTCAGGGAAGCACTGACTGGGTTCCTGTTGGTTTCAGCAGAAACAGTCATGCATATGGAGTCTGAGGAATCACAGTTTTCATTGGAGAAATCATTGAGCGTATAAAACATGATTTGAAGCTGATGAGAAGACTCACTAATTTCACTGGGCTTGATATCAGGTTGTTTGATCATGAAAGATCAATTGTATGAGATGAATTGCTGTTCCCAAGTTAAAATGGCATTTTTTCTTTCTACTAAAACATGAACTTTGTGATAGCTCTGTGGTGAATGAAGAGGAAGATGCTGAGTTTTGCCCAACAGAAAGGACTTGTGAGAGCAAGGAGAGCCTTGCAAGTGTATGTAAGCTAAGGCAGGAATTGAACAGTGCTCAGCCTTTGGCTTTGAGGACTCAAATATGGAAAGTCCAGGAAGGTTGTATACAAACAAAAAATATCACATATAATTTTTTATTATAATCTGAATGTGCAGATTATTTTGTCACTTTCGTTGTTGTGAGCTTGTGTGCATGGTGTGTATTATCTGTTGGAATGTACTATATTGTGATGGAACATTGTTCTTTGTAGGAGAGGTAGAAAGGAGAATGATCTTCATTTTCTTTGTTGTCTGTTGTCACCAAATGTTGAGAAAATTACCTGTTTCAGGGAAATACTGCTTTGAAGTTGTTGAAGAAGTCCTTAATGTAAAACTCTGATGCCATCCAACATCAGTATGTTCTCCAAGAGAGCTGTTTGCTGCTGCAGCATTCTTATCAGTTGTGCTTGTGAGACTCTATCCTTGTCTTTTTCTCTGTTCCCTTGATCAATCTTCACTGCCTTCTTTTCCTTTGTTTTCTATCTTTTTTGAGCCTCTTTTTCTCCAACATAATTTGGGCAAGTTTCCAGTTAATGTTCAGTCCTGCTTGTAATCATCGTCTTGAAAAAGGAACTAGAGATCAACAACTTCATTGTCCAGCCACAGCATTCATTTTAGTGACAATAACATCTACCTTTTTTTTGTTTTGGAGTGAGAGAAAAGAGACAAGGAATTGCTGTTTTGACAACTCTGAGAAATAGTTAATAATCTCCTAGTTAAGGCTGTAAATGAACTGCTGGTAGTAGGAAGGGTTAGCAAAGACAGGCTAGTAGCTCCATTCATACTTCTCTAAAGAAAGCATATTTAAAGGATGTTTCTCTGAGGGATTAGACATGCAAAGGGAAAGGCAAGAAGAAGTGCAGCTGCTTGCCAAGTAGCCCCAGCAAATAGAAGCAGGAACTCTGTTCAGCTGCATTGATGTGCAACTTCACTGACAAATCTGGGTTGTGTCTTAATTTCTTGTATCTTTTATTAACATTTGTTTAAAAATACCATGTACGCTGTGAGGTAAGTAGAATTCTGCTGTAATATAAAGGGATGTGAAAATGTTTATCTTTGTTTTCCTTTTAAGTATCTGTGTAGCATGGATTGTCTCATGATAGTTTTAAGGCATGCTCCAGGATTCCTGTCTCACAGCGGTCTTGCCTTTGGTCTGGGTTCAGCTCCCCTTTCAGACAGCAGCCTAAGTATATAAGATATAAATTATACAAGTATATAGGAGTATTTTATAAATATAAAAATGGGTGAAATTCACTTTGGCCTGTATCCGTGTTTGTTCTCAGAAGTTGCTGGTATGGGATCAGAGCAGAGGAGCCTACTGGATCACTGGGGCTGTGATGCAGCAGGGCTGGGAAGTCTGCTGAACGGGATGTGCTGGACTTGACTGTGTTTTTGTGCCTAATGGGAGGTGATATCTATTCAGAGTGGTCCTGAGGCAGTAGTCCATGCTGAGGTGAGGGGAGAGGCTGATCTGTGTGCAGTGCCAGTGACAGATGTGCAGCTGGGGTGGAGCCGCTCCCATGTGTACATCAATGTAGGCAAATCTATTCCATTTTCTAAGTCGGTTTAACAATACATGTTAAAATGGTAACTGACCTGCAACAGGAGGAAAAAATAATTGTTGTGACATTAAATACCTTAACATGAAATACTTGTAATTAACCTGCAGGAGATTTTAAGCATAAGCAAGTCCCTAGATGGTAAAGGTAAAAATGCACACCCTGAAAAGGTCAGGCATCTGCTGAAACCTCCTTGTGCTCCTAGTTCTGACAAAAATGAGATGTAGGAAAAGACAACTCCAGAGCAAACCTGAGGAATAAGAGAGGAGGTGTGCTAGTCAAAAGAGAGGTAACGTTTATATTTGTAATAATGCTGTAAGGTACCATGAAGCAGAAAGAGACAATGAATAACTGCTCTGTCTCCTGTATTTGCCAATCTTGTTTTAAAAGTTTCTAATTTTTGTTCTGCTCTCAGGATGCCTCCTGCAAATCACTATCATCCCCTGTCTGTTTTTAGCTTTAAGTGGCTGTTACAGAACTACAAGAGGAAAATCAGCATGATTTAACCCGGTGTAATGGTTGAATAGTTTTATACTGATCTGGGACATGGAGGCAAGTTAATTTTGGTTAGAATATTGTTTCAAACAGTAGACAAATAAAAATGTTTATCTTGACTCTAAGAGTATTTTTAATACTGCTTTTTAGATGTTGTTTTATTTTGCTTGAACCTCGAAATGCATTCTTCCCAGAATTTTTAAGCTTGTTCTTTTAATTTTTTAAGGGTATCCTGTCATTTTTTTAAATACAGTCTTTTCATGTTGCCAATGAATTGCTTTGATCTGCAGATGAGAACTGATGAGCTGCAGCTTCCTCATTGCTGAGCTTTGCCAAGAGTTTTGAGTGCGTCTGCAACTGAGCCTGTCAGAATCCTAAAAATGGGAAAATAGAATTCTTCACAAGACTTTCCAAAGCAATCTTTCCCTATTGTCTATAAAGCAAAAAGCCCAGAACAAGACATCTGTGTTTTAGTAGCATAAAAGTGAATGAAGAAAAAAGGAACACAGTTTGATTAACATGTTCTTTGGTCTATTTATGTAGTAATAGCAGTGAAAAAAAAATATATTCCTCTTTCTTTGTACCACATCTTCATGCGTCAAGGGAGCTGGCAAGGGAGGAGCTTTCAGTACAGAGAGGTAACCGAGGGCTGCATGAACTGCCTCTGATGAAGTGGTCTTAAGAAATTTGTCCTGAAAAGGGCAATATACAGTGATGCTGTAGGACCATAAGATAGTCCAGGCTGGACTGGAGGAAGTCTCCTGGCCATCTCCCTGCCCCAAGCAGGGCCAGCTCCAGTGTCAGACCTGGCTACTTCAGGCCTTTACCCCAGCAGCTCTTGAAACCTCCAAGGATGAGGACAGCACCGCCTCCCTGGGGAGCCGGTCCCTCTGCTACTCTGCCCCCCGTAGGAAAGATGTTTTTCTGAAAATCCAGTGGTTTGGGTGCCTCTCTATGCCTAAACTCAGGAAACGCATCCGGAAACACATCCGTCCCTTGAGGGGAAGTGGGCTTTTTTCGGTCAATTCATATCAAAATACGTGGTGGGTGATTGGAATAGTTAGCCCCACGTTATTCTCAAATATACCATAGTTACTTCAGATTCACATGAGCAATTCTTTGCTCAAACTGCTGCTTGAATTCTACACATATTGCAGGGAATAAGTAAATAAAACACCATCCGTGCCATAGGATCAGCATACTAATTTATGACCAGATCTGAAGTCTTTTCCCAAGGCAAAATACAATTAAAGCCAGGCAGAACTTGACCTGAGTAAAGACTTCAGCATTTGATCTGTGAATTTTATTTTTCTGCATTTTTATTATTTTTATACAGTAGTAAAAATATTTCTCCTGCTGGTGATTTTACATTGTGCTGGATATTGAATTCCTTGCAGTAAAGGCCTAACCTCTTGAAACCTAATCTTATACAGCATGCTATCTAAAGAACTTAATTCTTCTTAGTATAACAAGTTTAAAAATATATATTTTTAAAGCACATCCATGACATTTTTGTTAACCTGGTTCTAATGGTGATCTAGCAGTAACAGTAAAGGATGAAAAGCAAAGAACAGGCTGAGATCTAATCTGACCCAACTCATTGATTCTCTCCCTGACCTTGGGTAAGCCTTTTGACCTGCATGGGCCTCAGTCAACTCAGCTGGAAAATTGGGTAAAGAGTGGAGCCTGTTAGAAAACCATCTTCAATTTGAACAAAGATTTCCTGGAGACCCAAAAAAGTGAGTGTAGTCATTTTGTACAGACATAATTGATTGTGGGCTGCACAAGAATAACATCCTGAGCTGTGGGATACTGTGGATGACATCTCATTCGTTGTGTGGTGGCTGGGTGGTCTCTGCGTCCACCGGAGCTCAGCCACATTTCATGTGTCTGGAGCTGAGTTTTCACTTTCACAGCATTATTCCAGCCATGTCTGTCCTCAGTAGGAATGTGGCGCAAATATTGAACAAGTCTAAGAAGGTGCTGGGGAGTAATTACTATTCCTGTTCTGTTCAGAGTTACTGAACTTAATTATTATCTTCTACTTTTATTGCAACATAAAGCGGCATCACATACCGCTTTATTGATAAAACATAAAAATGAAGTCAAGTATCTACCCAGAATTTACCCAATGCTTTGCAGCATGCCTTTGCTCTCCCAATCCAGGTTTCATGCCACCAGTCTGTAATGAGCATTGCCTGTAATTACCAAGATGAAGATTCAGGCTGAAATCCTACCATTAAGCCATATGTACATGCTCAAAGCAGGACCTGTTTGCTCCACAGGGTCCAAAAGTTGTGTCTGCAGCCGGGAGCGTGAGATATTGGCTTTGTTGAGAACCTCCTGTCCTGTGTGGGAGCTGTTCTTCCAGACCTGCTGCTGCAGCAGCCCTGAGGTGCAATCAGGAGATGTTGAAGTCATGCAGAGGCGAGCCAAGGGCATTTACATGGCATGTGGATAACCACACGAAATTGGCAGCAGGCGACCTGCCGCATGCACAGAGCTTCCTACTCTCACGAATTTGGCACTGTTTGTCCTGGGCAAAGGCCAGATTCTCTTGCTTGTGCCAGCATGTTTAAACTATCCTGGACTTAGTAATCTATTCTCCATGACCCGCGCTGGAAAAATGACCATTTCCTTTTCCCAATTCCCACATCTGCTATTTGTTTTTCTCTCTTTGCTTTCCTGAGATTTGGGAAGGAGTTCAGGAATGTGGAGCGCTGTTCAAACCTAAGCTGACCTCAGTTACTGAGTGGCATTTATCTGAGAACTCTCGTAAGTAAATAGTTAAGGGGAAATGGGCATGTTTCTTCACTTTCACATGCGTATTTCTAGCCTTTTTCAAATTGAATAGAAATCTTGATTTTGTTCTAAAATATTAGCTAGCTGTATGGCAAAAATAGAAGGGATGTAGTATTTCCAGTGGAAACTAGTAAATACTGCTCTGCGGGGTAATTGGCTCTGTCATTATCCTTCCATGAAATATTCTAAATTTTAACATTAGTATTAGGTGCAAACACCTAAAAAAAGTCACTTATACTAGTCCAAATGAAATTACTATGTGGGAATGACATTTACGCTGGAATAAAATCATCACTGTGCCTCATATAACATAATATATATATGTTTTGCATTAAGAAAAATCCTAGGCTCTGCTCACGTTAAAAGTGTGGGTACAGAAAAAGAAAATTAAATTTCACTTGAAAATATTCGATTTTCTGAATGGAGTACTCTGAAAGTGTATATTTCCTTTAGAAGACCAAAACAGTAAGGCAATCTGAAAAGCTGTAAGGACAAATACAGTGTAGAAGCAAAATGCAGTGAAAATCTGCAGAATGACACAGAATATTGCAGTCTCGAGAGGGGCTGGATGATACGCAACAGGCTGGCTTAACATTGACTCCCTTGGGACCAAGAATTCACCTTTTTTTTTTTTCCTCAAAGAATAGGGCTTTATAGACCTCCCTAAATGCATTTACTGTGATCCTTTTTAATCTGATTTTAAAAGTGATTTTAAACTTTTTTAGACATCCCGTGTGCATGAAGATATATATGCACCCTTGAAAAAGGAACAATAAAAACAATCACATCTTCAGGGAGATAAACTCGTTAAGAAAGATTAAAGGGATATTTAACCAACAGAGTTACTATGACTCACATCCACAGAGATGCTTATATGCCCCCTTTTTTTAGCAACTCAGTGGAAGTTTGGTGTCAAAATAGAAACTAGAGGCTAAAAATGGGATCTAGGTCTACTGCTGTATATTCCTCTGGGCTTACAAGACTAATAGAAGTACAGGAATTACCCACAAATATTTGATGGGGTTTAAATCAAGAGCCTAAAATAGATGCATAAGTGTGGAATTAAGGGGAAAGGAATTTTAAAAGAGCTGATTAAACTCGCTGTGATGTTGCTTTTTAGATTAATGGTCAAGAATGAAGAGCCAAAATTTTTCTAGCTTTTGATACATGTGTTCATCCTAATAATAAAAATTTGATGCTAGGAATTAGCTGAATAGCAATAAGTTTAAGCAGAGGCATGCTGCATGTTTAGATACGCTCTGGCCGGTGATGGGTGGGAACCTCCTGCCCTGTCTTCTCCTTTGTGGTGGGACATCGACATGTGTATCATCAGAAGTCCTTAAACAATTCTGAAAACTTGTGGTTACTCATATATGATCTGCTATTATCACTTGTATGTTCCTTCTGCTTTTACTTCTGGCTAGATTTCCTTTCACCATGGAGTACCTTTGTTTAAGGTTATTTTTCCAAGTTAAATGTTGTTTGTTCAGTAAGAGACTGCACATTCTGCTTTGAAATATCCTCTGATCGCTGAGGCCGCCAACTCTGGCTATCATAGAAACTGAAGTCAGAGATGACAAGTGCTATTAGGTCATCCAGCCCATCTCCCTGCCAGTACTCCATGGATGGAGCTGGCTCTCACCGTGGTGACAACTGTTGTCCAAAGGGAGCCATGGTGGTATCTTTGGCAGCTCTCTTTGGATCCAGGCTCTGTGTTTGCTCTCACAGGCAGATAAGGTTTTCTTTCATGTCCATGTGCATCAGAAAAGGAAAACCCAACGCGCTGGTGGAATGACTACACCATTGTTACTGGACAAGCCTGCACAGTTTCAACAGATACTGCATGTCTATACATCAAAGAATCGTAACGGCACAACAAAGTCATGGCACATGCCCTCGGTGTAGAGTCTTTAGTCTGTCTGTCTGCAGCAAAGCACTACTGCATGAATACAAAAGTGTTTCAAATATAGAATATATTTTAGGCATAATGCTTAAATATGGAACCATTTTGTGTAGAATGAAGGGCAGAAATATTGTTATAAAGTGATCAAAAATCCATACTTTTCATAGAAAATTAATAGAATAGCCAAACTAAGGGGATAATCCTTCTCCCATTGAAGTCAGTGGCAAAGCTCCCTTTGATTTCAATAGGCATGAATTACAGGCAGAGAGAAAAACTGGGTTATTTGTAATTGTAATTGACTTAGTTTGCAGTGACAAAGTTGCTGCATGGAGGGAAGGTGTGCATCCTAATTGTCTTCAATTTCTTGCTGTCGCTAGGTTTAACTGTGGCTACCCAGCGGTCTGTAGTATTTTTTTTTCCCCTGCTGGGACACTTTGCTATGCATGTTAACAGGACCACAGTTGCAGTAGGAACAGTCCTGGCTGATGTTCAATTAGATTAAAAACCATGATCTTTTTTTTTTTTTTTTAAGCTTTTGTTGTTCTTTTAGACATGTGGGTAGGTTTTTGTTTCTTTAAAAATATGGCATGAGATTCATCACAGTAAGAATGTCCCTTTATAAACTGGAACAAAGAAAATATGGAGAAAGCAGGTAAGTCTTTCAACTGCAGCCTCAAAAAAGCAAAATAGGAGAAAATACAATTAAATTTCCTTGGTGTTCTTTCTGTGTTTAGGTGAAATCTTCAGATTGGTTGTCTTTCAGCTTCTCAACTAATTGAAGAGAGAATGGTAGCATAAAAGCATTTTTTATTAGAGTTAGAGAAGTAATTAATTGATCATATGTTGTCTCTTTAGTAATTATGCAATATTCCCCTGTTAATCTGTTTGAAATGCTTGTGTCTATATAAACATGCAACATCTCCACTCTTTTCAAAAGTAGGTGAATGAGGTCCTTCTCTTCTGCTCTGGTCAGCCTTGGGGACCTGTAGCTTGTTTTGACCAAGGCTTTGCAGGAGCCTTTGCTGTTTCAGGGATGCCAAATAACTCTGCAGACAGGAGACTTTTCCATAATTAAACTCTGTGCAAAATAAAGGGAGATCTTCATCACTGTCTTTGTATTCATATAAAATCTGTTGCCATGGGAGCTAGCATTGAATAGCAAGGTAGGTAAAATCAGTAATGTTACATTACATTTGCCCTGTAGCCACTGGAGGGTCCCTTAAAATAAAGTCGCCTTTTATCTTTGCTTTCTGAATAAACATAAAACTAGATTTTTAGTGCAAAATCCTGATTTCAAGGTTATTGATGCCAGACTAAATTAATACAGTCTGTGCGATAGCATACAAAATCCCCAGCAAAGCCAGGGATACTCCTGTCTTTTGAAAGCTTGACATTTGTTTTTCATCATGAACTTAAAGGTCAGCAGCTACAGATGAATCAGGATACCTGCTCGAGTTTACATTTACATGCATTTTATTTTATTCCCATGTGCACTTTTTATGAGATCCATCACTGGAATAAAACTGTAGCTCTCTCTTATTATCCTGGTTTGATAATCTAGAAGAGTTATCAACCTGCTGCCTTTAAGAACAGACGAGTTGTCTTCAGTGCGTTGCAGTGCCGCTGCTGTTCAGTGTGGTGTGGTTCAAGAAATGTCTGTTTTCTTTACTGCTTGACCTAAGCATCACCACTAAATTCAGCTGTAAGTATGATGTTAACAAACTGGCTCACTTTTCCTAATATGCGGTTCTCCGTGTTCTGTCATCCTGCTTAATGCTTGAAATGATGGCAATGCACTGTCAAAGTTATTGAAAAATGGTTTGTGTGTATTCAAGCTTATTAATTCTTTTTTTTATTTCTACAGATGAAGATGCAATCAATCAAAACACAGGTTTCAGAACTTCCAGGGATTCAAAATACCTTTTTCAGACTTACAATGAATGTGTCCCGTGTCTTCTGCATATGATTTTTTTTTGTTCAGACTAGCAAGTGACCTGTATTGCTGCACAGATTTTTTTGAAACCAAATAACATTTTGTATTTTTACCAAAATACCTGTGGAGCTGACAGAGCATGATGCATTCATTTTCCTTGATTTTGTAGTGAGGGAAAAGGCTAGCATGAATAATTCAAAAATAATGCTGAGACTGTTAAGATTTAGTACTGGAGAGGTCATCACAGTTGGGAGAATGAGCTAGGAGACTATTACTATTCCACGATCTTTGAATCTCAAGGTGACATCATTATTATTTCTCTCTATCTATAATGTGGTGCTGCAACCAACTTATTGCAGTGTTTCTCATGTAGGGTAGAAAGATCAATTACATACAGACCTCAAAATGTGAACTATAAGCATAGTGTCCAATAAAACTGTCATTAACAGTCACCACAATTTTAACTGTATGCTTCCAGGTCAAGCTGTTTTAGAAATGATAACTGACATTGAAAGGTTGAATAAAGAGCACCCATTCCAAAGGGAACAATTCTTTACCCAAATAAGTTTTCATTAACAAATTTGATAATTCCATTCTTCAGTTTATGACAGCATTCAGTATTTCATTTATTCATCTCATTGTTTCTGGTATGCGCATTCACAGACAATCCTGAAAAAAGAAATCCTAGGTTTTCCACGTCATCAGTATCAACATTAGTATTGGTGAATGCAGATAAAGCATCCCTGTGCAATTCAATTTAATTTATTCCTATCTTCAACGAGAAGCTGAAAGATATTACCCAAATGGAAGTTATATTACAGTACCACTTATTGCATTACTTTAACTATTAATTCACCTCTTTGTGTGCCCGTGGAAGCATGTGTTATCCAAAATAAA
The DNA here is from genome assembly GCA_033558235.1 of Neomorphus geoffroyi. NCBI lineage: Eukaryota > Metazoa > Chordata > Aves > Cuculiformes > Neomorphidae > Neomorphus > Neomorphus geoffroyi. Next base: position 28,369,072 of record JAUMJM010000016.1, read on the forward strand.
CAAATCACTTACGAATATTCAGAAGTAATGTATGCCAGGAAACAGCCGTTAGGACTTCAGAGGCGTCTCTCCATTGGGTGAATGCTGCCTTGTGTGTTTAATTAAACATCCATTTCCCTTGGAGAATATTCCTCAAGACTGTAAATCTTCCAATAAACACTTTTCCAACTTGTTTTGTTTTCTTTTTGTAATTTTCACATGAGTTTTAAAGATAAATAAGGCAGCTTTCATAAGGAAATTACAGAGAAAAAAGGACTGGTAAGCCACCTGTTCTGACTAGCAGGATGTTTTGATGTAAGGAACGCTCAAATGTTTCTAAAAAATATGCTGCAACTCTTTGAGACAATTATTTCCTCTTCTTTTTTTTTTTTTTCAGGAACAAGCTACTCTTCTCCTCTCTTAGTTCTTTCTCGTTTTACTTATGGGATTTTGGTTTATGGCATTGTGACAGCTCCTTGCTGCTGGGTAGCTGGGATTGAAAGCAATGCAGGCCAAGAAATGCACTGAGGCTGTGCATGCCCAAGCAGGGGCATCCAGAGACTCTGCCCTTCTCAGACTGTGCCTCTCTCATTACCATTTTTTCCTCTTGGCTACTTTAGCATCCTGAGAGCCGTGATCCACAGCCAGGTACACACATAACGTCTTACTACTGCTAGGGCAGTTCCAGCAGCCTGCTTTTTGGAGCTCATCCCAGAACATGTGCACCGATGGTCCTCAGATAGCCAACAACTCTTTCATGTTTAGGTTCTTTGGTGATTTTATTTTCCTAAATTCTGATTTGCATTTGCTCGCTTCTCTGAATTAGACATTTTTATAGTTAGGTATAAAAATATTAATATGACTAAGTAAGCATATACAAGTAGCAAATAGACAAAAATATGTGAAAAATGAAGATCCTTTATTATTTTGTTTGCAAAGCTTTTGCGTGTGCACAGCTGGAGGGAAAGGGTGCTGTGGCAGGACCACAGACTCCAGCCTTGCTGAACCAAAAGATTAAGAGGATATTGGTTGGAGGAATCAAAATTGTATAGGCTAGTAGAGATGTAATCCTGCAGCGGGAAAAATAAAACAACTGTGAAACAATGTCTCTCTAATGACTACAGGAAAATTAAAAAGACAGTAATGTAGTGGCTTCCTAGGTATAGCTTTTTTCCTGTTCAGCCAAACATTTATTTTAATTTTTAGCATTTGGAGGAAAGCCACATGACTTAAGCTCCAATTTGCCCTCATTATGCAACCTTAACTGCTATAATGTTGTTGTCGGCCTATTGCACATAATGATGTTCACCCTCTGCAGCGAGTGTGGTCCAGAGCCAGTGGTGATTAACCAGCGGGGTCAGCGCTGCTTGGTCTAATGCGCTACCCTGACGTTCATTTGGGGAGTGTCAGAAGATTTGAGTATCATCACAAACAGTGGTACTCTTCTTGTTGGATACCTAAGAATTGGAAAAAGATTGGAGATCAGAGGAAGAAACATTTTATGGCAAATGTATTGAGAACCCTGGAGACTTATGCTTACTTGTGTCTTTATCACAGACTTTCTTGTTTTGGAGGCATGACACGATGGCAGCTACCTTTACTGTTTGATTTATGTTCAAGTACTGTAGTGATGGAGCTACAAAATTAGTTGTACAATCCCAATAGCCAGCAGCGATAAAGGCCACGAGAATGGTCTTACAGCTGACCACTGTATGGGGACTCTGCAGGTCAGGAGTCAATTCAAATGATTTATTTGGTCTAGTGTTTTTAAACTTTATATTGCTCTAATTTGTGTTATAAGGAGTCTGGGAAAAATGTTGCTGCCAATTATGCCTTTTAGATGACCAGAAGATTTCATTTGGAGCACGTGAGCATGGTGCAGAGTGCTAAATTTTACTTGGAAAGGCAATCTGGCTGTAGATGATCTTGCTTGAAGTTTAAAAAGCATAATAATAATTAAATAATTATGAAATATTGTTGAAAAAATTGTGGGTTTGCAGCTCCAAGTAGAAGGAAATGATCTTTATGCCAAAGAGTTTGGATTTTGTAATGTGTTTTGAAACAATACTGCAATCCTTTTGGAAAAAGAAAATCAATGATGTCCTAGCCCCTAGACCAAACCCAAACAAACAGTAAAGCAAACTTTGAATGGATTTCTTTGTGCATCACTATCCAAACTAGAAACTCCAGCAATTAATAATGTGTCTTGTAAAAAGCATTGAAAAACTGCAATAATGAGAAAAAATCTGTAGCATATTGTTTCTTTTCTCATGAAAATTGTTCTGCTGAAAGATGTACTCAGTGAAGGGATGTTACCCTGTTATTCGACTAGGAGAGAAGAAAAAGGTGGCAAACGAAAGCTAAAGAGAGTCATTAAACCTGTTTAAATAATATGTACAAGATTTTTCGTAACACAGAATGCAAAGCATACCATTCAAGGAAATGTAAACGTAACTGCAACTATTTCATTTCATGTGAGGTTTATCTTAGCTCTCCTATTAAATTTAATGGGTTGCCTCATGAGAAGCTGCTCATTAATATGAATATGAAGAGGATGTTTCAACCTGCAAACTAAATAACACAAAAATGCGTAATATTTGTTTTCCTTTGGTAGATCTTTGCTTTTTAAAAATATGAACTAGTGCAGTAGAAATAGATGGAGTCTGGGGATAAACACTGAAGAGGGAATCAGGAGGCCGTGTTTTTCATTCTGCTCAGTGTCATATGCTTCTGATGTGAACCTGAGCAAATCAATTAACTACTGTTTACTTTGGTTACTGAATCAGGTTAAATCAACGAAAAGTGTAATGCTTTACTTATTGTGAGGCTAAATAATTATTATTAATTATACAGGCTTAGATTAACATCATGGACTGCCTTGAGTGATGGGCAGTGCTGGAGTGGTGGTCCAGGGTATGGGTCCAGGAAAGCTGGCAGCTGCCTCAGCATTATGTAGACAATGTTTTAGCTGGGGAGATTGAAATGCTTCACCCAACTGATGTGGCTGTATTGCTCATGATTCCAGTAGCAATTGGGTTTTGCAATGCGTCTGTCCATAGAAGGGAGAAAAAGGGACATCCTCAGTCCTTTGGTTCCCTACTGGCTGATGGACAAAAGTCAGTTTCCCATGGGTGAATCATTTGTGCAGTGTAGGTTTCTGCTTGATGTATTTCCAGTAAGTTGCTACATGAAAAAAGAAGCTAAATGAAAAAAAACACCTTAAAAATGAAATTGAAGAATTAGACAGCAAACAGCCAGAAAGGATCATATTTATGGCCCTCGAAGGAACATTAACTTGGTTGCATTTATCAAATTAGGGTTAATTTTCCAGAAGACAGAGTCCCTTTTGTGGTTTCACTCTCTGGCCACAGAACTAACACTCACCTGTGAATTGCAGGCATTGTTTGAACGGCTGGTACCTCCAGTAACTTGGCTTTTGTTTGTTTATTTATCACTTACTCATCAGCAAAATTTCTTATGATAAGTAGAAATTATTAAGTAGGTATAGGGGTTGTCTTAAAATCTTGTGGTGAAATTTATATCTGAGAGTTTTTAAAGCATGGGAAGTTTCACATACAACAGTGAAAATAAATGTTATAACTGAAACCCACTAGAAATTCAGGCCTTTATCTTGCAGTGGGCTATGATCAATTACAGAGCTATAGTCCTGTAATGCATTGCTTAATTCAGTAGCCCAGGTAGATTCCTCCTACAAGAGCCCTCCAAGGAGAGTATTCACCCTTGAGCTGCCCCTCTCCATGGCTGGAGGGAGCTCAGCTGCTGGAGCTGCACATGCACAGCTCCCTGATGCCATTGAGACCTGCCCATGTGTTTGGAGAACACATACAGGCAGGCTGATGAAAAAAAAACCGACACAAAATTTGTGATTTTTCTTGAATTTCAGAGTTCTTATTTCATTCTAATCACAAAAAGTAAAATGAAAATATTTGTTTGTATAAAACTGTCATTGACACATCATTGCTTGATCATTCTTTCTGGAATTATTTGTAGAGGGGTTTTTTTTATGCCAGCCTTGTATTTTATGGTCTGGGTCTGCTCTTGTGGGTCTCCTGAACCGGGAACTGAACTCCATACAGGGAATCCTAGCGAAATAATTCAGCTGATCGCCGGACGAGAATTTGAGCTTTTCTTGTTTCTTGTGTACTGGGAAGGGCCTGTCGCTCTCGTGAGAGCTGCAGAGGTCTGCGGTGAATTCATTCTCACCCCTGCTTCAAGCCCAGCATGGTGCTGTGCTGCCCGGGAGGAGCTCCAGACACAAACCGTGACCCATAAACACACGTCAGCTACGGTTCCTTGTGAGATGCTGGTTCCCATAGGAAGGGAAGGCTGCTTTACTGGTTTAGCACCAGAAGCAATAAATCTGTGTAACCATAAATAGGCAGGGGCAATCATTGTACCTATTTTATTGCCTCCTCTGTTATTTCCAATGGATGGGAGAATCTGGGAGTAAAGTAACTGCAGTGCTCTCCTTGCTGTATCTGGAGCACAGCGTCCAAACGTCCACCAGTGGAAAAGTCTTGCTTTGTAGTTGTGAAGCATTGAGATGGATCACAATAAAGGCCAAAAATGCAAATTTTCATAATAAAAATAATCAAGTTCATTACAGGCTCTAAATCCATTAAACTTCTAATAATAATGAAATGTTTTGGAGGTAATTAATAAGAATTACTTAGAAAGACAAGTAAGACCTGTACTCTGATCCTTAACTTGTGTAAGTAAAAAGTGTTGAGTATTCTGGGTTTTTTTTTTGCTACATTTCTGTTCCATTGCGCATACTCAGGAGACCCCTTTATTTCAAATTTAAAATAGTCTATGAAAATCTGTATTGACGTAATAGCTTATTAGGCTACAAGCAAAATATTCCCAGAACTAATTTTTAATTAATATAGTTCACTGAAAACTTATAAAAGATTCATACATAATATGATAAAAGAAATAAACATCCTCAATACCATGTCAAGTTTCTTTTCTTTGTAAAACTCTTTTTCTCCTCTTCTACCAGCACAATAAAACTACTCTTACAAAATTGACTTGCACTTGTCTGTGGCAGCTCTGTCAGATGTGATATTTTCTGATACTTAAAAAAGTGCTTATTAATTCAGAGTGAGATTCTCTCACCTTTTCTAGCTTTTGGTACTACCTTCCATAAACAGCTCCATATTTTTAATCCAGCCTTCTCTTGGAGTTTGTCACCATCCCTCCAACAGGCTGCTCCACAGCTGATGGAGGCCACTGGGAATCATCTCCCTAACTTATGTGAGTTTTACGTCAGTCAGAAGGTAGTTAAAAGTGGCAAGATTTTACTAGAATTCATCTCATCTTGCTGCAGTCACTTCAAAGTGAGATAGATACCAAGACCAACCTCGCTGCAGTAAGTTCCCGCTATAAGCAGTGAGGAAACACTGGCATCTCCAGAACTTCTTTTGGCCTCATTTCTGGAAAAAGAAGGTAAATGTTGTGACTTCTGTGTCAGAAAGCCTTACTGAAAGTGCCTTTAACTAGGTGCCCTCTAGGGAGAGGGATGAGTTGGTCCCACCTGCAGGGCCTGAACCAGGAGATCTTTACAACCAGAGCTCTTCACAGAAGTCCTCTGAGAAACATGAAGGTCTGTCTTGAGCCTTTCCAGTAAGGATGGCCTTCTGTGACCTGCTTTGCACAAAATACTTGAGTTTTGCCCTAAGAAAAACAGCTGTTCAGTGGATAGTGTGAGATATTGAATGTTGTACTGCTCTGAGAAGCCCTTTCCTCCTCACTCTCTTCCTTGCCCCCAAAGTCTTCTCCAGCTATAAATCTGGTGTTTCAATTTATGTTCTCTTTATTTTAGCTTGTGTGTGATTCCCCTTAGCATCAGAGGTTTCCATTGCAGAATTTAATGTAAAAGTTAATCTAGGAGAGTTAGATAGTAAAAACTGGGGGCTTTTGGTTGTTGGTCTGAAGGGATGGGGCCTCCTGGGTGTGACTGACTGCAGCTGAGGCATTCAGTAATAGGGTGGAGGCTTTACTACTTCATCCTTCCTCATTTTGGCAAGGACAGAAGAGAAATTAAACTGGAAAGCTGACAACCTGAATTCGCGTTTCCTGCACCGGTATTCCTGGTAGCTGCCGTGCTCTCTGCAATAGCCTCCAACAAAGGCAGTGTCACGTTTCTCCTAAAGTGATGACAATTAAAGATGCTGCTTTTGCACTGCTATCAGTGTTATCAGTGCTGTGATTGAAAAGTCATGGCTGAGTCACTGCTACCTGTGCCTGTGCTGCTGGTGGGCAACTGTTAGGCTCTGTGTCTGAAAAACCATGAGTATTTCACTGGGGAAGATCTGATTCATTTAAAACTCCTTAGTGGACACTTGTAAGTGGATGCTTACAATATAGAATCATAGAATCATTTAGGTTGGAAAAGACCTTTAAGATCATCGAGACCAACCCTAAATACACATCTACTGTGGACCTGTAACAATGTCTTACATCAATGTCCTTACATCAATAGCATACCCACTAGAAAAGTAATGTGATGCTAATATGGGTTATCTCTTGGAAGATCTTTCCTAATTAATCCAATCGAGTATCTTAGACTAAGGATAACACTATGTGTTTAATAGGATTTAGTCCTGTGAATTCTTAATATCCATAGCTCCTATGTAGCTTTAATATACTCAGCATTTTTCAGGATTAGGTCTTAAGGGCTTGATCCAAAAGCATTTAAAATCAATAGGTGTTTTCCTTTGACTTTAGTGGGCTTTGGTTCAGCCTCTAAATATGAGTCAATACTTTCTGATCCAAGTACAAAAAAGTATTTTTCAATAGTATTTCAAAACACTTCATTACTTACTTTACATTGCACAACTTCTTGAACTCTAGATTTGAATAGGGAAATATTAACCAAAACAATAATGATATTATTAGTTGAAGTTTTAGCTTTTAAATTCAATAAAAAATACCACTGGGTATTCTTTAATGTTGTAGAAGAAGAATGATTAATTTAAGGTTCAGGTGCAAGACAAGGTCAGGAAAGAATTGTTACTGTATACAGTGAGCATTTCAAGATGAATTTGTAGTTTGAAGTATCATTTTATGATGCATTTTCTGTTTTGTTATCAAGGGAAGTATGATGGGTGACATACGAGTGATCACAGTGTTTTGGTGCAATGTTCTGTGATGGGCTTTTCATAAAAATTAGCTGACAATGTCATGAGTATACAAGTAAATTTATAGCTTTCATACTGGACTGCCATTCCCAGAGCTATTTCCAATCACTTGGGCTTTTTATTAAGTTTATTGTTCTTTTATTGTTCAGTGGAGTGTAAGCAGCGAGATTACAAATAAATGTAAGTTGCAGTGGGTATGAAGTCAAGCTTGCAGAATTAGGGAAGATGCAAGCGGAGGAGAGCAGAAATTAATTTGAATCATTGGTGATATGAGAGACCACGTCCTGACATTTCTTGTCAAGTACGCATACTGTACGCGGCGTCAGAGGCTGACATACCGCTCCTGCCAAAACTACAGCAAAAAAGCCTGAAAACAAAGTGTCAGTTGTGCTTCCAATGTACTGACCACATTTCCCCCCTTCTTGCTTATTTTGATTTGTCCAGTTCACTCTCTACTGTGTTTTCTTCTTCTTACTCCAGCACTTGCTGCAGTATAACAGGACCAACAAGTGATGGGTGCTGAACTTTCTCATTTTAGTATCATTCTCATGATATCTCCACCATGAAACCTTCAGCATTTATTTCCCTCTACTTTTTCTCCCCTCAAAGAGTGAATGCTTTATCATTTTGGTTAATATCCTGACCAGCAGAGCAGAAAATCAGACTCATAGCTTTTAATGACACATTTTCAACTGTAAGTTAGTAAAAAAAAATCATTTTTACGTGGTTCTTCAATACTTATACAGACTTCTAGAAACATAATTAAAATTTGTGTTCCTTCTTTGTTATTACTGCTGTGGACTCCACTTAAACTGGATGCTGTTTGTCTGGGCAATCAGACAATAGCTAGAATCCAAAAGCAAATCGATTTGCTGTGTGGCTTGTGCTATTACTTAAGTTATAAATAAAATGATTTTTCCCAGATGGCTCCCTGATGGCCCTGCACTCTTCCCAGTACCAGCTACAGCTTTTCATCCCTGCTGCAACTCCCTCGTGCATTGCCCCAGCCACTTGCACCTCCAGCCTTCCTCTGGCACTCCTCTCACTCGCTTACGTCTTTCCCAAAAGGCCAAAAGCTTCATCTGGAGCGGAGCTGAGCAAGGCCAGGAGGAGATCATCAGGAGTCCAGGCTGGCCAAAGGACTCCTCTTGAGGCCAGCCCATGCCGGAGGATCTGCAGAAACCACTGTCCTGGATTACCTGGGGTGTTGCATTTTCAGAGCTCTAGTACCAGGCTCTAATGAAACGGCATTTTAGTTGAGATTGGAAGGATGTCCATGATTTTACACCCTGGTGTTAGGGCAGTGCCAGATTTTTCCACTTACTCAGTTCAAGCTGAAGGTCTCTCTGCAGGGAAATGCCAGACAGGGACCCCGCTGCTGGGTCTGCTGGTGCCAGCCCTTATCCCTGTCTGCGTGGCTCTTGTGTTTAAACCTGTTGAAGCCAATGGGGCTAACCTGACATTTCAGGTGGCAAGTTGATCTCCTAATTTATTTTTCTAGTGCAAGCATTTTGAAACAGAAAGGCTAACTTTTCTTAGGTTGTATATCTACTTCACAGGCAAATTTTCCTTCAGAAAATGTGGGCAGGGCACTGTTGGAAACTGTAAATATGCGTCTGAGACCATAGTGCATACACTTACCCATACTTTGTTTTCATTTTGACTTTTCAAGATGACTAAAATCATTAATCTTATGTGCTATGTTTTTGTATTTTTTTTTTAGTAAACTGGGAAGGTGTTACCTGGGAAGATGCTACCTATAATCACACAGCATTTGTGATAGAAGGAAAACAATTATGATGAAAACAAGTATATTGAAAAACTGTGGGACTAAAAATAAATATTTTTCCATGAACACAATAGAACTATATTGAGAATTACAGACAAAAAAATCAATAAAAAGTAGTATATAATAGCTATAGAGTTCATACAAAGTGCATTCATTCCCTAGTCCCTAGGAGGACCCCTGATATATACGTGCAAAACTTAATGAAAATCAGACTTTGTTGTGTCATCAAAAATAGCAAAGAAGTTGGCTGAGTTTTTCCCTACATTTTGGCTAGTCATTGCTCCATAAATATAGCACCTATTTAAAGGACTAAGCCTTATTCCTATTAAAGTCAGTTGCAAGTCTCAGACAAACTTTGGCACAGGTCTGGGGGCTCAAAGACTTGCTTTGGGCAAGGTGAGGGGCTCAGTGGGGAGCTGAGCATGTCCCACATAGGGCCACAGGTTTACTCTGAGATTGTCTACGTGGTTGGACATGGGAACAGCCTTTTGCCCCTGGCTGACATGTTCTTGGGGTATAAAAATATCATTTTGTATCTTACTGGTAATTTGGCTTTCAGCCATGGCTATGGTTTTCATTTCTACATAGATTCGCAGGAGCCTAATGTATTTTATAACAAAAAGTCCATGGTTAGATTTAGGGCATGGGGACTTTTTTTTGACTTATTTTTCAGTTTTAAGGGCAGCAGAATGGTCTGCTGTAATTCCACAGGATGTTGGGCAGTGCACAGTTACTTACTTCTTGATTCAAGACGTTAGGGGGAAGCGTGGTGCGCATTCCTGCGCAAAGCTCCTGGTGGCTGTTGGGGCAGGACTGTCCCTCCCAGGCAGCCTGCGCAGAACCCACCACCCCATCCAACCCCCTGCATCATGTGGGGCAGGTGGATGAGAACAAAGTCCCAGCTCCGCGGTTCTCTGGGTCCTTTTTAAAGTCTAGCATCCTCCAGCTCATTCAGAAAGATATGAAATTATCTGAAATCAACAATAGACGTGCTGAGTTTTACTAAAAAGCTGCCATGTGAGTTGCTGCAGAAACAGAGTAATTCTCTGCCTCGGTCTTCCAAGAAATATTTGATTAATAATATTCTAGTTGCAGAACACTTCCATTTTATTATTTTTTCCCTTTATATTATGTGATCGCAGTATTTATAAGCATCCAGAACAATTTTTCTTCACATGGTAGTTTCATCTTCCCTCTTTACGTCTTCCCACTGACCCTGAATGATGCTCAGCCTTATAATCTAAAAATTTTTAGTGAAGTGAAAGAAAATATAATACTAAGAACTTTAGTAATTTTTGATTAATTTGTAACAATTCGATTAATTTTAAGCTGCAAAACCCCAAACTGAGGCCAGCTGAAAACAATGAGAACAAACATGGAACAATGTTGGTTTCCATGGGTTTCATAAACTTTTGTTTGTGAAGGAGGCCCATCAGGAGGCGTGCAATTAGGAATCCATCCATCTGAGCCTCTGCTTTGCTTCACTTGAAAAAAAAAAACCCAAACATTTTTATTTTGCTCATTGAAAGAATATGGGAAAGGATGAGAATGGAGACATCTATTCTGGCCCTGCGCCAACACCGTTTGGCCAAGAGGCAAGTTTCCTATAATTTAAAGATATGCTACAAAAAAGAAAACCCATTGTTGTTCCAGCTTTTGCAACTAAAAAAAAAACCACAAAAAAAGAGAAAAACGGCAACAAACTAAAAATTTTTTTATTTAAATAAAATTCTTCAAACTTTCTTTCCCAGAAGATAGGTTGGCTCCTCACTGCAGTTAATCATTATGCACCCAGCCCTAATACAATGGCTGGCTCTGAGGCAGCAACCTTAAAATGCAGTTTCGCAACTCCTTCTCAGATGAGTAATCTTTACTTATGTCCCACTCACATGAGTAAGGGATACTTAAGTAAGAAATGGTTGAAGGGTCTGGCATGCTGACAGCAGTGGAGGAATGAATTGAGCAATGGCTTTTAAAACTAAACATCAGCATCTCTATAAACTCTGCATGGATTTCTTTCACAGAGGTTTTAGGCATGGGCATAGCAATGACCCTGGGCTTAGTAGGCAACGAGTCAGTGCCTTTCCTCTTGTTCAAATACTTTCCTTCAAATAAATAGCCAAATTAACTATATCAACATATTTTTCACATTTATCAAGTTTGTAGAGGCAAAATATAAACGTGATTGTGGATCGTATGGTTGGTGAGGAGGAAGGCACGCCTTGCAAAATTCACCTAATATTTCAAAACTTGGATTGATTATCAAGCATCAGGATGTCACTTTAAACTTGCAAAGTTTATGGTTGCATTAGTAGGTATTTTTTGTATATTGGACCTTCCTGAGTGCACTTTTCAGCTTCTGATATTTATTTATAAATAAACTGTATCTGTATGTATTTTCACCTTTCTGGAGTCTTTTATGGGAATTAGTGAGGCTGAATCTCAGGAGACAGCTTTATTTTGTTAAATCTCTAACACATTTTGATTCATGTTGAGTCTTTGGGAGCTCTAATACGTTTTGGTTGGGTAATGTTTCCATATGTTACTACTCCATTCATAATCCATTACTTGGATAATTCCTCATTTGTGAGACGTGGAGAAATTATGGTATTCACAAGCATTTTTTGAATATTTATACAATGTCATAGCAGGGCTTAGGATATCAGTTGGCTGGAGACAAGGGCAAGATTCTCAGTTATTCTCATCCTTAAGTGCGAGTTTGATTCTTTGGCAAAAATGTAAATTGTGATGTTGAAAGGCAAGGAATTATTGAACAAGGGGATTACATTGTAAAGCAGTTATTTCAACAGCTGCTGCTCGTAAGAGGGGATCTGAATTTTGCAGGAATGTAATTTTACTGTACAGAACTATTTTAAAAAGTTAAGAATATCAGCACAATTAAAAAGATAAACATCCAACAATTTCTGTGTGCTGTGCAGAGTATGAGAAGTCCTTATAGCCCTGAGAATGGTTGCAGTCCCTGAGCTGAACGGTGCTCCCTTACAGTGTAGGATATGATCTGGTGTTTTCCAGGAGAGTTCATGTTGAGCAGCAGTCTGGTCTCTTTGAAAGACTCAAGTGGTCCAGATATAACATTCCTGGAATTTCTCCTTGTGTTTTTATCCCAGCGTTCCCACTGCCGTTTCTGGCCAGTGAAGTTAATCGTCGCTCCTACTTAAAGGCTTTACTTTTTGGCGCAAAAGGCTGCTGCCTTCCATCGCCTGAGGATATCCAAGTGTCACTGGCAGGTGAATGGCTCCTCGGGTGGATCCTGGAATTATTCCATAGGAAAGGTTAACAGCTGTAATTTTGAACTTGGCCATTTCCATCTGATATATAAATAACATTTACAGAGGTGAAAAACCACTATTCATTTAACTTCTCAGAACTGGAAGGCATAGAACAGACCAGGTAAGTGGGTTCCCACATGTCGTGCAGTGAACCAGATTCTGAATGCAGAGTAAACATGTCTCCTGAGTCCAGTTTCCAGTTTCTAGGTAGTGGGTATTTTTTCCTATTTCCTTTTTTTTTTGTAGCAAGAGTTATATTGTGACGGTTACCAATGGCTTGCACTCATCACGGTTCTTATAACAGCATGAAGTATAAAAATGTGATATAAAAGAAAGACTTCGGTAAATAATCAATTTCGGCAAGTTGACTTTCAAAAGAAGTTTGTTCTATGTAAATAACATTTGATTTATTCTGAATTGCTTTCAGAGGCTTTTGGTTCTGTGACCCATTGCATAGGAAGGGAATACTGGAAAGGGGACAGAGAGTGGGAACTACCCATTTTGTTGCACAAATACACAGCTGAAACATAATACAAATGGCAATGTGGGATTCAAAAATATCACAGTAAGAATATTTTTTTCCCTCTATAAATTGTACCCAACTCACAGGTAGAAGACATCTCCCCGCACACCTAGGAAACAGCAAATAATCCCTTGGAGCAATTGACGATTTCATTGGATAGACAGAGAATTGTTCATGACTTTGTCCCAAAAAGAAAGGTATCATCCTCCATCTAAGTGTTCCCTGTGGTGGGCTGGTCCTGTATTGTAAACCAAGGACCAGAAATCTCTGGCATTCAAATGGAAGTGCAGAGTGAAGGTTGTGGGTGGTCAGAATTGGACATTGGATTCCACATCACAGAGCAATGAAAGGCTCATATTTGCCTGTGTTTGGAAAGTCTGAGGAGGATCTAGGGTTTATCTTTGGTAGTTAAATCTAATAAGAAATATTCTACATAATGGTTTTTGCAAACACTAATGAGCACTAGTCTTATGCTGAGAAAACACTGAAAACAATTTAAATTACAATGTAGGTATTTACTTTTCCTGGAAATAAATCACATTGTCCTTGCCTAAACAAAGCCCCCACAACTTCAGTGGCAACGTCTATTTGCCTACCATCAAAGTTCTTGACCACGTGCTTAACTTTAGGCACAAGCTTAAACATCATCAATTTACTTAACTGGATTGCTAAGGCAAATCCTGAGTGGCTGTTTTGATGCTCAGTCAAAGTTAATGGTGTAAATCCATTGTTTTTGAAGGAATATGACCTAAGTTCTTTGGTTCTTACTGAAGAGACATCTGAGATGTTGCAGGGTAAGATTTTTTTTCTATGGGGCTTGAATTTAAGTAGAAATATTTTTATGGAAAGTGTGATGCTGCTTGTATTGATTTGGCAACTGGGGAGACAGTGTTAGTGGGTGACCTTGAAAAATGTGATAAGTGGCAAGGGTGCTGAAAGGTTGAGGCACAAATGGGATGGCTAAAAGCATATTTATTTCTAGCCTGTGACGATAGAGAGGGGTGAAGTTCATGGATCTCTTCTCCATAAGAAGAAGCTCCTCAGTAGCTATGGAGTACTTTCCACCACATACTTCTCAGTTTTGCAGAGAAAATATTCACAGCTATAATAGGGTTATGTGACACCTGACAACAGACCTAGAAGTCTTTAAAAAAAAAATTAAGGGTAAATTTTAAACCTGAGACCCATGTGCTTTGTGTTGAAAATGGTACCGAAAGCGATTAAAAATAGAAAAAAAATCATGACTAAAATTGTGAATACTTACTTTACTATGTGTATAGCAGATGCATGTGAGTATGGTGTGTAGCAGCAGAGTACGGAAATTACCAAACATTTCCCAACTCTGTTCTGTCTGAGATGGAGCAAACATACCCCCCTGGGGTGCAGATGGTTCCTGTACTACTTAGGCATCCATATAAATATTTCTGTTTGCCAGAATGAAGCAGAGATTTTGTCTGTTAGTGATTTATTATTCTCAGCACAGTGATAATTTAGTACTTTTCCTAGCAAAATAGCCTGAACTCTTCAAAGAAAACTGTCAGGACCAGTCCCTACCCCTGTGAATGATCCGGCTTGTTTGTGCAAAGGAGAGCGGCTGAGCCAGCTACATCCAGCTAATTAGGAATTAGTAGAAAACACGCATAAAAAAAGGGGGTTTGTAAAATATTATTGATGTTGCAACTTTGTATTGCAAGAAACACACCAAGGTGTGTACGAGCAGGCCGGGAATGATTTTACGGCTCTGTTGCATTAGTGCACAAGTGATGAGATGTCATCTCCTGGTGGATCCTGGCCAGCAGAAGGAAACAGGAAATCGGGGTACTCAGAGATACACGCTGCAGGAAAAAAATAGGCCCAACAAGGCTTCTTGCTGAAACATTTAAATAAAACTGTTCTTAGAGATTCTGATGTGACAGCCCCATGCTGGAAAAGGAAGACATCCTCCCTCTCATGCTGACTTCAAAATGTACCGGAGATTTTACCTAATTCTGGGAAATGTTAAGGCAGATAATCAGAAAAATGGGAATAGAAAGTGTTATTCTTTGAGATTCTCCCAGTTCTAAGAAAATCACAAACCCTGTTATTTTCAAAAGAATCAGAGAGAATTCTGCAACCAGGACATTTGTTGCTCTGAATGGTTAAAATAAGAGCAAAGAAAAAAAAAAAAGGGAAAGCAGCTGTCATGTATAAGATTTCTGAAATACTATCAGTGGCCTGGACACCGGGACACTGCATGTCAATATTCCTTATTTTTCCAGGAGGATATTTACTGTGTTTCCTCATGATTCCTCCAGAAATCATTTGTCTTTCCAAAGTATTCCCAAAGCAAATAAAAGTTGTGCTTTTATTGTTCTTTCCTCAGTGTACTTACTGCTTGTGAACATTTACATTTTCTAGCACCTGGGGTAGCCTGATGCAAATCTTTGGATAAAGTTTAAAATAAAAACAAGTGATGCATATAATTAATAAAGTGGTTGATAATGGCCACCGTCCCCTCCTCATCAACTAGCTGCTTTGTAATCATGAGATCTAAAAAATCCCCAATACCAAGCACATTAACTTGAATTTTTTGTATTTGCCTTTCAGGTCGTAAGGCTGCTTTGGAGTTGTAATTTTTTCTGTATGGTTGTGGAAATTAGATAGTACTTGTTTTTGAAGTGGAATTTGAGAGTCTCAAGGAATCAGCTTGTTCTGGGTTAAACTTCACAAAGATATATGAGATTTTTTAGCACAATACTAGGTACCAAGTATTGTAGCATTATTTCATGTTTCCCTCAATGGGAAAGTCCCAAATACATCCTGTTTTTAAGTTGCATGTTAGAGGAATAATAGGTTTCTGGAGACAGATTAGTTTAAAAAGTGAAGAACTAAAATTCCTCCTTCAAAGACATGACACTCACTTGAAGTCCTCACAATAATTTCGCATTGTTGCAGGCACAATTGGTACTCACAGCTTTGTTTACCTCTAGGACTTGCATTAATTAGTACTTGCAAATGCTTTTGAAGCAATGAATTCGTATAAGGCATTGAGTTCCTACTGACTGCAATGAGAGCATCTTCTAAAGATATAACTTACCTCCTTCAAACATACAATACAGGTTTAGCCTTCTTGGATACATTGCTTAATATTTTTGTCGCTACTATCAGCTTCTTTTGAAAAAAAAAATGTAAATGGTGGGTGAGTAAACAAAACTTTGCAATTAAACCACTTAAATAATTGAAGAGTTTTCGCATTTTCCTTTTGGTAGTCACACCTCTTAAAACAAAAATATCTGGAGCAACCAAAGCTGTCTGAGGAACTGCTGTGTTTTCCACTTAGCAAGGAGGAGACAGTCACTTTTTGGTTGTTGTTGTCTGTGTCTCCTTTATTCTTTGACGTACAATTCAGTTTATTTTTCCTTATCTGTATGTTCAGACTGATATGTGTTTGTTCACACTCTGAGGGATTTCAGTTTAAAGACTGTGCCCATAGAGATGCAATATATGCCTTAGGACATGCCTGCTGTCCCAGTATACTCTGAGGTTGGTGCACATTATTTATGGGGTTTGGAGTAGGGGCTGAGTTCAAATGTTGTCAAAAGACAGTCTTGTCTGAGATATTTCAACTTTTGTAATAATTGATCTTTTATTGAACTTTAGCAGAACTGATGCCTCTTTTTCAGGGATTTCATGATGTATTTTTTGTTCTCTGTCTGCTTGTTTTACCCCAGTGGAGTGTAGTCTGAATGCCTATCTGGCATGCGGTGTCTGCCTCTGGTCAGTAGCAGCACCCAGACTTGCCCAAAACCTTCTGATCAGTTTTTTTTGCCCCTAAAGCACTGATGGCTTTTTGCCTTTGAAATATTGAACCATATGGGGATGGTTTCATCTTTCCCTGATCTACACCTCTCGCTGGCAGGTGTTTGATGTGAGAATCTGATCCACTTTGCTTGTTCGTGGAAAACCAGCAATGACGAGAGTCTACGTTCAGAAATACGTACAACTCTTGGAGAGGCTCTCCAGGGCTCCTGGTGATGGGTCCCTGCCACCCCCAGGAGACGCTTGCCATCAGATGTCCTGCAAACACCCCGGCCAGGCACTGCTGGAATGCCAGGATTGATCTGTTTACCTTTTCCTTCGGAGTTTGCCTTGTCTTAAGGGCTGAGGAGTTAAAACTTCTTCCTTCAAAGTTAACATTCAAAGCTGGATAATAGGTGCTTTTTAAACCAGGGGGATGAACGAACAAGAAGAGAAATAAAGAAAAGTGCTGACTTTATTCTCAGCCTGGGGAGTCCTGTGCAGTGAAGGGTAGCATCTCCCTGCTATGGCACTGCAGCAAATTTCAGGAGGAAAATGGTTATTTCTTCTCTCAGGCCCAGCCATCTATCACAGTTATTGAGACACACTCTTGCTCTACTAACGCTTGCAAAACTCTCACCGAAGTTTATGAAAGCAGAGGTGTCTTAAAGCTAAACCTGCTTGCTTTGTGGTTGCAGAGAGTGGGGAGTGGTCGTGGAGATGTAAAAATCAAAGCCTTTGAAATGGTGATACATTTTCTTTGCTTTTTTTCAATGAAGTCAGGATGCTCAAACCTGAGTACAGAATGTCTGTTAAGTGAAAGAGAAGGAGAAAGAGAGAAAATCAAAGACTATAGCCCATAACACAGTCCACCTTCTCCAGAGCAGGGACCCTACTCCAGAGGGGCAAGTGGAGGTTGATGTGCGTTGGTTGCAATTTTGTCATCACCTTGCCACTCCTCTCTATCCCTCCCCATGCCCCCCATCTCCCACCCATGTAATGGATGTGAACCAAGAAGTGGTGATTTGCATTTTGTGATATGGACAATTAGTTATCACTAAAAGGCAGATTAGACTATCATGTGGCTTTTGTTATTTAGGAGTGAGGGTGTAATATGTTATTGTATTAGTTCAAAGACGTGGCATAGTTCTGTTCTGGAGTCAACCCAGAAATTAATTTGCTTGTCTGAATACAAAATCTACCTTGTCTGATCTCATGTGTTTTATTTACTGCTCCATCTTTTTGGAGCTCTTTGTCAATAGATTTACAAATACTGTCCATTAGTGAAGAATTCTTAGGAAGAATTTTTTATATGTGATGTTTTCAGTTATCCTTCTACCTACTACTTAATGTGCAGTGTTTATTTATTGTTGTGTTGTATGATTGCAATAAACAATTGTAGCTGTCAGTTTCTTCTGATTAAATACCGTATTTGTTAAATAAATAAAATGATAGTAATGAACTGGGCCATTCTTTGCATGTAATGTATGACTTTCATATTTCTGACACTTTGGAAGATATATGAAATGCTGATATGCAAGAGAAGGCTTGTAAATCAAAGGGAGCTGGAAAAGATTTGGATCTGCTTTCTAGCAGAGGGTCATCTTTGCCATTATAAACTCTGAGGGTACTTTTGACTTCTCTCTGGGCCAGGATGTACTGGTTTGAATACGAAGCTGGACCCAGAGGACATTCATTAACAGCTCCTGAAGGAAGGATTTTAAGACACATGAGCTCTCTCAGGATATGCAGAAAGATTTGTGCGCACAATTAATGGGTCAAGGTGCTGGGTCAGGATTACATGTGGTGTCTCCATCCATGTTTCTGATGATCAGCACCCCCAGGTTGTCTTTGCTGTAATGATTAGTTATTGGTCCCAGCAGAGCTACAATGGAGGTGCAGTGATTTTTTCCACCTCAGATCAGACTATAGATAATGCCGAGGCACAACTGGCAGATACTGTCATGTGTGCTTCTTAATTAAACAATTGATTTTATTTTCATGCAAATTGAGCTGTGTTATTTGGGCTCTTAAATTGTGTGGTTAATGCTGCAGATTTCTCTGTTGGTGGAAGTAACGTGTTAAGTTTGGTTGCTGGAGGTGTTACGGCAGCAAGAGCTTCCTCGCAGCAGAGCTCAGCAATTCCCACCGATTCAGTAATTCATGTGCAAGGTACTCTCACACCTCCTCTTCATTTTATTCTCAGTATTCCGCAGAGCAACCTTATCTCCACCTATCAATTACGGTGGTATTAATTTATATCGGTCTGTATATCTCTCTTACTTTGCTGTTTGTCGCATGCTTACTTAAAATATGTCAATGTCCCTGAGTCGGTTTCTGTAAAATGAGGCCAGAACTGAGCGCTGCAGGTTTATTTATGTGCTAACGCCACAGTGGAGTTTATTTTTTTTTTGAGAGGACTTAAATAATGAACAAAAATAAGATTCAAAAAAGTTGTCAGAAGAGTACCCAGAGATACTGTGCAAACAGGAAGCGTTTTGATTATGTTCGCTGGTGCAAAATTAGTAAAGAGTTTGAAATTGTCTTGTGCTTACAGATTCTATTGTTTTCAAAGAATAATTCCATCTATTTTAACATTTTCAAGTATAATTCCATTGGTAATGGCTCTTCCTTTGATTGTGCACTACGCTAATTGAAAGGTGTGGTACAGTGTCTGTTTTGGCAGTTATGCTTATATCTTTTGTTTAAAAACTCAAAGTGTTGGCTTTCCTGTCCAGCCTTCCTTAGTATTTTCTGTTTTGGTGATGTGATGACAGACTTACAGTGTGTTTCCTTGTGTGTATGGTAACAGATGTTTATGTGAATAACAGACTTTTTTATGAAGGCACACACTTTATAGCCAAATACTAATTAAAAATAATTGCATGTAAGCATTTTTGTTTATTCCCTGTTGTGCATCTTTAATCATTTGAAATCACCTGCAGTTGAAAACTGAGGCAAAGATTTGATACTGCAATTATAAGAGGCCATCTGACTCTATATTAGAAAGGATCAGCAACATATTTGAAGAGGAAATTATTACAAAAAGTATCTGAATGCCTGCCCTCTCTGAATTTGCTTTTATACAGGATGAAAATACCAATGCATTATTTTGTTAAACTAATAGGAGTTTAAGGTATCTTATCTACCAAAACAATCGGTTGTTGACTGACATCCTGTTCAGGACATATTCTGTGCGCTAATAAGCTCATTACAAATATATTTTAATTAGATGTGTAACAGATGGTTCAGAGTAAATGCGGGCAGTAGTACTTTTTAAAGAATAGGAAAAAAAAAGGGTTCTTTTTAAGGACTCAGCATCTCAGTTTGGATTTTATCAATAGCTGATTGAGTTAAGCAAAGTGAAAATTATCGTCAAAGGCGCTTGAAATCATGAAAGAAGTAAAAACTAAACAAAACAAAAAAGCCTCACCAAAGCCAGAGTTAGCAGAACTGTATGTGTTCAATAAAGACTAATCAATACTGAAATGAAAGGGACATTTTCTCATGGTTCGACAAGACTTTAATCTTTACACATAAGCAAGGTAGATTTTTAGATTAGATCCTGCCTGTTGCTGACTTGCAGCACCCAGGAGAAAGGCCACAAGAATTCAGTACGTTCTCTGTGCTTTTGGTTGGCTTGGGCCAGATTCATAAAAACAAAACAAAACAAAACAAGCCAAAAAAAGGACCTTAATTTGCCCAGATTATTTTGCAGAGCACAACACTTAGAACGACGATGAAGGATTCTTCTTCCTGGAGGAGGGAGCCTGAAGTGGCTGTGGTCACTGGCAGCTCCGTCCATGGTTGTGCTTCACAATGCTCTTTCCTGGCTGGGATAGAGACAGGACTCACTGCCTAACCTGCTGCAAGCATTAGTTTTGTTATGAATTGCATATTATGTTCACAGGTAATACAGCAGGTCCTGTTAATAACGTGTAAAGCCATAGGTGAATCAAGGAGTTGCATCGTCAGGGCATTTGGGCGGTGGTTCTGGTCCAGCATGTTTTATTTATTGTTTTCATAGAAGAGTGAATGGGAACGTTTGATCAAGCCCATCATTGGAAGGTCCTCAATGAAAGAAGCTACTCTGCACCTCCATTCTCATGGGGAGAACAGGTTGGTGAGAGAAGGAAAATGGGTTAATTTAGGTAAGGTTCATATAATCTGGTTTTGACCATGCCTTTTACTTGGAGAAGACTTCCATGAAACAGGATTTCTTTTGGTGCTTTTTTTGAAAAGGAAGCAAAGCCAAGTATTATGCAGCCTGGTCTGTTAGCTTTCATTATTGAATTAAAGATGAGAATCAGAGAGTGTCACCTCTTACGGATATTTTCCTCCTCTGGCATTCCAATACAGAATCTCTTCTTGGAAAGGCAGATCCCAAACCAAAATGATGGTGGATCTCAGGACTGCAGAGACACATGATCAGAAGAAAATAGATGAGCAAAATGTATAGTGACATCGTCCCACCTTAGGGCTGAATCTGCTGGGAAGTAGCTCTCATACGCATATACATACGCAGAGACAAAAGATTTTTGTATCCATGATGTGCAGATGTTAGGGTTTAACATGTATGTTTAGAGGCCCTTTTAGTAAGCCCACATGCTTGGCAGAGCACACATATCTCTGGATGGATGCAAAGCTCCCTGGAAAAGAAGGGATATTAGCAGACAGGCTGACTTTGGGAAGGTGGACATTTGGGCTCAAGTGGTGCTGTTTCCCTCAGAGGAAGACTTGCTGACACAGCTGCCTCAGCTGCAGGAATACACTGGTCTGTACCATGACTCTGCTCTACCTCTTCCAATGTGTGGCACCTCCGAAAGCAGCAGCTGTAGCTGATCGGCAGGTGTGTGTGTCGTTTAATCAACTCATATTCAGTGGACTATCAAATGCTATTGTTCCTTTTACCTTCTGGAACCTAATATCTTAGGGTAAACATGGCTCAAAGGAGGATCCAGCAGAAAAATTATATTATATTTGACCTTTTTGTAACATAACATTTCTGGAAAATATTATCACACATGAGATTTCATGTAGTGATATTGGGATTAATTATGTGATAAATGTAGCACAATGTAAGCATTTTTCACATTGCGCTAGTGCAGGTAGAATAAAGTTGTGTGTTATTCAGGCTGCAGAATAACCGTGTTCCTCTTTTGGTTTGGGAAAAAGACTTCTGTTTTGAAAGAGTTCTAACAAGTTAAGTAAGTACACACTTATCTAAACGGGTGCTGTCATAATCAGGCTCTTTTCTGGGTCTGAAAATGCAGCGCTATAAAGATCATGTGTTAAAATCACTAATAGTAAACAACTAACTCATTCTGGTTCTAACTGTAATTATTAGCTTTATTGCAGTGCTTTGAAGTCCGCTTCCAAAACCTGTTCCCTACTTTCACCACTTTAAGAAGGAGCACAGCAAGCTCACTGTGAGAAGCATTATGGATGTCACTTAAGGTAAACAAGCAATTGTAAATTAAAGTCAACAGAGTAAGTCCATTTTGTTTTTTAACCACTTGAACAGCTACTGAAAAATAAAACTAGTAAGAGAGACTGTTGAATCTGGTAAAGAAAAACTATTTAGTATCAGAATCTTAGGAAGACTGCAATATACATGAATATAAATCATGAGATTTCTTTTAGAATGAACTAGATCTCATCATATTATCAAAGTTTTAAAATTATTTTTAAGGGAAATAGATCTCATCCTATTATCAAAAAGAAGTTTATCACAAAACATATTGTCAGGGGACTGTTTGTATGAACTACTCCTGCCATGCACTTACAAGTGTAATTTAGGACTTGGCAGCAGGTTTTTCTAACATCAGTTGGATCCTGGTGACTAATTCTGACCTATGCAACTTTAAAAAAGTTAGGGTTAAGCGTTGTTTTCAAGCCTCAGGTGCCAGCTTGGCCTTTGTCTTTGGTCTCCTCTTGGGACATTTTTCGGAGGCGGCATCAAAGCTAGACCCCGGAGAGCATCACACAGAAGCCGATTCGGGGAGCAAAGGGAAAGTGCAGCAGCCACCCCCATGTCGGGTTTTCGCTGCTGATGTGCAATCTGCCAGGTGGAGGATGCTGTACCAGCTCAGGTGACCAAGTCTGTCCCATCTTCATTGCCTCCTTGCATTGGGATGGAGCAATTTCTGCATCAGCAGGTCACAGAAGACTCAGTAGGGACCAGAGGTGGCTTGTGGCAGCACCAGGGGTAGTGGGGCATGGGGCAAAGAGAAGGAAACCTGACAAAGTTTCGGATAAAAAAGTTAAATGAAAATAATGGGGTGGGCTGTGATTGCAGAAATACCTTTGTTGTTATTTTGGAGCTACACAGAAGTTTCGGTATATTTGGTGTGTTTTGTAATTAGTGGGAGCTGAAGAGTGCAACTCTTAAAAAACCCCCGTACAACTGGCGTGCTTAATACAAGAAGATTTGACTTTACAGTAATTAAAATTCTGAGAACTTGACAGCATCCCCATACAGATTAATTGCAAGCAAAGTCTATGTTTTTAATGGCTGTGATTTACACCTTCCTACTTTTTGGAAATCAGCAAGCGGTTTTCCCCAGCCAGCCAAGGGTCACAGTCTTCTCCACACAGATTTGGCTGGTCTTTCCAGGCAGCGAGGATTTCAGTTGTGTCACTGAAATTGGAAAAATTGTACACACAAGTTCTGGGAGCTGATTCGATGTTCGCTTTGTGCTTTTAATGCTGTGGTTTCCTTTTGTGCTGCATACTGATAGGTCATCATTCCTTTATACTCGGCACTGGTCAGGCCGCACCTTGAGTGCTGTGTCCAGTTCTTGGCCCCTCAGTTTAAGAAGGATGTTGAGATGCCGGAGTGCGTCCAGAGGAGGGCGATGAGGATGGTGAAGGGGCTGGAGCACAAGCCCTATGAGGAGCGACTGAGGGAGCTGGGATTGTTTAGCCTGAAGAAGAGGAGGCTCAGGGGAGACCTTATTGCTCTCTACAACTGCCTAAAAGGAGGTTGTAGTCAGGCAGGGGTTGGTCTCTTCTCTCAGGTGACCGGTGACAGAACGAGAGGACATGGTCTCAAGCTTCGCCGGGGGAGGTTTAGGCTCGACATTAGGAAGAAGTTCTTTACTGAGAGGGTGATTGGCCATTGGAATGCGCTGCCCAGGGAGATGGTGGAGTCACCATCCCTGGAGGTGTTTAAGGAAAGATTGGATGAGGCAGTTAGTGACATGGTGTAGTTGACAAGTAGGAGTAGGTGTAGGTTAGGTCATAGGTTGGACTCGATGATCTCAGAGGTCTTTTCCAACCTTATGATACTGTGATACTGTGATACTGTGTCAGTAAAGCAGGTACGTAGCTCCTTCCCCTCCAAGCACCACATGCACGTGAATAGATCCTGGAGAAACTTCAAGTGTACATTTTCCCTGTTTTTTTCACAGTTTCAGAAAGAACCCTGAAATTAGAAGGTGACCTCAGAAGGGAGCAAAATTAGAATAATAGGTGCCAACATAGTGCCTTCAGTCCTGTGAAAGAATGCTGTATCAAAACTATTTCACATCTGTTTTACATTCCATTAGAAAACACAAGTGCCCAACCCCAGTAAAAATTATAACTAAAAATTCAGTATTAAATTTGAAAGATGATAGAATACACAGAGGAGAAGAAAATAATCAGAGCCCAGGGTGGGTCTATGCTCAAAATAGGATTAGGAGGCACTGATCCTTTAGCAAAGGCAATGAGGGAAACCAATGGGGATTGTCCTGCACTGTGCTGGGCAGAAGCTGAAGGTGATGTAGGTGCCTGAATACATCCAGTAATCTCTTCCAAGAGCTCTCCATTCAAGGCTGGGCGATAACATACTCCATTATCTACATAAATTATTACTTGAAGTTACATCACATTACTCAAATTTTATCCACGTTTTATTGGCAAAGGTAGTGCAGGTACAATTTGAAGGAAGATGTACCTTGTAGCACTTACATCTCTCAAGAAGACAGTATTGACAATATTTTCAAAGACCTTTGGAAAATAATTGGAATTATGAGGTCTAATTTCTGTTCCTTGCCTAGATCCCAACTTATAAATTCTGAATTTTTCTACAGTTACATCACATGTTACATTATTTATTTTGCAGTACAGCAAATATGGTCATGGATAAATGCTTGAGAAATTACTTTTTGCAAATATCCACAGAAATAAGATGGTGCTTCAGGAATAATATAATGAAAATGTCTGATACAGAAATATTCAAAATATTTTCTATTTTGTTTACTTGTATTTTAACAGGCCTTGGAATTTTTTACAACCCAGAACATGATTTTCTGCTTTATTTTAGTACTGTGATGGAATAAATGCCCTTTGAAGGAAAGCTGAACTTTTCTTCAGTTAAGGGCTTGAACTGGTCACTGGTTGTGAAAAAGTTCACTTAATATTATATTTTAACTGAAGTAATTGTGACACCAAAAGTACAGGAGTGGCACCAGATATTGTTAACTCATTTCTGTAGCAAGAATTTTCAGTGACTTTTTTATCTTGGGAAGAATAACATTACAATAGCGTAAACTGTTGCATAAATGAAAATGGAATATATTTTTATCCCAATTTTGGCTTTCCTTTCTGCTTTGAAATTTGTACAACCCTCTAGATTGTGATAGTTGTAAATTGTAGTGACAAGTTTTTTGCAGTATTTTGAATGAGATTATGACAGCTTTGTACACACTGCTGCCTTTGTCTTTTGCTCATTATTATTTGACGCATTAGTTATTTTCAAAATATAATAAAATCTTGTTTAAGCATGAATTGTTTCTTGTAATGTTAAGACATTTTTTTTTTTAAAATGAGAATTTTGTAAATTTCACCCCTATTTAAATTTTCAGTGTTTCAGAGGAGGCCTGACTTGTTTTATGTGTCATGTGGTTCTCAGCTGATGATCCCCATTTCAGGTTTATTCCTTGTTTTGTATATGATTCCAGCCGTGCAGGGCATCCTATGCTCCTTTTCTTTTTTTGCATCATCTGCATCAGAGCAAGTTTCATGCAATCACAGACTTTTAATGTCATTTGATCTTCATCACGCATCTGATACCAACAAAGAGAGTGCTCACAGCGTGATCGCCTCAGGAATTACAATGTGGCAGGACCTTGCAAGGCCCTGGTTCTTCCATCACTCCCCCAGTGACCCCATCCCCTCTTCAGTATTCACCCAGCGGGTGGTGGAGCACTGGAACAGCTCCCCAGGGAAGCAGTCACGGCACCAAGTCTGCCAGCATTCAAGAAGCATTTGGACAATGCCCTCGTCACTTGGTGTGAACGTTGGGAGTGTCCTGTGCAGGGATAGGAGTTGGACTTGATCCTTTTGCGTCCCTTCCAGCTCGGGTAGTTCTATGATTCTGTGATAATTTGCTACTCTTTGCACAGTATCATTTCTCTTTACATCAACTTTGAACTCAAGTGCCAAAAATTACTGAAGAGTTTTTGATTGCCAGGAAATCTGTGGAGAAATGTGGTGCTGTGGAATAAGTTTTTATTCCAATAGAAATAAAATTTTAAGTAGAATTACATTTCTCGTGAATAATTGTTGGATGCGGGGTTGATGGTTAAACTCATTTGCTTTTATTGTCTTGTATTAAAAAGTACTAGAAACAAATCTAATTGTTTTTACAGTAAAAATGTTATCTTTATTTGTGAATTAATTATTTATTTTTGACGGATGAATAGTAATGCTTCAAAGCATGACATTCGGATCTCTTTGGCAATCACAGAAGGGGAAGATATTTCACGTCATCCATCCAATAGCTCTGCCAGGGCTGGCTGGAGGGACACTTCCAGTGTTTCCACACTGTTTTATTTCTGCTTCATTCTTTGTAGTTATGATTTTGTTAAACTGATGTCAGAAAATAACTGCAGCTTTAATTATTCACTTCTTCTGATTAACTATCTTAAAATAAACATTATGCTACTCTTTCCATTCCTTCCCCTTTTTTCATTACTTATCCAACTTGCGCTGTTCATTAATCTTGGGGTTTTTCCATGACACCGTAATGGCTCCTACTGCCCAGCAATCATTATCTCAGTGCCACTTGTCACCAGCTTTTCTATCCATCAACCCTCCTCATCTGTCAGGGTTGCGGGTCGCTGATGGCACCATCCGGGAAACACCAGGGCCCCCTCTGCCTGCCCCGATCAGCTGCAGTAAAAATCCCCCAAATCCTTAATTTCTCATCCTTGGGTTCTAAGCTGGTATTTTTTTTCCATGGTTATGTTGTCACCTCGCACCTTGCCACAGGATACTGACAGCAGGAATCAGGCCAGATCCATAAAATTAAGGTTTGAGAGGACACAAACGCAGATTACAGTGATGAGTTCTGGGTAAGACTTGCTAGGTTTTTCTGTAATATTACAGGTCTTGTACACCTCAGATATTCAAAGAAATGCAATGCTGGACACTGAATTCCATGAAACTAAAATAAATACATGTTAATACATATTAATGCAGTGATTTTTTTTCCAGTTCCTTTGGACAGTACTGGCTCATGTTTTCAAAGTGGTCTCCTAGCTCACAACTGTTATAACTCTTTTCCTAAAGTGAAAGGTGAAACTAAATTAATACCATGCCCAAAACCTCAGACTCCAAAATAAAAATAGAAAATATTTTGAAAGCTGGTTATAAACCCATGAGCAGCTCCAGGAAAAAGAACGAGGCTGTGCTTCAGTGAGCAAGATCTCCTCACATGCCCCTTTGCCTTCTGCTCTCTCCAAGAGCCAGTGAGGTGCAAGATACCAGTGTTTATACTGTCTGTAGACCTCACTACAATTTATTCAGGAAATCTCACAGCTTTGCAGACAATTAAGGAACCTGGTTGCCTTGCAGAGGGCTTCTAAGCTGTCTAAAGGGAAACTTCTTTCGCACACTCAGAGAAAGTTTAACAAAGTCTGAGGGTACTTTGGTTGGAGGATGTCAAGGGAAATTGAACCAGCTCTTCGACCACTCATTCAATTCAAAATTCCTTTTCATCTTTTCTTGTGCTTCTTCACACTCTTGTTCAACACCCTATTAACAATTTGTGTAACTCTTTTGCCTGGAATATAGCTGCTCCACCAGACTGTTGACTCCAATTTCATAAATGTGTAAGAAGTGAGCAAATTAAGTAGTATGAACTATGACAGTCCTCTGACACCGACAGTGTAGTGTACTGGCCCACACATGCTGTACAGCATAATGATTACATTACAATCTTGTGATATTATTCAAAATGACTTCAGATAAATGAATGATAAACTAGGGGTTATGCTTCCTTTATTACAGGGCTGATAAGGTAGCTAATCAGTGTCCAAGTATATGTCATTACATAAATTATGAACCAGGGTTTGATGTGTATTCCCAAAGAGCCAGAGCCCGAGTGTCATCTGGTATAAGTCTGCAGCCTGAAAAATGAATTCTGAAAACAACAGCCATTTTTGTTCTAACTGTATTAATAAATTGGTAATAAATAACCTTAAAAGGTTGTGAGAAAGTCTTTTAATCTATTAGCAGAATTTTATACTAACTAATCCTACATTTTCTTTGATATTGGAGATGAACTTTCCATGCAAGGATTTGGACCCTCATGTTCCCTCTAAAGGAGCGATCTTTTGACAGCTCTGAGTAGAATAAATAAAGCATTCAAATTGCTCTTCTCCTGCACAGAATAAATTCGTTGCAATTTGGAAAGCCTAATGGCAGGGCGGAAGCTGCCCCTTCTTCATTGCGCTGCTGCCGAGATTCTCAGCAAAACACCACTTGTGCTGGCAGCCGGTGCATGTGGGTGCTGCCAGTCACTGTTGTCTTCTCAGGGTGGATGGACCACAATAGAAAGGTGAATCCAGCATTAAGCTTCTCCTGCAAACTCACACGTCCTCTTGTTTACACCCAACTATCACTTAGCTGAGATGAATAAGCAAGAACTTTGCTGACTGCTGCATTTTACCAAAACTTCTGTACTCAGACATGGTATTTTCAGCAAAGAGCAAATGAGCTGCCTCTGTAGTGCTCCACACATCATTTACACGGAGTAAGAGGTCTGAAGCTGGTCTGCTTTCTGGGTAGTCAAAAAAAGCATTAAATATATATATCATTTTAAAAGTAATAATATACGCTTGTTTTACGTGTTTTGATTATATACATTTCTGAAAAGAACCCAAATCCTATGAATCAAGAGCAACGTAGGCTTTTCCAAGATATTTTAAAATATGGAGGGGTATTTTTCTTTTTCCACAGTGAAAACTGTTTAGGCAGGGGGGAGAAAATTTCTCTTTTATAGCATAGCTACTTTCTGTCAAAGGCACCATTTGAAGATCTTTAACCAGCTCTGCTGGCAATCAAATGCCCCCACACACACTGCAAAAATGCTGAGAGCTGGGGGACCAGCATTTGGCTTTGGTTACATGTATGCAGATTTTGTACACTCAAGTCTGTGTGTCTGACAAGACTTCAAGGTTGAGTTCATCTTAACTGCAACTGAACTGAACACATTTGAGTGAAGATTGACTTATAGAGCACTTGGATTTACAGATACTACCAGTAATGTTTACATAGTTCTCTCGGTGTTTCAACTGTAATCCTATTGCTATCAGAATTCAGTTGAAACCTTATTTTTCATTTAGTTGCTGCAATGTAGTTGGAGAGTCACTTGTGACTTGTGTAGGCATAAGAGAAAGAAGTGGGCTTTTCCTTTTGTTGTTGCCAAGGTCTGCGTTCTTCATGTAAATTATAGCTACTCCTGTAGTGGCCACAGGTATGGCTGTGATATATGGTGAAGATGTAAGAATAACAATTATATATTTTACTTTTTCTTCTCAAATAAGCTTGGGCTGCATTAGCTTGTTGTGACTACCTTGGTCTTGGAGGCCAGCTCCAGGGACTGCTACAGCAGCTGGAATTAGGAATATTAGACCTGCTATTCATGACCATCCCCTTATTCTTCAGCTGCATATCTGAATTTTCCTGCCATGGCTGTAGCTCATCTCTTCTGGGAAAGGACTTGGCTGCACAAGAAGTCATATTTCTACTTCTGTCCAGGAGTTTCTGCAAAACAGAGGAGATGCCACTGACTCTGTTTACTCTGAGATCAATAGGTGCCAATTATATGCATCAAACTGCCTTAGCAGAAATTGTCCCAATGTCTGCAGCTGGAACTAATGCAATGATAGAAGGAGTTTTCTAAGAATCGCTAAAATATCTTTCAACAAATAAGGACAATGCTATAATAGACATAGGAAATGTCTGCACTGAAATCCTGGTAAAACAGTTCATGTGCATCCAAAACTGGACAGGAAGATACACAGGTTTTGCTAAGCATAGTGAAAGCAACTTCAGGGAGCAAATTCTACTCTACCTCCAAAATCAATTTTTTGACATAAATATGGAGATGCATAAGTCTTCCCAGAACTAGATGCCCAGATTAGATTCTGGTAGGTACCACTCATCACAACACTGGCATTGCAAACAAGATTGCCTTTTGGAAGATTTTCTTTCAATTATTTGCCATTTGCCATGACATCCTAAAGACGCTGTTCTTCATTACCTGAAGAAATAAACAGACAAACAAATGAGAAGGTTAATCCTTCCTCTCAGCTTTCCAGTGAATCCACATCTTGTCATTTCAACTGAAACTCCCCAAAGTCTGACTTAGTGTTTCAGTTTGTGTACAACTGTGTGCAGTCCAGAAATTGGACCATGTACCAGGAATGAAGAAGTTTGGAGTTTACTTGTGGATTTGCTGCAAAGTGATTCTGTGATCTTGGATAAATCTCAGTCTGTACCCACCTATATAAAGAGGACAGCAAATGATACCTAGTCCACTGCAGTGAGAACCTTCTGTTGCTGTTGCTGTTGCTGGCGGTATATGATGCAAAAGCCAGCACCGCTGCTGGTTTTGGAACTAAGCTTGGCATTTGCAGGGCTGATATTTAGAAATAGAAATCCATTAATTTGCTAGTGGAGCAGATTTGGTGTACATTCCAGGAACATGAAGTTGTATGGTCCTACTTTTATAGTCGCGTTTCATGGAAGAATTTGCATTTAATATTTTCAAATTATTTTCATTGATTATGGTATGAAAATATGAGTGCAAAGAATCTCATAAAAAGTCTTTTAATATTCCTATTTCGGACTTTAAAAACCGACATCAATTATCCCAGTAGTTGTTTCTTTTGGGCTCAGTTGTTCTAATTTGCATCAGAAACACAAGGAGTTACAGAGAATTACACAGGATATGATACCAGCCCTAGAGAGCTTGCTGTCTAATTTAAAGCTAGACAAAGCAAATGAAATGGAAGAAGACAAAGAGGACAAGAGTAACAGCCATCAGATAATGCCATATGTTATCTGAGATCTAAACCGGATGGCTCTAAATCATCTGAAATACTATTAAAATTTAATTCATTAAACGCTATGCACCCTGATAGCTCCTCAACCATCAACAATTTGTCCACTTTTTTTGTAGCTGTCATAACCGTCTCAGAGACTGATGAGATCTGAATGTTTTGAGTAAACATCTAAATTGTGTATGTTTACCAAAATCAAATCCCAAAGTATGCAGCATCCTCTGATCATTAGTGAGAACTCATCAGCCGTAAGCAAGAAATCAGCTCCTCCACTCGAGCTCTTCAAAAAGCCTCTCTTCAGGAAAAAAGAGCAACAGGAAATGAAAATTGGCCTTAACCAACACAGAAGCAGGTGCTGAAGATCACAGTGATGACGAATGAGGGTCCCTGAGAATCCCCTTCCTATGTCCCCATCTTTCCCTTTCTGGGAGTCTCTAGAACTTAGTAATCATCAAACGAAGGAACATCAGAGGGAAACTCAGAAGAGGGGAAAACACAACGTGAAAGGCTTATCTGTTCATCAGTCCGTTGTGGCATTTCAAGATTTCAACAAGATTGAAGTATTGGCTTGCAAGTTTCCCTTTTTCACTCCAGTTCCCTGGAGCATCCTACCTAAAGCCAGGGCACTGCTTGCTGAACATGGCTTTGGCTGTGGTAGCCCTGTGGACTACAAGACAGACGCTTGAATGGTTCTCCATCACCTCCAGCGCAGGCACTAGGGCGAGCTGATGGCAAAGGGAGTGGGCTGCAGCCTGTACACACCAGGGGAGATTTCTGCATTTGGGGTGGGTGAGCGGTACATGGCAGCCAGGTGACACCTTTTGCTCAGGGGCTGTCCTGGTGATTTTGCTGCAATTTTCCTGTTTTTTGGGGGCCAAATCATAATTTTTCTCTGCAAAACTGAGCATGTTGTCTTTGCACAAGGCTCTGGGTGGGGTGGGTTGTAGAGGGTCTGTGTGTGGGATGCTGGACTTACACGTCTGCAGCAGTGCAGGGATGTCCCAACAGATGTGGGCACCACTGGAACTGGGTTTCCATTCATACAAGATCTTTGACTATTTAATCCAACCAGAGACTAAGAACCAGAAATAGGATCTTTAGCAAAGAACTTCTTTAAAAAGAAAATGCAAAAGCAGAACAATTGCTTTATCATCTAAAATGACATGCGGCAATTTGAAAGTAGAACAATCTGTTCTTGTGTACAATCACGAGAACTGAACTGGGTATACATTTTTCGCACTCTTATAGTATTCTCATCAGTTGTTTCATGCTTATAGTAATAACAATTAATTATCATTGTATCCTGATATAACCATGTTGACTGAAATGGAGTCACACAAGGGATTAATTTGGTCCAGTATAGTTTTCCGTCATTGCATTTCTTGCCTGTGTTTTTTCAAAGCATTATTATAATAAATTAATTTGAAAATTGTTAATTGTTCAATTGTTAATTGAAAAGTTAATCTTATTCTCCAGATTCTTCAAACATAAAACCTCTGATTCTTCTTAGCAAATATTTACAGCCCGAGGCTTGGGCAGTAACTGAGTATGATGCCGTCAGAACTAAAATTGGAGGACGGCAGCAATTTTTAAAACCAAACACAGTATTTACAAAGTGTGTTGCACACAATGGACAATATTGTAAAAGAAAAATATAATACATGTGTACAATAAGGTGAAAACAAATACGTTTTCATTTTTTATTTTGTTGACTGGTATACAAGGTTCTAAAAAGGATTTTTTTTCCTTTGTGAAGAACACACTACAGATTTACAATATTATATTCCACTGTATACATTTGCTAACAAAAAATACCACTACTGTATCCACACCAGTGACAAATCTGCCAGAAAGTGACTAGTTGATATGCCTTTTTATTACTGCAGCTGCCTTGTTTTTTCTAGTCAAAATAAAAGAAAATCACAGGATCCTTAAAATAATAGCTGACAGCAGGTAGTTACTGAGAAATGCATGTCCCTGGCTCTTAACTTTGTAGCATCCATCCAGATGGCAGATTAGAGGCTGGGATCTGCAGGTTGGTGACAAATACATGGGTAATAGCATTCAGCTTGCCTAACTGTAAAAGTGAATTCACTATTCCTCTTTGATTGTAGACCTGACATGTCAGATGAGAGGAGGCTCTGGAAGAAGCTGCCAAAGCAATAGCACAAATAAATGCCAGACACAAGTGCTGCTTGATGTAGGATTACAAACACTGTACCTATCATCAATTCAAATTTAGCTGATATGTAAAGTCAGCAATGGTGTTACATCAGATGAGCAGCACAGATGCAGAGGTCTGATGGGTACCTGGGTACGGTTACAGGAATCGGGCGGCCCCTAATGACTTCTCCCCGTGACACAATGGCAGTGATTGGGTTTGCCACGAGAAAGCAATGCTTCTGGAATTGCACTCGCAACATATGGCATGCAAGGCGCTTAGCAGTCAAGGCCTAATTTGTCCCTCTGCCCTTCCCTATGCCATGTTATCAATCACTTGACTTTTGAACACCCCTGATCCATGTCTTTCCCTCCCTCTCTTTTATTTTTTTTTTATTTCCCACCTCCTTCTTTCTTTCTTTTCTTGAGAAGTGCAAAACTGAACTCAGGAAGGAGGTGGTGGTAAACTCAGTGCTCATCTCTTAATGCTGACTTTGCTTAGGGAAGGTCTTCCAGCAGCTCAATTACTCCAGCCAATAATTAGTGATGCACACCAGCTGAGGATCTCTGGGCTGAGCCTTGCTCTCTGCATTAGTTACAGGGTAGAAATTGCATGTTAAGGGAGTTTTGCATTGTCATTGCATGGAATTGATCCTGCTAGGAAGAGAAACAGGGCTCCCTGCTATCTCGGTGTCATGGATGCTCAGGACCCTTGTGCTTTCATTGTTGGTGTTGGAAAGAAGACACTGAAAAGGGCAAGCAAAGCTCCTATTGTCTGCAGTGGGAGGAACTTAATCCTGATATTCCTATTCTAACTTTTTTGCATATAATTTACTGCCAAATTATCAATATAAAAATATAGTGTCTCTTCATAACCTTTGCATGTCTTGTTTCTTCAATGAAGACGAAGAGTGACACCGCTGATGATGTTTGTAACGAGGCAGGTGGAGAAAGCTTTTGCCTTATAATTAATTACAACTCAAGGCTTCATTTTTATACTCACCTTCGGACTCCAGCCTGCTCTTTCTTTGCTAAGAATAAAGCAATATCCATTGAAATTAGCTTTATAAAAAGTAAAGGTTATATAAATCTCAGGAAATCCCACTTTATATATGGATTTGTTCAACAAGTATATATAAGATAACATGAAAAAACATACAGCAGATTAAAAAACTGTTCAAATAGGATGAATACGTATATATGTGTATTGTTTTTTGTTTCTAAAATGTCTACTTGTGCCTTGTATTTTGGCTTGACTTGCAACATCAGTTTTACTTGTACAGAATGTATATACCACTGCTTTTGTTCATTTGTTGATATTTCATTGTTTATGTGACAAATTCTGTTGAAAAGCCAAATGCAAGAATGGCAATGAAAGCCCAGCGTAAAAGTGTTGACTAATATTTTCCAAAAACAGTCCTTCGAACACAGTCATCGAGAATTTAGATGGGGAGACCATGTGGCTGTCATGTATATCCTGAAAGAGGTAATGATCTTGCCCCTTCCTCTAGCAGGACTTCCGTTTTGTCAGTCTGTCTTCCCAGGGTCCAAGAGTCTCAATGCTGATGGCTAAATTGTGCTTTACATTGCACAGGTTTAAAGATGAATTCTGGCTTAGTTCAGGGGATTTCAAAACATTGTAAGAAGAAGCAGAATTTGCTCTAACTCCGTAATCTCTGCTCAAATCAAAGCTCAACCAGATGAGACTGAACTTTTTTTTCTCTCTATTATTATTAAACTCTTATCTCCCCAATCCAGAAAAGCTTTTGTAGATCAAGCATACCTGGAGTTTCATCCAGGTCCCTGTCAAATTGCTCTATGTCATGTAGTGAAGACCAAGGATTAACCTATTTAGATCGACAAATTGAGAAGTAATATGAAGACACCAAAATCTGAAATGTTTTTAAGAAAATACAGGTGCGTAGTGGCATTATTTATTGGTTTCTTGTATTCATCAAGTTTTAATGTTTCATTTAGTTTTCTCTGGTATTTAAAATGTAACAGTTCTCTCTTCTTGAGAAGCCGTATGTTAGCAGGACTGGTCTTACAGCACTCACTCATCTCCCCTTCGTACCCACAAAAAGTTTCTTCACTAGAGATCCTTTCACATACCTGATTTATTACCCACAACTCTCAGTGTTATTGTATCATTTTAGTCCTAAATGATACTGGTGCTCAAATACTCTTGTTTACCGGCTAGTCATCTAATCATTGCTTTACATAATCATATTTATACTAAATAAATAACAACAATTAACTTTGTTTTAAGTGTAGTTATTTGAAATACAGTAGTGGTAATATCTGCCAGAAGCAAATAAACATATTAGCAGGAAATGCTTAAATGATCTGGATAACCCTATGAGCTAGCATAGCAGGTGGTAATATCCTGTTTTTAAATTACATTTCAGCAAGTGAACATAATAAATCCTCTTGTGTTATATATTTCGCTGGTAGCAACTTATACTCACATTATTCTATTTGACCTCATTACTGCTAATCATTATCACATTTTTAATAGCTGCCACAGTGAGTGAAACAGTTAATACAGTATTTCTTGCCGAAAGAGAGCCTGTCAGGTTATTGATGACAAATTAAAATTAATAAAGAAGATCTGTGTTGAATTTGAGGGAATGGAATAACTGCGAGCATCCAGATGATTGGAAAGGCCTCTGGGGTACTCTGTGAAGAGTAATGTTTTTGGTGTACGTGTATTGTCTTGAAAGGAACGCTAAAACTGCCAAATCTCTGCTTTTGCCTGGAAGACTTCCTGAAATAGGAGCTGTATTCTTTTGGCCCTCATCACATGTAATTTATCCCTGGGAGAGTTATTTCCCGCTCTGTACACCTCCACTCGGTGCTATAATAACAGCCAGTTGCTGGGGCTCTGCAGTTTTATTTACCTCGCTGAGGATCTTTACAAGAACCATCACCAGCAGGTCTGGATGAGGCAGTAAATAAGTAAAAGTCCAATATTGAATTCTTGCCTTGCTCTTTGCTGAAAATTTTGCCCATTGTTGTTTATTTAAAACTTTCTGGGGCTGTACAATCCTCCTCACAGCAGCAGCAAAGCATCGCTATCCGGTGTCCAGGCGCTCTCCCTTGCCACAGAGCCGGCGGGGTGTACCGGGCGCTAACTAACTGACTTTATGAAAAATTAATGCATTTACATATCCTCCAAACGCTCCTGCCTGTGTTTAAAGAGCAGTGTTTATTAGAGGTGAGGGCTCTGCGGGGACGGGGCGGCCGCGTGGCAGGAGACGTTCCCCGTCGGGGAGGGCAGTTCAAGGCCATCCCGAGGTCCGGAATTAATTGAACATTGCAGTATTAGCTCAGTCCTTAGCAGACAGTAGTCCACAACGCAGAATCACCAGACATAATTTTGACTGTGCCC
Organism: Neomorphus geoffroyi; assembly: GCA_033558235.1. Lineage (NCBI taxonomy): Eukaryota > Metazoa > Chordata > Aves > Cuculiformes > Neomorphidae > Neomorphus > Neomorphus geoffroyi. The sequence goes on from JAUMJM010000016.1 coordinate 28,405,480, forward strand.
AGGAGGCATACCAGGGAGACTGAATTATCTCTTACCAAAAGAGAAAGTAGTCCTTTGAGGTCAATGGCGGAGGTCGTCGGTGGGTCAGCGCAGAGAAACGCCAACACGAGATCTGCCCTAAAAAAGAAAAAAATAATGGTCCAATTACGGCGCGTAAGCAAGTCATGCAGAATTTCTTCACACAAAGGGGTTTTCTTCTGGAATCGAGAAGTTGCTGGCAGACAGCAGAAAGAGCATTTCAGGGAGGTACTAACATGAAATGTTTGGAAAGTAAAATGGAAGGTGCGGCTGTTAATTGCTTGACAACCTTTAAGGTGCAAAACTGCTATGTAGTGTTCAGCAGATTCATCCGTATTTTCTCAGAGTATGAAACAAAGCTCTGGTGGATTGTATGGTCTTCTTGTCTGTAATATTAATATGCTTTGCCTACAGAAAGATGGTGTCTTTACTGTAAAAGCCTCACCTAAATGAGGAGCGGCCAGAAATGGGGTTATTTCTTTGAGGAGTTATTTAGAACTAACCCCATTTGGAGAAGGGGGCAAAGGCATTATGGGCTTCTGAGTGGTAGAAAACTGGAGCAAATTTGAGAGTTATGAACTCTATCTGAAGATTCAGTCACACCAGACCCTTCCCCCACCTCCAGCCTGAGACACACGCTCCTTGTTGAGTCCTGATGCTCAGCGAATGGCTATGCAATTAAAAGATGTCAGACCTATAGACCTCTGTCTGCACCTAGAAATGCATCTTTTCACACAGGAGTAAAGGGTGCTGAGACCCTCGGCACTGAAGGTAAAACTTTGTGCAGTTTGCATGTTTGACAGATCCCACTCAAATTGCTCTGCCGGTGAAATTTAAAATAAAAATATAGGAAATGAGGAGTTAATTCAATTAAACATTTTCCCACCCACATTTTACCTTTCCTCACCACTCAAGGGAATCATTCATGGAATGTATATCACCAGCAGACTTATTTTTACCATTATTTTTAACTTAATGAGTGTACCTTACACATCAGAGAGAAAGTACAAAGGTTAAATTTTACATTAAGAGCACATTGCAACATGGTATGCAAATATTCCTATGCAAATCTAAAGCCACCAGAAGATAAATGTGTTATATTTTTAACCAGTTAACTATGACTGTGAAGTATGGTGCAAGATATTCAGTAGTTTCATTTTATATCTTTCTTGTAAATAATGCATAAAGTATGTAGATGTTGTCAAAATATGATTAAGCTATTAGCTTTATAGTTTTCATAGTTAAGAATGTGTTCAGCATGTAGCTCATAATAACTCATTTCTAAACGCAGACACCATTATAAAATATTTCTTGTTGAAGTGAATGTTATCATGTGACATAATGATTTTGCTTAAAACCAAGTTAAATGAGGAGTAAAATTAAACAATATTGCATGAATTGTGTTTGACTAATTTTGTGTCACATTATATTAGCCAAGCTTTCAAAATATGTGTTAATGACAAATAGTGTAAGCCCCTAACATACTTTATATGTCTGTAAAATCACCCTTAAGTCATTAGCTTTTAAAGGTTCATTTTGTTTTCAGTTTTTGTAGCCACTGGCTTTTTAGTGATTACTTTTGTCTATGAAACTAGACATGATTAAAAAAGAGATATTTTACATAAGTCTTTGGGACTTACTGCCATATTATGGGGGCATACTGTGTGCATTAAAACAATGTCTAATAATTGATGAGCTCTACAGATTTGAGGTAAACATTGTTAAGGGTGAATTTTAATGTTTACGTCGTATTTACATAAGAATCACGCTGAGCTTTTAATCAACAGTTTGTTGCTTTTATGTCTGGATTTATCTGTTGCCTGCTATGAAAATCTTTCAAACTAAATGCAGTGAATGTCTTACAGAACTCTGGGTTTAACTCAAAAATGCCTGAATTTGCTTCAGTGAGATAACTGTCTCCTTTTGGTGTATCGTAAGTGCTATGAGAGTGTGGCAGTGTGGTCTTGCAGCCTTCCGAGCGTGTGTGTAAAGTTGGACTTGCCATCTACGGGGCAAGACTATCTGTAAAGGGGCTGTAGTGCTGAAACAGAGCAGGGTGAAAAGCTACACCGGTTTCTTTTCTGGATGAACGTAAGGGCTTATCCAAGCCTGCACACCCAGATGGACGTCTCTAATCTCTGTTTAGCTGTCTTCCTGAAATTGCCTGTTATTTTCTCCCTCTCTCTCTGCGTCCCACTTGAAATACAGAGGAAAGGTGGGCATCCAGCTGAGCTCCGTGTCTTGTCCCAGGGATTTCAGAAAGCGCCATCACCAGAAACAGAGTGGCCTTTCCCTGTGAGTCTAGGGCCAGGCAGGTCTAATACCACCTCTGGAATATTTCTTCAGAAGGTAAAAAAACTTAACCCCCAAAGCATTTTATGTGGTGTTTAGCTATTTTTTTTTTAAAAAAAAAAATGGAAAAAACTTGTTGCAGTGGGCTAGGGTGATGCTCAGTAGTGCCAAGTGGCTGAAAGGGAGGTAAAGGCAACATGCTGAGGATGGGGGGAAGGTGCAGAGAGAAGGCAATGCGGTGGTTTTTAGTGTTTCAGTGCTCAACTTCTTTGATAAAATCTTCATTCTGCCCACCCTACCCTTGTGCCTTAGAAAGCTACAGCTTTATCTCAAGAATTTTCCCTCTGGACACTTGTCGGAACAAAGAGTATGGACTTTGCATATCATTTATCCTCTTGTATATAAGGAGCTTGTCACATCTTAATGTTGAACCTCACCAGAGAGCAGACCTCTCGAGCACTCAGCACTCTGCTTTGCATTTGGGTGGGAAAAGCGGATCTGTGGTGCTGCTCTGGCTTCTGCCTGCCTTTCGCAACTCATCTGCCTGCTCCTGCCATGCAACGTGTGCCGCTGGCTCCATGGCATGTACCAACTGGAAGGGGGGGCGATAACAACTTGGCAGGGGTGCTAGGCAGGGTTTCAGCAGAGGGAAATCACAAGAAAGACTGGAATCTTCAGGAAATCACTTCTGAGGTGGCCAAATTTGTTTATTAGCTGCTATCATCAAACTTCTGACATTCTTTATAATATTTCCATGAAATGAAAATTTCTGGTAAGGACTCCATTTTGGAAATTCAAGAATGGTATTGGAATGATAATATTTGTGTGCATTCTTCTTTGGGAAAGGAAAAAACCCAAACCTACTCCAAGTTACATTTTGTAATTATCCTTCTTATATACTGCTAGGGTTTGAATCCAAAGCCTTCAGAATAATGTGTTGACATTCTACTGCTGTGGAAGAAAGAGTTTATTATCATCTGGGGGAGGTCTCATAGCACCAGCAGACAGGGAGGATCTGGTTCATGTGTTTGGGTCCTGGCTGAAGAGGGAGGGCAGCAGTTCACACAGCTGAGGCTGGACCAGATCCTGCAGCTCTGCTGGGTCCTGGTCACTCAGCTGGGGTCGGGCTCCCAGTCTGACAACCAAATTACCCAGGAGCTGGATGAAAAGGTGGAACGTTAGCATCTCACAAAGAGCTTTTACAGTGGAAAGTATTAAACAATCCTGACATAGTGATCACTGGGGAAAGGAGTTCCTCTCAGAAACTAGGGCTATCAAAACCTCTAGTTTAAGTTAGTTCTTTACTCACGGCACTGGTTTCATGCATTGCACTTGCCTACTTAAATCCTTTGAATGCCAAAATATTTAATAAGGGCTGTGGGACCAGGGCTTTTTTCATGTACTGAGTTTATGACATGTATGAATGGCTGAGCCTTGGCTTCCACTTCAGGGAAAATGGTGGCAATGTTTTCCTCTTGCCTGTGTAATGCCCTTCACATATGCAGTGGATGCCAGTAGGAGAGAAGAAATATGTGGCTTGTTTAAGGTAGAGCAGAACGAGTTGTCAGCTACAGTTTCTTGTTGGCAAGAAAACCTCTTACAGCCCCTGAGCAGCTGAAACTTAAACTTTACATCGTATTCAAAAATCTTGTGTTTGAGGAAAGTCTCTCTTTATGCACGTGTCTGAGTCCACAGAGGCAACAGTGGCTCTGCATGGGATTTCACAGAGCTGAAGCTAAGGTTGCGTAGGCTAAAGGTGCATCACTATGTGAGTCCTCATCCTTTGGCAACATCAGGACATTAGCCCTGTCCTGTCCTGGCTTTTTAGGTCCACTCTGAGGATGAATGGATTTGCAAAGATGAATGTGGAGTGTAATAAATAGAGCAATAACACAGTGTCCTGTTCTAGAAGATATTGTAGAATTGCCAGCTAGTTACAGCTCTTCTGCACCAACTCCGGAGTCCATGGTCGCTTGTTTGCAGCGGGCTACAAAGTGACCTTCAGAGAATGCAGATGTATGCGATACCTCAGTGTTCAGAACTACTTATTCTCAAAATTATTTGCTCTTTCAGTAACTTTCTTACGTGTTTTGCTGCTGTTATTTGTAGAAGCAGAGGACAAGACAACTGCACTAAATTGTCAAAGGAAAGCAAATGGTCTCCATTAACTACCTAGGTTTCTCACTGGGTTGAAACTGGATTGGCACACCTTTAAAGGACAAGTGGGCAATGTGGATCAGCCTGGTTTAAGTAAATATCTTCAGACATATTCCCCAAACCCTAACTGCAGCAAGAAAGGGTGATTTTATTTCCAACAGCCTAAAGTGCGATTTTGCCAGGGTGCCCCAATGAATTAAGCAGTGGGCTTCTACTCTGGATGTACGATTTCATTATCATGATTGAATAACGCAGGGTAAGTCATCTATGATCTGTATCTCATTTTCCCATTGAGAAAGTGGATCTACAAGATGCTATAAGACTTGCTGGGTGTATGGCCTATGTGAAAACTACAGGGAATTGTTCTTGGCCATAATTATGGGGAATATAATATCTATGTCTAATTTAGAATTCTAAAACAAAAAAATAATAAATTGAAATAACAGAACATAAACATCTATTTGGAAGACAGAGAAGTCCAATACTACAAACTCAAACAGTTCCTAGAAAAATTCTTGGGAATATTCACAGTGAAGTTGGTGTCAGTGTTTTTGAAGGATTAGAGCCAAATTCAATTCTCTTCCTCACAGAAAGATACCACAATTGCCAGGTGGAGGTGTGGGTCTTAAGCACTGTCAGAGAAGACAGCTTTGGGAAGCAGGATCTGGTGGGTTGTGTGTCCCCACCAGCAGGGACTAGTACAATAACCATCTGAACAATGCAAGGGACAGATATTTCACCTTCATTTATTTTTCCAGGTTTTTTTCCAGGTAAAATACCCTCTGAATATTGGGATTTTTTTAAAGGATATACAAGAGCCATTATGATTACTTCACTTTGCTAATTTTCAAATTTCACTTAGTTCAATGAGCTTTCTGGCAACTTTCAGAAAAGAAAGGCTGTCAAGGAGGATGCTGAACATCAGAATGGTTGGAGATGGTCCTGATCATATTAGCTAATACTCTGTTGACTCCTGATTAATACTTTGGGTGCAATCTATCATGATGCAATGACAGCTCTGCCACAGCATTACACAGAGTTGATTGAACTGGTGATTTCCATAGCTATTTCTGGAAGATCAGCAGAAGAAAAACAAAGCAGGTGAAATGGATAGCTAGCAGTAAAGCTGTTTAAATATTTATAAAACAGTTAGCTAAGATTCAGGATCCATTTAACATATCCAAATTTGATACTGTAAGATGAATAATGGCTCTTCTATAATGCCATTCGATTTATTTATTTATTTATTCTTTAAAATTTTATTACTACTTTCGCTACGACTTGAAGAAAGATTTTGAAAGTAATATATTGTCCTTGGATCAAACTATGAATGATCATAAAATGTCAATCTGGAATAATGCCATTTTTATGAAAAGGGTTGTTGATTTTCTTTGCTGTGTTGAGAACAGAATTTGGGACTTTCTTTTTTAAGAGAGGAGAAGAGAAAAGAAAAGAGAAGTGAGGAGAAAACTCCAAAAGGGTTTGTTTCAAGGAAAAAAGAACAGTAATTTATTTCAAGACTGTATAATCTCAGTATTATAACAGAAAAATTCCATAAATTAATCTAGAAATAGCTTTTAAAATTAAAACAAAACCTCTTATTTTAAACTGCAAGAGTCACATCTGAAGGAAAATATTTAATGTTTTAAATTCAACAGTGTTCCCCAGACCCTCTAGTACAACCCAATGTACGCTTAGAAAGAGCTACTTCATCTATTTAATTAAGAGAAACTACTATCAAAGCAGATTTTGCATTTAAAATTCGTGTTTAAACTTCTCACAGATTAAGTGAGCTTAAACAGTTGCTATTCCTGACTTTAACAGCATTATAAAATACATTAGAGATTGAGAGGATAAAATTCTGCCATGTTAGGTTATAACCTAACTGCTATTTGCAGTTGTAAGGACTACTAATGGCGCAGGGACAAGATTTATTATAGTAAAGACATCCTGCTTAACATTACCCTTGTCATTCCATTAATAATGACTGCTTATGAGCCATCTCGTTGGCATCTTTGTTGTCCTGAAAACTTAAAACTCGCAGCACAATTCTTTACGATGTGCTACATTGCCCCCTCTGGGTATTCCTGACCATTATCCCATTTGGTTATATTCAAAACTGCTGCCTCCTGAGAGAGCATTAGGGCTGACCTTTAACCCTGCAATATTCTTGGTTCAAATGGCGTAATAACATGTAGTGAATATTTACAAGCATACTTATACTATAATAGAGTACTGCTGTGAACATTAGCACATATTTTCTGCTCAATCAGGCTTTGATGTAGAGCTTGGCTTGTACCCTGGAGAAAATGCAGTCCCCAATAAGCTGTGCTAGTGAAACACCCTTGAACCTAAACAGCTTACACAACGTAAACTGCCGCGATGCAGATTAGCAGGCAAACATATACATTTGCAACACCACCAGTCCCAGCAGTGTGCTGCCGTGCCGCATAATGTCTGCGAGAGTCTCCTTGCCAGAGGAACATGTAGGGGGAGGCACAGCCCATTGCGGAATACCCGGGATTTTAGTGGTGTAGTTACATGGATCTAGAAAAGGTGATCGTATCCATGAAAATAAAGCAACAAACCGTAATGACAACAGGCACAGTGTTTCTCCTATCTGTTTTCTGAGCGGCTGTGGGGGCAACTGCATGTTGTGCTGCTGACTCTTATTGCTTGCAGCCTTCCACTTCTCTCTCCATCCCTGCCAGTAACTCTCCCTTTCCTTACTGTCATCCCAGGCACCTGCTGCACATTTTCTGAGATCACAGAATTGTTTAGGTTGCAAAAGACCTTTAAGATCATTGAGCCCAACCACAAACGTAACATTGCCAAGTCCACCACTAAACCATTTCCCTAAGCACCACATCTACATGTCTTTTAAATACCTCCAGGGATGGTGACTCCGCTACTTCCCTGAGAAGGATGTTCCACACTTGACAACCTTTTCAGTAAAGTAATGTTTCCTAATATCTTGCTGAAATTTCCCCTGGCATAACCTGAGGTCATTTCCTCTTGTCTTATCGCTTGTTACTTGGGAAGAAGAGACCAACACCCACCTCACTACAACCTCCTTTCTGGTACTTGTAGAGAGCAATAAGGTCTCCCCTCAGCCTCCTTTTCTCCAGACTGAACAATCGCAGTTCCTTCAAACACTCCTCATGATGACATCAAATATGACATCAAAGAATTCTGGCAGCAGCTGTACGAACCATCCTTGTTTCCAGAATGTTCCCATGAAGCACCTCCTATCACTGCACGTCCAGCCCTGGAAGTACTGGCTATGCTGGGATGGGATGCTTCATGGGAGTTGCTGTACTCTTGACCCAAACTTCCGCAACTTCCTCTCCCCATATGAAAGTGCCATAGCTTAAAAATCTTATAGAAATTGGTGGCAGATGTTGATTTCACAGATATAATAGGAATTGCACAAGGGCTCTTTTAGACTTATAGGTGAACATCTCCACTCTTCTAAGTGAGGAAGTGTTTTGGTTGCCATGTGGCATCATACCATGTTGTCCTCTGTCTGTAATTAGCATCCTTCCATAACCTACTCCTGTCCTGCCCTGATGAGTGTGGAGCCACCCTCTCAGACTGACTGCACTTTCCCCACCAGCCCAAAATAACCCTGAAGTCATCTTCCACCACCTTTCCCCATGGCCAGCTGCCTGCTTCCCCTGCTATCCCATGTCACCTGCTCTGTCCTGTCTCCCATCAGCCATCAGCACCCCCCTTTGTTTTACCATCCCTTACTGAATGGAAATGGTGGGGTCTATGTAGGTGCTCACCGCTCTAAGCCATCAGGCACTTCCAAAATGATGTGCCTAACTTTGGCATGATACACAAATGAAACCTAAGGCATGTAAAAGGTCTGTTTCAGCCAGGTTAATGGCTTTGATATTCAGTTGGGTATAGATTTTTCTAAATTTGTTCACCTTGATTAGTGTTTTCTCCTTCCCTAAGAAAAAAAGCTAATATTCCTTAAATGTCATTAAATCCACTTCTGCTGTGTTCTCTGGATTTTTTCTGTTTTGTTTTGTTTTCTGTTGCCTTTTCCTGTAAAGTGCCCAGTGAGAGAGGAGATTTGATTGATCCTATACCCAAACCTGTGCATGTTTTCTGATTTTCAACTCTTGGAGGAGAAAGGGTCATTTCTTAGTTTTGTTGGTTTATGAGTGTGTAGTTAATCTGCTTAGATAAGAGTCCAGCACTGAGGTAACATGAGCTTTTGAAAGAGGAGTCTCCTGTGGTTATGAAAAACTTTGACTTGACAATATCTGTCTGTCTTCAGCCAAAGAGAGAATAAACCTTCCTTATTTTCTTGGTGTAACTCATAAACGTGTTACAGTTTTAGCATTAAAATCTTCCTATACAAAGGAGATGTCCATTTTTGATATTTTATTCATAAGATCCCTCAAGGTGTCATTGAAATTCTTGCAGTCTTTCATCAGCGTGATCCACTCTTGGAGGGTACACCTGCACAATAGATGAAATGGTCGTCCTCGGAGAATAATGGCAGCCATTCTGATACTAATTTGGTTCCAAGTAATTATCAAGTTCACATATTTCAGTTTGCTGGGTAACTTTTTCTTCTTTTTGATTTCTTTTTTTCCTAAGTAGAGTTAGCAGAGCTTGTTAGTGCTCCTCCAGACCCTCTGCACAAATTGATCCTCTTTGCTGGGACTTTGGTTCAGGTTGGTACCTTTAACCATGACAGACTGAAATACAGCTGTCTTTCTTGTCCTGGAAGGACTATTATTTGGTGTGTGGAGATCAATAATTTGGCACACAGAAAGTCATACCTGGTAAGTATACTGCTCTATCGATTACGCCTTTGCGCATACAAGTGGAGAATCAGATCCAGGTCTGTGGTGTCGTATCCCCAGACAACTGAGATATTTCTTCTAAAATAATATTGAAAAATACCGTTGTCATATATCCACAAACCTAGCTCTCTCTTTTTAGCCCCTTTTATAAAGATGCTTTCATGCAATGGGAAGGCCTCAGTGCATCCAGAAGGACTCTTTCAATGCTAGCAAACAAAGTGAGCCTTTTGAAGAGCTGGAGAAGTTCTTAAATCCACTTGCCACTGCAAGGCCTAATGGGTCTGGAGGAGTGCAATCCCCATGCATGGGGACTACCGGCCCCAGCAGCGTGTGTTCATGTCTCTGACTTAGCCCATCCTCTTGCCCGTCTGTGATGATGAAGGCAGGAGAGCTGTGTCTCTGCTTAGACATATAAAGTTTAAACAAATGTTATATGAAAAAATATTTTTTTAAATATTTATGATTGTTTTGGAGGACTTACCTGTGGCTATTGCTGCAGCGCAGTGGTGTGGGCAGAGGAGGAGTACAGCAGCCTTCTCCAGATTTTTAGGGGTTTCTCCACCTTTCCCCTGGCTGTTGCCAACCAATTTATATTTTGAAGGAAGTCTGCAAGAAGTTTTGTGTTTTCTTCAATTCTCGCAGTTTATTTCTGTTCACATAGCTCTCTTTTTTCCCCACTGGCAGTAAATCCTTAGGCTGAGCCATTCATTTATTACCAGTTGGCAGTTGTTCAGTCTTCCAGTCTACAGTGATCTGTTTTTAGCTGCCAATAGTGCAGCATTAACAAATTTGTTCTGATATTTATCTGTGGCAGTGTCTTTTGTTAAATGAAGAATACAAAATTTAGGATATACTGTATTGGTATTTTTATTGCATCGGGTAGGGCACTTAGAACTTCCCTCCAATATTTTTTCAGCATGGGATAACATCTTTAGCACTCCGTGCATCCTTAGATGCAGTACACTCTATATTTTTCAGATGTTTCCTGAAAAAGGAAAGTGTTTATTTCTTGGTGATTTCATAGAGGAACCTTAACATCATGGAAAACAGTGAACAACTTAATGATCTGAATTTTTTTTCAGTTTTTCTTATGAGTAATTTTTGCAGTTTTACATGGAAAATTATTTTGCACCCCTACAGATCCCACCAGCTTGGGCTGACAGCCTAGGACTTTATCAGAGAGAGTAATTGGGCCATAAGCCTTTTGCTTTCTGGGCCAGGCTGTGGGCTGCGTGCACGCTGGCATGCTCGCTAAGGCAGAAATAAAAGGCCTTGCTTTTTATTTATTTATTTATCCATTTATTTTTAATAGCTGGAGAATGGTGTAGGTTGTAAATTGGATAAACATAAGGAAGCGCTCACTTTATAATTATGTTTTACACTCTTTTTTTGTTGGTGGCTTTAATTAATCAACCTGCACATAGACTGGATAAAAGATACATTTCACAACGCATTTACATCTTTCTTCAGTCATCTTATACTTAAATTGCAAATTCTCATGAACTGTAACCCAGTGTCTTATGGCTCTTGATTCTACATTTCCCTACAGATCTTCTATCTTCAGTTGTGTCAGAGCTGGAGAATTTGACTGTTAGTAAAAGGTGTAGCTATACTAAACTGAAGAAACCTCTCTACATTCAAATGACGTTAAAGGTCTGGCTTAAGACCACCAAGACGGAAAACTGAGGAAGAACCGTCTCTGTAGATGCTGCAGTCCTACGCGTGCAGCTGCTGCATTCCACACTTGGCTTGATGTGCGGTATTTGCCTGAGCACCTTGCAGAGATGCGATGCTGGTGAAGAATTGCTTGCAATCTGTCTGTAATGCAAAAACCAAGGCCCTCTGCTACAACTCCGCTCTCGTTAGGCGAGGTCTGAGCAGGCACAAAGTTTGCAAAGACGCTCAGCAGGAGTGACTGTGGGGGTCCCTCAGTCTGGCAGGCCAAAGTTTATCAAACAACTAAAAACTCATTCTCTTCCTTTTACCCCCTGACTCTTCCTGCATAAATCTCCCCAAATTAAAACTACTGACAGAAAGACCATTTTTTTTCTGCAAAATTTCAAGTCCTACTTTCTACTCTGGAAGTCTTTCATTGACTAACTTCAGTGTCCTCATGGTTCAGAAGCGGCTGATGGTGTGCTGTGGCAGGGGGAGCCCAGCAGTGCTCTTTTGCATGATCCTTATTGGTTCTTGACAAGCAAGGAGCCGTCCTGATTGGAAACTCCACTGATCGACGCAGAAGGCAAAACCTCCAATAAATTCAGCCTGCCAAAGGCATCATCCAGAAAGGAGGTTTTTCAGTCTGAGATGAGGTTTGGCAAATTTATAAGCATCTGGGAAGGGGATTGTAGATGAGGAAATTCAAGTCACTGTTAACATCGGTCTGCAAAGTACTTTGACTTTACATGCGTAATTTTAATTTCCAGAAACAGGGTTTGACGCCAAGTGGTTTATAGTCAGTGGAATAACTTCCAAAAAGCTTGAGTAAGTTTAATATCAGGCCTGCAATGACAAAACCCAGACCGAACATGTTTTCTTGCACTTAAAATTAAAGATACCTTCTTTTTGATATATTTCATCATTCTTTTTCTTCCTCCTCTAGTAGATTTTTTGTTGGGTTTTTTGACATGGACATAAAAAACTACATTTTCTCAAAATTCTCTGCTTAAAAACATGGAAAACACAAGCCTTGAACCCTTTCACTGGAGGGTGCATTTCACTGACAATGTCACGTGGGCACCTTTCCCTCTTGGGGTTTATCTCTTGCTGATTGTGCTAATATTTGTGAGAGGTAGTTGCTACAGCACAGACCTTTCTGAGGATTTAATGACCTGTATTACCTTGCATTAAAAAGTTTTACTAATCTCCTGCTTAAAATCGCCTTTACAAATTTGCTGGAGCAAGGGTCTTAGTTTAGTACTCTTTTCCCATAGGTGATTTTTTTTAAGATTCACAGAATCTCAATGAGGTAACAATAATTCTTCTTTATCTTGGGAACATCACAGCTGATTTTACTTTGTTAAACAGAATCAATTTTAAAAATCATCCAAAGATTGCTGGCTGTGAAATCCCTTAAGGCCAGGGATGCACAGTGATCCTGACACCTGCACCAGTGCCTCTGCACACCCCCGGTAACAGGTTAAGCTTCTGCATATTGAAAATTCTGGGGTGGCGCGTGTACCTTCAGCTTGGATGATGGCTGCTGGATACCAGTGAATGGAGCTGCTTTGCCCTAGGCTCTTTGAGACATGTGCTGGAGTGCTGGATGGGATCAGGTACTTCCACCTCTAATGGATTCAGGCTTAGTTAAGATTTTTTTTCTTCTTTTTTTCTTTTTTTTCTCCCTGATGCCTTTTTTTCTTCAGAAATGTAACAGTTTATAATCAGTTTAATGCAGATGAAGCCATTACTACTTCACTCTTCAGAAACTCTTTATGCTTCTTAATTAAAGCCTTTGTCTGAACACAAAATAATTAATACATAAAATGAAGCACAGGGAAAGAATCGACTGTGAAACTAGTCAGTCAGTTGTATATTTAAACAATATTTAATCATTAGAGTAACACAGTGCTTGCACTTTTGGAAAGAAAACAAGCCTTATACTTCATGTTTATTTAACACTTTGACTAGTTCATTCTTGGAGGTATGAAATGAGGCTTATAGAGTGCCAGAGCAGTAAATCATATGTTCTGAAAATTACTGGGTCTTAAACAGTAGTGTCATTTTAAACCTAAACAGTTCAGTGGTGAACCAGCATATAAAACTGACCTCTTATAACAACATCTACTGTTTACACTGAAAGGCAAGTAAAGGAAATAAAAACAAGGCATAAAATATGGTGTAGCAAGCATGTCATTTATGTATTTCTGCCTCTATTCTGGATACTGATGGGTATGATAATTTTCATACAGCTAATGCTTTAAAGACAGTATGTGTGAAAAATGCTATGGATATGTATATATATGCATGTACCAACTGTGTATAGACAAAAACTTAGGCAGCATCTGACACCCAAGCACTTTCCAATACTTTGGTATTTACTGAGATTTTTAACCACATTTGATGTTGCAATGTGCTTGCTCACTTTATAATAACTTTTTTTTAACCAGTGTTCTAATGAAAGAGTTTATTGTCAGGAAAATTTGTTGGAAAACCCCCCAAATTCAATGCAAATATTCACTTTCTTTTGTGGAGAGTGAATGCTGAATGTTTGAATTCGTAGGTGTGATTATCTTGCACTTTGCTTACAGGCACAAAGGCAGTGGTTCAGGATAGGTTGCAGGTAGGCTTTCCTAACCAGCTACTTACTTGGATTTGAGTACAGAATAACCACAGACTTGGGCTTAAAAGCAATCATCTTTGTCAACAGTGTTAATTGACATTATTTATCAAGTCATACTATAGAGAGGAGCAGGCAGACAAGGTTGTGTGTAGTGTGTGAGTGAATGTTTGCAGTGAAAACACCTGAAACTCACCCCGAAACATCAGTTATCTCCACAGTTTGGTGATATCATATGTTTCCAATTGTTAGTCTGAGTCTGGCTCACTTCAGTATTGAAACAGGTGTATTACGCAGTCTCAGAGTTTGCAACGTTGTTCGTTCTCCTAATTGGATAAATGCTGGCTTGTAGAGGTAAAAAAACAACAATACCTTCCTAGATGCCAGCCAGCCCTCACCCTGCTCATGGACCATGCTGTCCATGGGTGCTCCCCTGACTGATCTGGCGTGTGGCTCCTTGGTGGGTGATGGAGGGCAGAAATGCTCTTCTGCTTTTCTTCCCAGTACATTTATGAGTAAGAGCTGTGGGAGTTTTGTTTGTTTGTTGGTTGGTCTTTATTTGTGAGATTTAGGATTTTTTGTTGCGTTGTTTGGGTTTTTTTTCCCTAAGAGGAAGAGAAATGTCTGACTTCTGGACGTACATTTTATCAGTGATGTGCAAAGTTAATATAGGATGATATTAATATTGCTGTGCAGTTTGATTATGTGATATTTCTAAGGTAAAAATCATAGTGGTTTTAAGGCTACAGACTATGAGATTGAGTGTCTCAGAAGTTGGTGGCCAAAGGTGAGATCTTTGCTTTACTTTGCTTTTGAAGCGAAGTTCTCCCTTAAGAACAGGTAATGATGTTTATTCCCATGTTAACATCACATCTGTCTTCAGTGCTTCACGAAGAGGCTACTGAAAAGAAGCGATGGGCTTAAATTTGGAGAGCACCTGGAATGCAATTTTTAAAATTAGTTTGGATTCTGAATGAGTGGAATATTGTAACTATAATTATGAATATTTTTAAGATGTGATCCTTCAATTAACTGTATCAGTTGTGTTTGTGAACTATCAAGAACTTGCATTATTAATGAACACACAAGGTTAATGTTAGTTTATTTATCATTTGGAATATGACTTTTGAGTTAATCATACAAGTCATGTCACATTCAATTTTGATTAATGCATGAGGTTCATGCAGGCTTTGTTAAACAAATATTTATTATGTGTGATGTATTATAAAGTAATAAAGCATTTTTTCTCCATCTCAGGTCCTATATACAAATGTTTTCCAATATATTGAAAACTTTAACATGCAAGCAAACATCCTCTTGTTTATGAGGAAATTAAATAAATCATGAGAGTCCTCTGAGTGATTTTTTTTTATTATTCAGATATAATCTCCCTTGCATAGAGATGGTTGCAGCTTGTAATGCCGTGCAAAGTGGTCTGCACACACCATATGGGTTTTCACATGGAGGTTGTTTTGCAGGATTTCTGCTATAGTTCATCTCCTTGCTTCTACTTTTACTCTGTTTCAGCTCAGTTGGAGAATATTGCTACTGTTTAGCGATACACACGTTGCAAAATTGGAATTACTTAGTGTTTAAGTTTTGAACTGTGTTCTGAAAAGTGTTTCTTATCTATGACTTCTTCTGTTCTTGGTGTCAGAAGTCTCAGCTGTCCACAGTGAGGGATGTGCTGATGTGATCTCACTGCCTGCAGCTCCCCCTCACTTGCAGGCCATGCAGGCATGTCTTAATATGTGACCCCATTTGCATTAGGGCCAAATTATTCAAAATAATGAAGTATTTCAACAATTCAGGAATGCTGAAATACTGTTTTGTGAAGTCTTATGTTAATCATTTCTCACATGTCTGAGCTTCGGGCTAGGGAATGCAATGGCAGGGTATTTGTGCAGATCTTCACCAGTAGATCGTATTTTGAATGGAAGAAGTATTTTTTTATGTGAATAAAAAATGCTAATGTTATACTCAATTTTATGAATTACAGTATTGTCAATCACAAGTGTAAAAATTCAGAGTGAAATCTGATATTATTAGGAATAGTAAGTACTCTTAATCTGTTTTTTGGTTCTGAAAAGTTAAAATCTTAATTTAAACCTTCATAAAATCTGAGACACATACATAGCAATATGATTCAAGTAGTCTGAGGTGCTAAAAAAACTCCCCAAGCCACAGGACTGAAAGTATAAATCCCATGAATTACAACATAGTTAATGAGTTTCTTTTGAAAGAGGAATATGTTCTTCTGAATGCCAATTTTGCCAAGTTTGTGTTCAGCAATAGGTGAAATCTTAAAATTCTTAAGAGGATTTAAGTTTATTTCATTTAGGAATGAAATATATATTTTCTGTAAAAATATGTGATTATAAATTTATAATATATAATTTATGTGAAATTTAATCTGACCAAATGATGCTCAGCCCCTCTCTCTATATAGACAAAGCAGGATTTGGGTTCTGAAAGGCCTGTGGGTGATTCAATGATTTCTATTTTATTTTAATCTCCACTGTGACATATTTCATTATTAAAATGAAGGTTTTTTTGACACATGATCTGACAAAAATACATGAATTTAACTTATATTTTTGGTTTGGCCAGTAAAATAAATCGTTAGGTTAGGAGCTAAGCAGCACCTGTTAGCCAGGGTGCTGGCATACTTCAGCGTTCCTTCAATTCAGAAATGCCTGCTTTAACAAGTTTCAGCGTAGCTGTTACAATTTTCATCCATAATATATGATCAGTTTGTAAGAATTTCCTCTACATGTGAGAAACATATTTAATGCTAACATTCTCAAATTGGAGTTAGTTATAAATAATGCACTAATAGATGTGAAAGAGCGTAAATGATTCCTTTGTGTTGTACCTGTGAGGTTGTTAGTGCTTCTTTAAAAAACAAACAAAACCTCTTTTGCATGATATTTATTCCCATCTCTTCCATCAAAGGGGTTACAGTCTTTGTACCTTTTTATGTAAATTAAAAATCTTTAGCCAGTTCTGTGTCAAAAATAAATAGTTGAGTGAGCTTGCAGACAACATTTATTTTGTATGTACATTAATGGGCACTTCCATTTTTTCCTGCAGGCTAGAATCCACTTTGAAATTCATGTTTGATAAATTCCCTGGCTTTCCA
The DNA here is from genome assembly GCA_033558235.1 of Neomorphus geoffroyi. Taxonomy (NCBI): domain Eukaryota; kingdom Metazoa; phylum Chordata; class Aves; order Cuculiformes; family Neomorphidae; genus Neomorphus; species Neomorphus geoffroyi. Next base: position 28,422,194 of record JAUMJM010000016.1, read on the forward strand.
AGTAATTTAGCTGTCTATAGGGCTGTTGATCCTTTGAGTGTATTGCTGAACCATTGGGACTTGTGCACCACATCTGCATATCCAAGTTCAAATATATACTCAAGATGATTGGTTTAAACTTTAAGTTGTTGATCTTATTCCTCATAGATTTGTTAGATTGTCTCCCATTTCATCTCTAAAATCTGTGCCTAATCCATAAATACCCCTTCTTAAATATGTCTCCAATAAATTCACTGATTGAGTTAGTAATTTTGTAAGCACAGAGCTAAATTAATATTCAGCGTAGCCTAATAATCTTAAGACACAATGCTGTCTGGTATTGTGTATTTGAACGAGAATTTAAGCAGGCCGTTCACAGATCAGACTGAGTTGAGGCACTACTTTCCAAAGCAGCAAGACTCTCTTGGAATATAATTTTACCTCTTCTAAGCAATTAAATGATGATTAGATTTTCACTGGGATACGAAATTTGTCGGTCATAAGGATTCAATTTATCGGTCTTCTTCAGCTTTTCCAAGGCTTAGGCTGTTTTAGCTTTGCTTTTTGTCTCTTTTGTCAGAGAGCTGATTTAGGCACTTATTTGCTGTTGAGCACGCTGAGGATGATACGGCAGATGTAACAACAACATTTACAGCACTTAGACAACTACAGCAAGAAAGAGTCGTCTGCAAATTCTAACCAGATTTGTTTCAAATGTGAAATGCTGTGCAATACCCTCTAGACCAAAGGCACTCCTTTTCTGCCATATGTCCTCCTTCTGCTCTTGGTAGCATGCATATTCTGACCAGGTACGATGTACGCCGGCGAGGGGCAAGGACTGGGGCATTGTGCAGCCACTGAACAAAGGGAAACAAGGACATTTGGAAGAGTTATTTAAACACAGGGTATCACCTTCAGTTTTCATCTCTTCCCACTGAGCTTATTTTTAATGTTGTAACCCCCCTTCATATAAGGAAAAGGGGAATTTAAAAGATATTCTGTGAATAAAAATTAAAGAAATCCTTTTTACTGTGAGTCATTCTGTTATAAAGCTGCTTGTCTGATTTGCTGTTAGTAGATATAATATGATCTGAAATATTCTGCAATATACGAGAGTCAGTCAAATAATTTGAATTTGGAAGTACTTATTATGTTGTTATAATTTTTAGGGGATTCACACTTATTTTCTTTGTTCCATTTATTAAATTCCTTAACTTGAGAAGACTAGACAGAGTGCTTTGTTTTGCTAGAGTTATGTGGCAGATTAGCAGTGCGGCTGTAGTAACCTATTCTGACACTGACATAGCATGAATTGCAATTACACTTTTTTTTTCCCAATTCTTTATAAGGAGATTATTCTAATAATGTACCTTGTGTGGTCTTTCAAGGTAAATTCCAATAAGTTCCTTGTCTTAATTAATAAACCCGATCTGACTGGTAGTACCAAGAGTCAAATTTAGAGTCTCTCAGGACTTTTTGTGACAGAGAGGAAAAGAGCTGCGGAGGGAAGAGGTTTTTTTGCTTGTGTGGGTTTGGGGTTGTTTTGTTTTGCTTTGATAATATGTGAAAAATTATCTCTGATTGTAAATTCTTAGCCGGGGTTTAATGAACTAAATTGATTAACATCAAAAGGCTTAGTGAAAATGCATTTTCTAGCTTTGAAACAAGCATAGATCTGTGTATATATGTCTCTGCCTCATCTCATGGAGGCTAATGTTTATACCCTTAAGTGTTTTGTGTTGTGCTGCATGTGCTTTTTGTAGGGGACAAAAATAGGACCCAGTGCCACACAAGGAGGAGAGTCAGTCCTCAGCTCTGACGTTAAATTTTTCATTTTCCAGAAAATCAAGTTTGCTCAGAAGCAGTACCACAGTGCCATAGTATTTAACATGATTTACTACTTTGCTCACTTAAATTAACGAATTGGCCCTTATTTCAATGAGGCAATTAAGCACATCTATAACCTTAATAATGTGACTTTCTCACAGGTGCAATCCTACTTAGTAGCCTAGCTTTGTCTTCAGTACTAAGCACATTCAAAGCACTTTGCTAAAGCAGATTGTTGCCACTTGTATCTCTTTATTTTGGGCTATCCTCAGTCCTTTCATGTCTACCACTCTGTTTTGAATTAACAATGCGAGTGTGTATGGTGGTTTGGAATGACTGGTGGAGGACTTTATGCTAAAGGTGGCTTTTTATTGGTGATTAAGCCATTTGTCTATTTTTGTCACTAAAATACAGAGGGCCATGAAAAATAGAAGTCCCAAGCTTCAACACACTTCTGTTCCAAGCGAGTGCTTAGGAATTCACGTCATGTGTGTCCAGTGCCTTGTCCTGCAATTTTCTTCTCTGATCCCTTTCTTTGCTGCATTTGATGTCCTGAAATATTGGACTCCATGACTGGAGTAATCTTTTTTCTTGGTAAGGAAGAGGTGAAATATCTTTGTGCTCCAGAGAAAGCGCATCTGAAGCAGAGGGAATGTCCCAGGTGAGAAGTGAAGAACCCAGACCTGGTGCTCCTGCGAGAGCACCATAAGATTTGAAATCACAGAATGGTTTGGGTTGTAAGGGACCATTAAAGTTCATCTAGTCCAATACCCCTGCATTAACAAGGGGAATCTTCCACTAGATCAGCTCGCTCAGAGCCCTGTCCGACCTCACCTTGAATGTTTCCAGAGACAGGGTATTTAACTACCTTTCTACACAACCTATGCTAGTATTTAACCACTCACATCATAAACAATTTAATCCTCATTCCTAGTCAAAACCTCCCTATTTACTTTAAAACCAGTATGCCTTCTCCTATTGCTGCAGGTGCTACAAAGAAGTCTTTCCCCAGCTTTCTTGTAAGCCCCCTTTAAAGCCTTCTGCTTGTTGGCTCTATTTTTCCCATGAAAAGATTTCTTAGGGGAGTGTGTCGAGGCACTGGAGACTGAGACATACCGACCACTTCTGCTTCTTTCCAATATGTGTTTTCTTTGCAACTATTTAGCATGAAACATCTTTTTAATTCATTTTCCACATCCTTGAAGTGACACTACTGTAATAGGAAAAGGGGTTTATGTGTGTGTTGTGTAGGAGTGCGCACATTCAGCTCGTAAGCCAAGACTTGCATGTTTGAAATCATGCCATGTCTGCAAGTCCCTAAAGCAGGTCTGGGCAGATCTGGAGGCAGCCTGAGGCACTGGGCTTATCTAGTGGGTCGTGAGCTCTACACAGATTTTGCACGCAGGACCCTAAATTTTGGCAATGTCTGGCAGCTATCTGCAGATGTCGGGGATGCACATGGGTTGGATGTTCCTGCGCTTGTGTGCACATCACATGTGAGCGCAGTTTCAGTCCATCTTCAAATACTTCCTTGGATTTCCTCATTGGTCCTCCTTGATCGTTAATGCATTCAACTGGAAAGACAAAATCTCCCTGATTTTTACGTCCCTGAATCCTCCTGGGTTCTGCTGGGGTCACTCTATGTGGTACCTTTACTTATTCTGGACTCTCCCCACTCCACAGAGCAATTCTTGGCACTGTTCTTATATTTCAGACATTTTTCTGTTGTTCCCCTTTTCCTGCTCATTCTGAACTTCTTCCTCTGGGACTTCAGCTGGCTTTTAGTAATTTCGAAGAGATCCATTTGGACTCTTTCCATTGCCCTACCACCACCTAAGATTTCCTGCATCTCTTTCACATGTGCTGCCTGGTGAAGTTTCTGCTCTGTCTGGCCCCTCTTTCCCTCCCGGGGTGCCGATTGCACTGGCTCCCATCCCTCCTTTCCCCTTCCTTCCCTCCCTCCTGTGGCTCTTGTGGCTGGCCCAGGTTAGCTGTAGTCAATTTTTGTTTCATCTTGTAGTCAGTATTACATAAATAGTGGAAGTTTGTCCTTGCCCGGGGTGATTGATGGGGAGGTATATTTGTACATATCGATTGAGATAAAAAATTAGTAGTTTGCAATAGGAAAGGCAAATTAGTCATCAGAAGGAAGGTGCTTGGAGTATTTTAAGAGTTTCTTGATTAATTCTTATACTGTGAGTTCTTCTGACAGTAAGTTTTATGTCCTGAGATGTGGGAGGATGAGGCAGTAGTATCAGGTTATTGCAAATTTTACTTTTACTCCTTGCTGATTTATTTTACTGGCTGTTGCTGCGATTAGACACAGAGGGCTAAAAATGACTTCATTTTGGGGTGACAACTGCACTTTTCTGTGCTTGAATTAAGAGCCAGCAAGGAGGGTGGAGGTTTAAGCTACAAAATCATTTTCCTTTTGCATGAAAATGAATATTTAAAAGCTAGTCTGTATAAAATCAAAATAGTCTTTATCCATTGTGGCAAGTTCCTCAGTTAGATGTTACTTTTAAAGGAGGAAAGAATTAATTGTGTGATATACTGTTAAGTCTGAGAAGTAATTTTTTTCTGTGCTTGCTAGACAAATTTTTTCCTAATAATCTCATTGAAAATAGTTTTTAATAAGCATCATAGGAGGCTGGGAGCTCTCCGTCTTCCTCCTAAAATAATTTCCACTTTTCCAAGTATTTCAAGGCATGTTTTTTAGTTTTCCTTTATTACAAACTATAATAGAATTCCTCCCAGTAAAAATGGGCTTATGTTTGGCACTTTTAATTTGTCCAAGAATAATTTAGATAGAAATTCCAATTACTTTGCAAGGAACACATTTGCTACTGTACTTTCTCAGCTTGTTTAAAAAGAAGTCTTTGATAATTTGCAAGCATTTCTCATGAAAGCCAATTTTACTTAACTTGAATCCAGAAGGAAAAAGATGCACAGAGGTTTCAATTTTTAAACTGATAAAGTACTGTATTTGTGCTCTTACATTTCAGCACAAAGAGGCTGCAAAATAACCTTTTTTAGTCAATGGCAGAAAAAAGATTTAATTGCTCTGAAACACTTATTCTATGTATTATCTCTTTGATTAGAAGACAGTTGTAAATTACTTATTTAAAGTAATTGCAAACTCTAGTAGGGAAACCAAAAGGAAATTATGTGCCTTTGCAGTCCGAGGAATGGTTAAGTTTGAACACTTTTAATTGCAAGAGTTTTCTGGAATTAGCAGAGGTGCCGTGTTTAGGAATCAGACTTTCCTTGGACATTTGACTGTTGGTGCCCATCAGACTTGAATTAGAACAATAGTAAAGTAATAGTAAAGTGTGCTGTAAACCATATGAGCACTTCTGTTTTCTTAATGTCTGCCAGAAAGTTAATCCACTGTCTCTCATCTTCCAAAATATTTTCCAATCTGCTTTTGTTGAGTAGATAAAGGAATAGGGTGTCTCTGCCACCTTATCCCCACCGCATCTTGTTTGTGCCTTCTACCAAGCTGAAGCTCTGACAATAACGGCTTGCTGCATCCTGAAGACTGTTCCCAGTTTTTGCACGGTGAATAAGTTGACAATACGTTGGACATAGGAGAGGACTGCTTTGTGCTGTGGATGCATCTGGATGTTATAAACGTGGCAATCTGCAGAAGTCAGAAACATTAATGTTGTTATGGTGAAAGAAGGAAAGGGTAAGAGTGTATGGGCAGACAGATTGCCTGTGAGTGGGAAAACCAGAGGGCCTGGGCATTCTGTATTTGTAAAATGGAAACCTGCACACGTGAAATGTTGACAGTAAGGGGAAGCACAGACAGGGGTTTTTCCATATTCTCTTTATAGCTTTGTGGCTGTCTGCAGGTGGCAGCTACCCAAAACATGGAGCAAGGAGTGACATGCCAGTGGTCCCAATGTCAAACCTGCCCCTTTGCTGTTCCTGCTCCAAGTCTTGCCCTGTACAGGGGCTTTGCCAGGCTGCCTGCCACGTGCGCTGGTGTCAGAGGTTGCGGTGCAAGGATGAACATGAGCACAGGTAGAGAGCATCGTAGAAATGTTGCTTAGAAATGTGTGTGGGACATGATAATGTTGGTATCAGCCCTGGCTGGGAGAACTGTCACACCCAGGAAAACCAGAAATTAATTAGATGGAAGTGAGCAGAAAGCACTCCTTCTTGTCTGAGGGTTTCGGAGGAGATCTTCTGCCCATGCCTGGTTTGGGGAACTGCTTGTTCAGGCGCAGGGCTAATCAGACCCAAGACCTCAGAGACAAAGTCCAATATGTGCCTCTGGGTGGAGTGTTGAAAATATTCCCAACCTGGCATGAGGTACCCACCCTTCCTCTGCTCTGGCGCTGAGTTCCAAGTACTAAGCTGAAACATCTACAGAAAAAATGACGTACCAGTGGAATGGGTGAGGCAGTTTGTGTTAATAATCTTCTGCAAGTGGCAGGAGCATGAGTGGGCTGTACCGAGAAGCAAGCATGCTCTGCAGGTGGCTGTTCTCTGCCACCAGCTCATGTCTCTTCACTCTCTGATTCATGATGTAAACGAGTAGCTTGCAGATATTGAATTCAGGCAGGGCTGCTCGAATGAGGTGTGAAACAACGATTATGCAGTGAGTAACAAAATACTTTGGCAGTGCATGTTGTGCAAAGTCACCACCCAGGAAACAGAGACTGAACTTAAACTGAAAAAAAAAAGAAGAATCAGGTTATAACCCCCCTCCTCCCCAAGTACATATGAGATTCCATATGCAAAGACCTTGCATGGCTTTGTGCTGAGTTCCCATGTGGCTTTTCTGCAGCTGCAGATACTAACTAGTTTCTTGTTAAACTTCAGAGGGAGGTATCTGATCTACCTCTGCCTGTGCAGTTGCACAAACTGCACGTGTGCCCACCTGCCAGGGACACAGGCTTGCAGCCAGAGGGACTTTGAAAACATCACCCTCCTTCTCCTTAGTAGCACTAAGTATGAGTTATAGCTGTTTACTCTAGATTAACATACTTGATTACTCTTTAAAACCACTGTTTTAGACTTCCCAGCAAGTACAGTCAGTTCTCATTAGTTACTAGTTTAGAAGCCCATGGTATATTTAGACATCATATACATTTGTCAGTGAAGAGTTGCTTAAATGATCTACTTTGTTCACTGCTTAATTATGTTATTTTACTGTTCCTGAAAACCTGACACAAGGCAAATTTACATTACTGTGCTCCTAATTAGCCAATAATCCTTAAGGATTTGAGTGATACATACCCAAAGTAATTTCCTCATTCACTAAATATGAATTTCCTTACGTTAGGTTAAGAAGATGGCACAATGACAGCAAGCATCTTGATGATGACAGCTCTCAACATGTTTGTCTCCGGAGTCAAAATCTATTAAAAGACACATAATGATCTCAGGATTTTCTTAAAGTGTAGAATGTGAAATCAATAGAGTGATATACAAAGAGGAGCAAAAATTTACCCTTTTAACTGTTGTTAGGTTGTTAGGTAGTCATGGTTTCCTAAACATGTTCTTATCTCAATCTCTTCATGCATTCATCATCTCTGCAGCTTCTTAGCTCAAAAAATGTGCAAACTTGTAGATGGGCTGCTCCAAAGAGAGGCCTCATAGAGTCCTTTGGTACCCAATTCCAAGCACAGTCATCTCATACAAGTGGTAAAATGCATCTTCTTGGCTTTGTCCATGTCTCTGGCCTTTGGACTTCTGTGTGTTGAAAGGCTGAAAGAGCTTGGATTTTGTTGTTGCTGCTGTTGTTGTTATAGGACTGGCTAGTGTGTTGTGGGGATGGTAACAGTTTGTATTTTCCACTATAGACAGCTTAATTTAATGTATTGTTACATTTAATCCTCGTAATGAATCCAGATGCTACAGCAATGGGTGCATAAAAATAATTAAATATAAATAGACCGTAACAACTTCACCATTGCCAGTTGTTGTAACATGGAGTTACATCTCAAAAATGTACTGTCAGAAAATTACTTGAATTTCTATCTAGTGCAGAAAAAGTTTCCATGAACACTGGCCTATGGCATGCATACAGAGCTCATTATTATTTTCATAGGCTAGGGGTTTTCCATATATTCAAAACTAAACTTCATGCAACAAAATGGAAATTTAAGTTTTCAGTCTTCTTTTACAACTTTTCCACTGATTTTGTTTGTAAAAGAAAAATTTCTGAATGTAGGCATGGGGAATAAAGGCTCAGTCTTTTCTCTGCCAAGCAATCAGCGTGTGTCCAGTGCTGTTGACAAGAGACAAAGAGATGTTCCTACCTGGAGAGAAGTTGTTGTTCAGTATATTGGAAGTCAATATCAACATCAGAGACTGTGAACATGGTTGTCTCCTGCACACACTTGCAACCCCTGTAGAGGCACTGCACTGGCAATTGTTGGGGTCCCTGGGATGGGGATGTGGCCCCAAGGCTGCCCCCTGTGTTCTTGCAGGGTTCCACAGCACTTGGTGCAGCGGTCAGTGTGTCACTTCTCTCCTGGCCAAATTGCAGCACTAGTGGGCACTTACATTGCCATCTAAGTTACTTGTGCACTTATAATTAGATATAGTGCCTTTTTCCCTTGACCCAAACTGAAATAATTCTGACCTTCTAACTGGCTTCCATGGATGGTTTCATTTCATGATGAATGAAAGAATTCGCAAAAGAGCAGATGATGCAAGCGTCCGTTCTGACACTAGAACAGGAAAGTTATGGTTTTCTGAAGTGATACAAGGAGCAGAATACTGCAGTAAATGACCCTCATATTCCATGAAAACAATGCTGTATTCCCTTGCCAAGTGATGAATAGACCACTGTAAGAAAAAGGTGGTGGAGGTACCTCATAATTATAGGACGATAATATTTCAGCATAGTTGGCTTAAAAAAAACTGAGTAGGATACTTAGCGGACCTGTCCCAACCATCTCAAGAGAAAAAATACTCAGTGGTGAAACTGGGTTGTAACAGCAACCTTTGCTCTAACCTTAGGCAGATGCACAGAATTCACTATCTGTAAGATGCTTTCTTACTGATATTGTTGATTTGTTTTCTTGGGTTAGGGTACCTAAATACGTATGAGTTCTCCAAGCCTGTCTAATCTGGGAGGTACACGACTGCCTGCCCATGGCCCATGTGCCAAGCCAGGTGCTGAAGTGCACCACTCACACGTCCTCCTCACACTGCATTTCTGCCCCATTTTGCATGCGTTTAAGATGTAGCGTTGGGACGTTTTGTTTCTAGCATCACTCAAGCACCACTACGGCTCAGTGCTCCTGTCTTCCCTGTTTCCCTTTTATTTGGTTGTTTGGTGGCAAAAGCACATACCTAGGGTTACGGAAGGGTGTTTGCATGATGCTTTACTGGGTGTTGGTGGGAAAGGGAAGAGCTTTACTGGAGGAGCTGGAGAAGTTCCCGTGGGTACTTGCCTTGCCAAAGTTCAAGTGCTGCCTGCACAGCAGTTTCTGTTCTTTCCCCTGAAAAAGGTGGGAGAGCAGCCTTTGAACTCCATTAGGGTTGTGTATCTGCATGTACTTCGTATGAGGTTCAATCCAGTCAAATGCTGAGCTCTGCTTATGGAGTGCTGAGCCCCCATTAATTTCAGTGGGAGTTTATGGTGCTTAGCATTGAACAGGAGAACCTGGGAAAGGCTGAGCACACGATTTGTATGTGTTTTGCTCAGGTATCAGCACCGTACATGTATCTGCAATTGAGTATGCACTTTGTTAGGTTAAGAAACATTTCTTTATGGTCTGTAAAGCAAGTGAATAAAATTGAGAGGGAAATATACACTGTGTCAGCTTGCCTGTATGCAAAACCTACTTTATTTTCTGTTGTAAAGACAAAGCGTGCAGAAAGAAAAAATGTAATCGTGTTACTGTATGATCATCCTATATAAGCACATTAGTAAAGCACTATTATACCAGTCATATTGTGAACTTAAAGCCACCCCTAATTAAACTGTCTGCATCCCCCAGCATTTTCCTGTAATGATGTCAAGCCTTGCAGCAATTAGTTGTCCCTCTATGAATGTAAACACTGTTTGTAAATCATACAAATTTAACCCGCTTTGCTTATTGAAAAGCTCCTAAAATGGAATTAATTAATATTGTGGATTTTGGAGTTAGAATTTATCGAATCATTTTTTAACGTCTTGATATAATGTTTTCTGTGATTCAGAGCAATTAATTTTGGGTGCACAGGTAGCACTTCTTAAAAATCTCAGATATAATTTGGGGTAGGGCTAATGGTGTGTACAATGGCATGCAAAATATTTTACTGCCCTAACACAATTGTTGTTGAGTTTATTTTAAATCAAGATTTAGTCCATTCAGAGGAAACCAGTGCCCCAACCTTTTGGCTTTCTCCATTTTATACCTCCCATACTACTTCAATCTAATTTGAATGTTAGGTTTGAATACTGAAGAAGTATGCCCTTATACAGTAGTTCATCTTCTCTTTAGAGATCAGACTAAATGCCTGTGGCAATATGCTAGGAAACATAGCACATTACCGTGAAATAGCTCCATTAGAGACAAAGAAATGTAAACAAAACAAACACATTTGCCACTGTTTTTAGCTCAATTATATTTCTCTTATTGATGGTGTTGCATAAAATGAAAAAGTGCTCAAGACCTAAATTTAGTAAACCTTTTGTTGCAATTTACTCCAGAAAAACCTCTGTTGCTGGAGGTGGATGGTTTACCTGAGCCATCAGCTACATAGCACGTTTATGGTTATTGTATTTTACAGGTTGATAGATTTTTATATTCTGTCCAAGTCAGGATCTTACACCACCTGGTTTATTATTTAGTAATTTACAGTGCAGTCAGGCATGTTTGGTTTAATGTAGGATAAACTTATAAATCTATTGTTCCTCCAGTTGCTGGGGTTGGTGTGCAATGAACTACAGAGCTTGATGCGTACATACATTTCAGCTCTGCTTATTTTCTTTGATAGGGAAGCAGGCAATAGATAACACAGTGACAGTAGCATCCCAGGGGATAGCAAAATGTGAGAGCAACACACCGTCAGGTTAGTAGGTCATTATTGTATGAGCACTGAGCCATTAATTGACTACTGTACCAGGCTCAATCTGTGTCAGATTATGGCTTTTGGCAGCAAGGACTGTTATCTAATAGCTAACTTTGCTTCTTTACTATATTTTTATTAAGTTTCCTGATAAAATTATAGGTAGAAAGGTGAATATATTTGTTACTTTCTTTTTTTTTTTTTTTGAAAAAAAAAAGCTCTACAGAACAGTGGTAACGTCAATAGGTAAAATTTCAAGTAAGGTACTATCTAGGCAATTGCTTTTGCTAATACTTTTAAGTAGATTTTTAAAAAACTTCTTAAGGAACTGAGTAGTCAGATACTTTAATTGGGGTGAAAAGATATTATGGGTGCAAAATGATCAGAAATTGATAACTGGTGCCTGAATTTCTTTGCTAGACTTTAGCGTTGGGTAGGAATAAGAGAATAAACAGACTATATCAACAATATTAAACATAATTTGTATGAACCTTCCTGATTTCTTGTGAAATCTGCCTTAAGACTACGAGGGGGTTGTCAGTACCAGTACAGCCAATGGCCACAGCAGAGATCCATGGCAAAGCAGAGCCGGGACGTGTTCTTCCAGCGCCCAGCTTGTGCCAGTGGAGGGTACATTGCTGATGAGCATAATAAGCAAAGAAATTTATGATGTGAGGTAGCATTGAGGAAAAAGTAATCTATCCTTTGGAAACAGGAAAATGGTCGTGTCTTCATGGGGGCAAGTTTGTGTGTGCTGGTGAGCTGGGGCACAGGACAAGGTTTCTGCTGTTGCTTAAATGCAGGGGGAAAGATTCCTACCTAGTACTCTTTCAGCAGTCATTGAAGTTTTGCTGCTGTGAGGCAGTTTAGTACCGTTGGAAGCAGGCAGGGTGATCCTCGTGTCATCGAGCCCCTCGTGTCAACTGGATGGTAAATTCCTGACTTTAACAGTCAGGTTACAGGAGATTGAAGAAGTGGGTGTTCAGCCCAATGCACAGTTTGCACTGGGTTTTTCTCTGTGTTTAAGGGCAAAGCTTATTTGAAATTCAGAGAGGATTTCAGGTTTCTGCCATCTTTCAGTTGAGATCATCTGGGATATTTCAGATTGGAGCTAAGATGCTGTTTTGTCTCATTACACCTGCCAACCCCAAATCCAGACATTCCAGTCCAGACAAGACCATAATACTATGAGTTAACTATTGCTCATTTTAAAAAAGTACTTTATTGAGAGCTATTGTCTGTGGGATTGCTTGGATGTTGGTAAGGTAAGCATTTGTGTTTATGGGCTTGGCTCTAAACCAAGTGTTCATATTTTCTGTAATTCCTCCAGAGGAGTGAAGGTCTGCTGGCAGGGTTTTGGGGTGCATCAGCTGGGGTCACGCGCATTCCTGCTTTGCAATGCATCTGCTGGTGTTTGACAGTGTTGTCCAAGTGATAAAGCCTGAGTCTAATTTCTGCTCCCACCCATAAATCGACCTGCTTGTGACCTTGGGCAAAATAGTTAATCCAGCCAGCCCTCAGTTTCCCTGCTTTGCTCTCCATTAAAAATGATTTGCTGTCTGAGAGTGTCAGGTATGGCATAAGAACCCACTGTGATTATTAATAATTATCAATATGGGAGAAAGCGTGAGAAGACGGTGAAGGAAGACAGAGACCTTTATCTCATTAAAATTGTATTTAGATTGAATGTTATTAGAGTTAATATATTGCGGATCCCATTTTTCTGCCATGTGTCTAAATTTGAATAACTTCCACTGGATTTCTTGTACCTTTGAAAGACATGGATAAAAACAGGCAACAATTGAGCCCTGAGTATTTCATCTCATTTTGTTATTCTGTGTTTTTTCCTTTCTCTTATAGCAAAATCATTTCTAGAAATTGGATAGCAATATGTAAAATATGTTTTTCAGGCAGTGATATCTGATTACACTGATTCTACTCTATGTAGTGCTCTTAATGGAGATTTCTTGTTACCATTTG